>VUYV01000064.1:255523-431881 GCA_008711295.1 Anarhynchus alexandrinus | reverse complement strand
AAAAAAAAAAAAAGCCCCCGCCGGGACGGCGTTTTTCACGGTCTCTCCCTGTCTCCTCTCCCCGCAGATCGAGGCGGATTTCCGAGCGAACGGTGAGTGTGGCCCCGGCGCGCCCCTCGCCGCGCCGCGCCGGCCGCGCACAGACATGGCGTCCCAGAGACTAAGTCCCGGCTCCTCGCTCACCGGCCCCATTGTTCCCATCGAGCCGCCAAAACCCCCCCCTGCCCGGCGGCCTCGGCCCCCCCCGACCCCCGCTTCCCATAGTGGGGGCACCGGAGGCCCTCGATCCGAGCCCATCGCCTCTCCCGGGGTCCCCTTTGGGCCCCGATTCCTCCCTGGAAAGTCGCCTTGTCGACGGTCGGGACTTAGTCTCTGCGCCATTTTCTTTTTCTCCTCTCTTCTGTGTGGCTTTCTCTCCTTCTCCTCCTCCCCGGGCTGCCGGAGAGGAGCCTTCCACAGAGGCACCGGGCGGCGATCCCCGGCCCCCAGCCCCTTCTTAACGGAGGGGAAAGCAAAGTTTTAACCTAAAATAAATCCCCGAGCCGTTTTTTTTTATCGCAGCCTCCCTGCCCCCACTGCTCCCCGGCTCTGTTCCTTTCAGGGAATCCCTCCCTTCCCCTAAAATGAAAGGTGATTGCAACATGTTGCTCTTTAAAAGACTCTGCTGCATCCATTTTAAGATCAGTCTTATGTCTTTCCTTGCTATTTAATTGATGTAACTTCACCTTGTTGGGTGGAGCTTTTTAATTAAAATAGAAGCCCACACTAAAAAAAAAAAAAAAAGCGGTGTAGACAATTCCAGAAAGGTAGACAGCATCACTTCAGAAAGTTTGCAAGCTAACTGTTCATTTCATTCAGAAACATTATAGGAGTCCTGAAATTTTATATATTTGTATGTATTTATATATACACTTACATGTCTATATATTTATATTCATATATATACACATATAATATCTTTTCTAATCAGCCTGATGGCTGCTAACTTTTTTGGCTGTCTATTCATTTTTTTAGGAAGCAAGCTAATTGCAATAACCCCCGTCAAGTTGGTAGGTGACAAATTGAAGGGCTTAAGCAGGGTGGAGGGGAGTTGAGGACGTAGCACCTACCTTTGTGTGTATGTGTTATTGTCACTGGGATGTGTAAGGAACTCTGAGCTGTCCTCTGACTGGTGAGGTGGGAGAGGACAAAAAATGGCTAAGAGGGTTATACTGATTTTTAACACGCTTTCCTGGACAATGTCCATGTGCTTGGTTGCGTTGTAGCCTACTGCGTGTAAATATTTACAAATCTACCTTTGTGTGCACCTTTCTTTCTGTCAGTTCATTGGAATGTGATTGTGTGTGTGCAATAGGAGCAGGCAGTAGCGAATATGCAGTTTTTGAACTTTTATTTCCATTCTGAATCTATAGTAGGGCTCTAAGAATAATTCTTAACAGAAAAAAGAGTGCAGTGGATTTCCCAAGAAGTGCAGGAGAAACTCTTGAAGCAATGTAAATATGAGTGTATTTGAATTCTTGTAGCTTTCTTATGCTGGAAAATACTTGTTTAAGGATCATTTTTATTTAGTGAAAAGTACTCCCTGGTAAGCTTTAGTTATGTACTGATTTACATAGGGGAAATGATGCCTATTTGACCTTTCCACTCCAGCTTTCAGTGAACCTCTTAGAGGGATTTTTTTCTCCTCTGTTGTGACCATGTGCTGTTTTATTCTTGTAAGGGTATTAGGCATGTGGCACTTAAAACTCCTCCAGTTTTTATTTCTAGCATGTGTTGGAGGAATTCAATACAGAAATGCAGAGTAAGACACCTTGATGGAAAAACTGAATTCCTAGTAAATCAAACATACCAAACAAATTCATACCAGCGTAGGCATCGGCACCTTTTTCCTCCTGTTGTAATTATTTTATGACAGACGTGTAACATCATTGTGACTGATCAGAGGCCCCTAAAATCCAAAATCCTTTTCGGCGCTGAAAGGTGCATGTAACCCTGTTAGTCTTGATAAGGGAATAACGCGGAATAGACACTGTCCTTTCTGACCTTGTGACCAGGACTGATCTTCCTGAAAACCTGTCACCTCTGCTTGCTCTGAGTCTTGTTTTCTCTACATGGGAGTTCTTTGCACTTCTGTGTCGGGAATTGTCACGCGCGGGTCTGAGAACAGCGGTTCTCATTTAGGCATAGCGGTGAGTCTAGCTCTTGTATTCTTGTTTTGATCCTATGTAGTGGCAAAGATTAGGAGTGGGTGGTAGGAATCTCAAGTACTTTTTTTCCCCCAGATGTTTAGGATTGGTTTGCACTTTGATTATTGTTAGGCAGCACTTAACAGTAGAGCCAAAGTCTCTTTTTAGGCTGCCTTTCCTCTTTACGTTCGGGGGAAGGGAAGTTTTTCTGGGGGTTGGTACTGACTCATTCTAAATGTTGAATGTACCAGCAGTAAACATTTCTGCTAATAAAGAATGTTTTGGGTGACTTCTGAATAGTGTATCAGTAACAGAGCAGCTTAAGTACTTTGAAGCTTCCTGTTGTTGCTGGTGTTCCTATCTGGGTGGATGGACGTACTACCTCTGGTTGTAATCACACAAGTTGTTGCAGCTGAAGTAAGGTGGGTGGGGGCGGACCTGCCATCCCACTGCGGGTCACCGAGGAGCACCCTGGTCGTAGCTCAGAACTGGGATCTGATTACGCACCCATTTCATTGATAGCTGGGTAGTGTTAGGAACGGGGGAGGATGCCAGCAGTAAATATGTGTTCCTGGCTATTTCTTGTCGTTAAATAGCCAGATCACTCTAAGCAAGAGTGTCCTGGGCAAATTCCAACTTGGGTAATTGCATTCCGTCTCAATATCCAGATTCTCCCTCCTGTTTAATTTGGCCATAGTGGGTATTTTTTTCACCTTAACTGTATTTTTAGTATCAGTACGCACTGCAAAGAATTTTCCATGTTCAGTTCTAGTGGTGCCTGTTTGCAAACCATCCTGAGAACAATATTGTGCTGAAACAGCGAGCCTTTTTTGCAAGTAACATCGTCACAGTCTTCAGCATTGTAGAGGGGAAATGGTAGTCTAAAACTGTCGTTTCCAAGTACAGCTTGGTCGTTGAAAATGACCCCTTCTTCACAGATGTGAATGTTGACTCACAACTATGTACTCAGGGAGGGAATCATTCTGATTTTTTTTTTTCCTCGCTTGGTAAAATTGCAGATCACTTCAGATGCAGAAATCTATTTGGATTCTATTGAGTTTTGCCTTTGCTTTGTTATTAAGGTTGAACATAACAACCTCTTACTACTGAGGACAGTGTTGAGACTAAGAGCAATTTATCTTGACTTTCAGTTCTTCCATTGTGTTTGCAGAGTGCAGTAGATAAAAATTACTTTTGTTTGCAAAATAATCAAATTGCGTTCCAAAGCTACTAAATTTCACTAAGTGATGTTAGTGTGTTGGCTGTTCATCAGCCTGTGATCAGAACTCGCGTAAAATCCAGAACCGTTCTGTGTAGAAAGTGAAGACATCACCCTAAGCAGTGTTTTTTTTCCTCTGGTTGACTTGACCAGTAATGTTAAGATGCAATTTGAGGCTAGTATCACTGTCATAACCATTACAGGATATTAACAGGAGTTGTGTGAATTTGACTGTCCAGTGTCATAGAGATGGCTTCTGGAAGTCAAACACGCTTGAAGGAGGGGCTTGCTTTAGAAATTAATTTTTAGGGGGAAAAATAAGTCCTTGCTGCTGCAGCATCTTATCATAGACTGGCAGGTTTTTTCATGTTGGCCTGAGTGCTCACGTGGCACCTCTGTATATATCAGAGTGAAAATACAAAGGGGAGTGAGCAAGAGGGAAATTTAGATTAAATAGCAAGAGTGCTGAACGGATGCCTTACAAGTTAAGGAATTTCAGCACGCTTTGTGTTTTGCATTAAATTCATGCTGCGTGTGCGATAGAGCTGTGCACGTAAAAGGTGGGGGTGATTTAAATGCTAACAAACTGAAGAGCAACATAACAGAGATCCTTAAGAATTTTCAATGGTTGTGAAACAGTCTGTGGGAGACCAGATTTGTTCTTCCTCGCTGCTGCTTTGTTGGCGCCTTCTGGATGGGTGAGAGTTTTTTTGAAGGAGAGCAGGGCCGCTTCTGACATGGGGCTCTGTGTACCTTAGCACTGCTGTTAGAGCCACTGTGCTAAACAGACTTCATGAAGTTAGGAAGCTTGAAGGTAAACGCTTGTGCTCTATTGTCGGGGCAAAACTGTCTTTTAAGTTCCCTGGGAGCATGTCGTCACCAGTGCTTTTAAATGTCAAATGTTTGGCAAGGGATCCAAAATACAAAAGGTAGTTAACGGTGTTTAGATGCAGATTGATATCTCCACTGAAAATTTCCTTTCCCTTTTTTGTGATACGTGGAGATGCGAATCCCGAAGAATGTAATTTGTTCCTTCCAACACAAGCCTTGAGTCACTCCCTGCCGTCGCTTCCAGACTGCAGTGCTTGGTGATGAGCCTGCATTGTAAGTGCTGCCCACAGCCTCAGAACAATACCCGGGGTAGTTTTAAGTCTGAAACCACTTAGCTTTTTTATTTCAGAAGTATTTAACGTCAGCCCCCAATCTCTGCAAAATTCCTTAATTTTGTTTTCGCATTGATTTTCAATATGTTCACAGCAATCTATTGCAGGGCTCGTAGAATGTAAGTGTAGCTTTACTATAGGAATCTTCAGATTGTTACAAGTGTGGGTACTCTGAAGTAAATGCATCATTTCTGACACCTCTCAGAAACGCAGACTCAGAAACGTAAATAAATGTATTGTTGATAAGCGGCTCTTAAATATCATGTGCTGCCTAAGTTGTTTGCATGTATTTTCCCAGCAGTAGCCTCAGAAGGGCTTTACTAAAGACCTTGAGGTCTGTTGTGTTAATTGTTCTGACACATTCAGCATTCAGGTTAAAACTTAATGGGTGTCTTGTGGGAGTGGGGAGTTGAATGCATTTCTGTTAGCTGCGGCCAACTTTTGTTTTTGTTAAAACTCAGCAGAATTAACCAAATGTGCTGGAAGATGTGTTTCGGGGGTTAATGGCCTGTGTGCTTCCTACTCCTAGCAGATTTTCTTAAGGTGTTTTTTCTTTTACTACAGTGTTAAACGATATCTGTTATTAACATACTATCAGGGCTACTTTGTTTACTTGGTAAAACATGAAAAATTTTTAACCAGGGGACCAACGTAAAAGTGTGGCTTTTTACATGGCTTCATCTAAATTAGGCACGCAGTTCATAAACATGATCCAACTCAAATTTTGATTTAATTTCATTTACAACTGTGACTTCAGATACTTGTTGGATAGTTCATTGAATTCCAACCTCCTGAGTTGCGCTGTCAGCAGAAACTGCAATAATATGTAATTATGGCAAGTACTTAACATCTCATTGACTCAAATTCCTCTGTTAATGATTTCACTGGATTCCTGTTAAAGTAATACCTGCTGAAATAGCACAAGCCACTGCCCTATTAGAGAGAGGCTCTGGGTCAGATTCTTACTAGTGTTGTAAATTGCTGTACTTCTGTTAAAATCTGAACAGTGTATCTGCTTTTTTGTTATTGGACTGCAGGGATGGGCTTCAATGATAGAGTGACTGTTTAAGAAAAGGATAATTAACATAAGAAATCAATGCAAGTTTTTTTTGGTGGCTTGAAGATGGGATAGTTGCTATTTCAAGTCTGCTTGAGCTGGTTGTGCTAATGTGATTTCTCATATCCTTGTAAGACATGCCGTCATTCAGTAATATTTATTGGCTTATTAAATTGAATTGCCTTTGCGGCCGCTAGTTTTATAGAAACTGCCCCAACTTTTATAGAAAACCTCACACTCTGAAACATGGGAGCAGAATACTATTTAGCATTATGTATTCCACTCCTGACTGCAGTTTTGAAGGACTGTGTCTTACGTTTCCAGATCTGAGAGAGAATATTCATTGTAGAAATAGGTGTTTATCACCTTGCTTTTCTGGGGCTGTTTCATTTGACTGAGACAGCAGCGTATGACAAATATGCCCAGCCGTACCTTCTCCCTGCATGACTATCTGTTCTGAGCTGTTTAGCACCATCAGCGTTTAAATATGTATCATCATTAGATTTCAGAACGCTTCCTCCTGTTAAGAGAACAGGAGAAGGGTATGTACTTGCTGCTGTTTCAGCAGTGAGTTTGCTGCTGACCTGCTCTTCTGGAAGAACAGCTAGAAAATCAGTTTAAAACCCAGTTCTTAGCTACAGTAGGATTATTCCTTTTAAACAATATTCCCAGTTACTGCTGTCCTTACTCTGATATTAACTGCTTTCGGGAGCTCTCACCGCATGTGCTGCTGGTGGCTTCCGCTGCCTGTCACTAGTTGAACATTGGAATTAATACAGTGTTGTAGTGCTGTTCTGGGCAGAGCAGAGAGTGCCTTTTCTACTGCAGGCTCCTGCTATTTAGTAGTTCAGCTAAACGAGTTGTAGTAGTGGTTTCCCGGTGTGTATGAGACTACAGTATTTTTAGCACAGCATTTGTTCAAAATGTCCTGGCTGACATAAATATTAAATAGTTCCAGTGGCTTTAATCAGATTTATAGTTAGAAATATTTTCATCTTGAATGCTTGCTTATTAAACTAATGATCATAGAGTGAACTGCAATAATACCTTCTGATGTCACAGTGAGAGAGAGTTAGGACATTTGGAAGGCGACGTGAAAAGGAGTGAGCTTAATTTTGTATTTTTGTCACCTGCAAGGTATAAAAAGCATAGAAAGTTGTTCCTGGATTCAGAAACATGAGCATACATGCATATTTTCAAGTTGAAATTTGGGTTCTAAATTTGACTTCTGTAGCTACTCAGCTGATGAACAAGTGAGAGCTCTAGACTTGAGAATGCAAGTGGAGAGTATGGAGCTGCACTCAGTCTTCCTGAAACTTGTTCTTCTGTAACACCTACTTAACATCAGTGATTCTTGGACTTCTTTTAGGTAAAAGTAGGATTTTTGTCAAACCTCTGTCTGTGCTGCAGTGTCAGCAGGAGTGGTGATATGAAATATACTTTAGTGCCAGTGCAATAAACAATATTCTGGGAGATCCTCCAGCACAGCAGGTGGAGAGCAGACTTGATGCTTTAGGGGAAGTGGGAGACCTTGGCAATTAGTTCCCTATTAATAGCTAGTGATAGAGATGGGGTCCTGTAATGAGGAAAGATGAGTAGAAGAGGGACAGCAGTTCAAATTAGGTTTGCCTCATAAATTTGCTAGAGTGTTATCACGAAGTTCTAGTGATGTTTTCCATCATCTCAAGGTCTGCTTGTCTGCTAAATAACATACTCTGTGTGAAAAAGAAGAAATGGGCAGACAGCTCTCGTGAATACTGCATCTGATACTGTTGCTTCACCTTGGGGAAGTTTCCTTTGTTCATAGCTGTTACTTAAATCTCAATAGCTTCACTTGAAGATGGTCGCAGTAGTAGTCAGCTTAGACAATTAACTTGCACTGACAGCTGCTGTGCGTTTTGAAACTTCCAGTTCCCAACATGAAGGAGTCACAAGGACAGACAGCGTTGAGCATGCTTTATTCCTGTCTTGGAAAGCTTTGGAGGTGGGGGCTTGAAGAATGTCTGAAACCCATATCTTGATGGGATGGGGGCAGTGCAGCCTCAAATATGGGAGGCATAGCAGGAAAGGTTGCGTAGGTGCTTGTCACTCAGCCTCAGCAGACAATACCTCATCAAGAAAAACAACCTGTGTCTCCACCTAAAGTACTTAAATCCCTTTTTAAGTTTGAAGACAGAAACTTCTGAAATTGGGATGATTACAGGGTAAAGAGGGACAGCATCAGGCTGTTGGGAAGTTGTTTTATTAGAAGGCTCCTGTCAGTCTTAGGGCCAAAAGTTGCTTCCCACAGAGCTTCTGATCAGTAGATCTTTTTGGATTCCTTATCAATATTTTTGACATGAATGTATTTGTTCGTGTTCACAAGCTTGCCATATGCTTTGTGCAGTTGTGAGCTGTGTGGGTGTGCATGTATGTATTTTTATCTTGTACCTTCATTAGAGAAGAGGTTTTTAGGAAGTGTTACAAAGACAATGGCTTCCTTCTCTAGCAGTATTGCAGAGTGCCGAGCTTCATGGTGCCCACCGATAGAGGAAGATTTGCCCCTTCATAATTCTGCCCAGCATAGATGGGTTGCCTGTTAAAGACAGATGGGCATTCATGGAATTCAGTGCTGCAGCAGAGTGATTCTGCAGTTGGCTGTATCTTTCCATGACTGAAGAGAGATTGATTTCTGCCTGAGGAAAGCTTGGAGTGTACTTGTAGCTTCACTAAAATATTTTGATCGGTGTATGTAACTCGTCTTTGGCTAGGTCATATCTGTGTCCATTAAAGACATGCTCCATGGTGAAGATACACTAGCTAAGTGTCTGTTAAAGTTGCATCAGCTGCAGTATACAGCTGACAGTCTCTTACAGACACACAGTATTTAGCAGATAGTACAACTTTATTTGGGGGAGCAAAACTCTTACAGTTCTCGATGAAGGCATAGTTCTGATTCTTCAAAATGTCCCTTTTTCTCCCATAATGCTATTTTTTAACGATTTTCTAAAAATAAGACCCTGGTGACTTTTACTACTTTATTGCTTATTTTGAAATCCTAATCATTGATTTTCACAGTCTTGCTAATTTTTGCAGCAAGCATCCAAGACCTCAATAGTAGAACATTTTGTTGTGTTAGGGAGTAAATGATAGGAATAAATGAAATATGAGGTCTTGTGTTCAACATGGATAAGAATGCATACAGTTTGTCCTGTCTGAAACCCAATGGGCTAATGCATGAGCAGTGTTTGGCTGCTCTGGAGTGAGTTTTACCAAATGCTTTGTAATTTCTGAAGTGTTTGGCTCACTCCATTACTCAGTGTATACTGCACAGAATTGGAAGTTGTCTTGTTTCCATCCAAATGTCTGTCAGTTTGGTGCAGCTGGAAGATGTGTGGCAGTGTCTAAATGGAATAATTTAAAGAATTTTTAAAAAGAATTTTTTTGGACATTGAGCAAAGACGTGGCGTCATGTTAAAAGTCAAGAAGATAATTCATAGGAATGGAGCAATACCCAAGTATAGATAGCTTTTTAATTTTTCCTGGCATTTGTCACTTACTCTGATCTATTGCCTAACACTGCTGCTGACACATGAGACTATGAACTTGTAGAGTGTTATCCAGGACCTTTTTTCTTCATTTATTTGCCACTTCTGTACATCTTTTCAATTTGAACAACAATGCGGTAGCTTTTCCTTTGTGTGTAACGTGGAATAGATGACCTGTGTTTTAGGGCCAGGGCAATGTACTTTAGTTGAACTTTTTATTGATGGCAATGTATTACTGCTCGAGGCTTATATTCCAGTATTTGAACAAGAGCCAGACTCATCAAAACAGGTGCTGATCTTCCTCTGAGGTTGCACTTTCTTGTTTTGGAGGGTTGGCCTGAAAAGACCTTTTAAGGGAGAGGGTGAGGGAAAAGTGGGCTCTCACCTTGTGTGTTTTTTCTCTTTGAAATACAGTAAGTGTCTGTTGCAGATTTTTAAGTATCTGAAGATAGAGTTGAGAAACTTGTAGTGGTCTTCTAGCTGAAACGCAGAGATTTCTGGAGTTAAGGTAGCACAACTAAGAGGCTTCTATTTTAGTGGTCTGTAAGCATAGGGTCTGTAACAGTTTTAGGAGGAGAAAAGCAGAGGTGGTGGCAGGGGACAGACACCTTGTTACATAGCTTGTGACATGAGATGGTTTGGAGACCTGATAACCAGGTAGGAAGGCTGTCTTCCTTCATCTGTTCTGCAGTGGGTGCAAGTAGATGGAGTTCTTTCTGTCCTTAGGGCGATTAGTAGTTAAGTAAGCTGGCAGTTCTTACTCCAGCTGCTGGTTTTGTGCGATGCTGTCTTGCCAGCGATCAGCATAGTCTGTGTTGCTTGGTGCTCTGGTCAGGCATGTGAAGATGAAGGGTTGAATATGAAGAGAGACTCTTCTGAAGCTGAAGGCAGGAAGCACTGGGGAGGGACGTTCTGTGACACGTGCACACTATGCCTGGGATTAAGGTCCTTTGTGCTATATATTGTTATCCTGTCCTAAGGCCATACTGTTTAAATAGGCAACACAGTGGGAGAAGAGGGAGTACTATGGTCTTCTCAGAGGTGGAGAAACAAGAACAGAGTGGGAGTGATTTCTTCCAGCACAGAAATAGATATAAAGCTGTCTGGTTGGGACTGAAGTTCAATTCCAACTTGGACTTGGTTTTGATTTTTAATTTGCTCTCCAGCTGAAGACTGAGGTGGCTAGCAAAGGGCCAGTACAAAAAAAAAAAAAAACCAACCAAACCCAAAAGTAGCTTCTGCAGTTTTAGCATATGCTGTCATTTTTTCTTAAATGCAGAACTAATCTCTGGAGCTAAAGCATGCGTTTTTTTCCTGTGGTACTAAATTATTTCACAAATACTAAAATGTTCTGTGCTGGGTTTTTCAATTAGTGAAATGACTGGATTTACAGTAGGGAGATCAGTGGTTTCCTGGTCTGTGTGCGGGGTTCCGGTGTCAAGTACTTTACAGGTTAGTCTCTTGCACCATACACTCCACCTTGGTGTGAGTGTCTCCTAACTGTGCCTTGAGCAGTAGGAAGAGCATATTATCTTCTGCCCATTTGTGAAGGCTAGCAAGTGTGTGAGTAAGATCAATTATTGGAGAGATAAAACAGCAGGGATGGGCAGGTAGCAGTTTTAACTTGCCTAAGAAGGTACACTTACAAGTTAGACGAGCCCTCTCCATTTTAATCCAGCCTTTTGGAAAACGGGAAGCAGGAGCTCTTTGGAGATCCATGTGAGGGTATGATTCATTGTGACACAAGCAGCATGTACAAAATGGAGGGATGGAGTAGTACTAGTGACGTACTCTGAGGTTTGTACTCTAGAGTTAACGACCACCAGATGGGGAATAAAAGGCTGGCTGCTCTTCTTTTGAGGACTAAGAATGTCATTGAGACTGTTAAAATGCGCTGTATCTGTTGTAATGCTTCTTGTGCGCAGGAAACCCCTTTATGTATGGATCAGAGTAAGCTTGCCTTACCGGTGTTTCCTCTTGACGCTTAGTTTTTAGCATTGTTTTTGACTGAAGATCAGGTTCCTTTAGTTTGGTAACAGTGCACCTCAGAGATAAAGAGCAAAAAGTCTTGAGTGCTTTCTGGCAGTAGAAAAAGTAAGGTGCAAATTGGGTTCCAGTACATAAGTGTAAATTGCCAGATCCAGAGGCAGTAGGTTCACATGAACACAAATACAATAAAAGAGATGAACTCTTAATGACAGTGACCTTGATTAACTTCTGCAGTGTTGCCCAATCCTGTTATAGGTGTCATCGTGATCCATCTTTTTAGTAAACAAACACTGGCACAAATCAGAGTCGGGATATCAGTGCTGTTAACTCTGATATTTGCAAGTTGTTGTACTGGAGCTGTGGAGGTGTTTGGGTTACTTTGTCTTGCTCCAGCAGTTAGGAACATCTCTCCAGCTGTCCAGGATACCTTTGGACATGAGTGTGGATAACATGCTTTTTTTTCAAGAGTGTTTTTCACTTTTGCTTTCTTATATTTTCCTGTGTTCTTCCTACTCCAAAATCAGGAAGCCTCTCAGAGGAGCTAGCATCTTGTCTGAGTCATAATATCATAGCTGTGTATGTCACCTGCACTTCATTAGGGAAGCATAAGCAAGCTGTCCTTGAAATACCTGATTTTATGAGTAGGTACAGCCTTCTAATTTAAAATATGCTGCTCTCTGGAGTTTGGCGGCTGTCATAAACAATGTTTTTCTTTTATCATCAAGTAGGCTTATTCAGCATCACTTGTGTCTAAAGGAAGCTTCTTTCTAGGTTTTAGACTGTTCTAATCGTCTAGATATAAAGAGGAAAGTACAGCTTGGCACTTGATGTTCTATGCTTGGCTTCTTTAGTTGTCAGCGTGTGGTCTTGGGAGCGCCTAGCACAGTGTAGTTTTGTTTGCCTCAGTCCATAGCTTGTCTTGCAGTGAACGGAAACTGCAGCTAGCAATAAACTGACTATCCCAATAATTTAAATTGGATCTTAGGCAAAAGGCAGAAGCACTTGATGAGTCCATCAGTTTCTTGTTTCATAAATGAAGCTGTAAAACTGTCATTCTTCAGCTTTTTCAAGCATTGCCTTCTGTGTCTTACATGTTTGCCCCTTTCCCTCTGCCCAGCCCTGTTGTGTTGAGACTCTTGTCCAGTGCTGCATAATCTTCAGTTCACAGTTTCGCTATCCATCACTGTCAAAGCGTCAACTCATCTGTGTAGAGGAAAAAGTGAATTTATTGTTGAACCGTAGCCTGAGTTAAAATATTCTGTCTTCTCTGTGTTCATGAGTAGGCCTCTCTTACAGCACTCATTTGATACAATATTTTTCTCTTTCAGGAATCTGATACATTTTTGGGGTGGTTTTTTTTTTGGTTTGTTTTTTTTTTCTCCCCAAAGCTGTTGGTGTTGTCTTTGCAAACCAACTGAATCTGGTCTGTGTGCAGTTTAGCAAACAGGTTACGTTTGGTGTTGACAGCAGGGATGGCTAGTTCAGAAGGTGAGTTGGAACTCCTAGGAACCAATCTGTGCTTGGGCTTTGGCCATAGCTCATCAGTGTATTGGGTTAGAATGAGAAACAATACTAATGCCCTGGCCACAGTAGAATCATAAAACATTTTGGTTGGAAGAGACCTTTAAGATCATCAAGTCCAACCGTTAACCTAGCACTGCCAGGTTACCACTAATCCATGTCCCTAAGGACCACATCTACATGTCTTTTAAAAACCTCCAGGGATGGCCACTCAGTCACTTCCCTGGGCAGCCTGTTCCAATGTTTGACAACCCTTTCAGTGAAGAAATTTTTCTTAATATCCAATCTAAACCTCCCCTGGCACAACTTGAGGCTGTTTCCATTTGTCCTATCGCCTGTTACCTGGGAGAAGAGGCAGACCACCCCTTGCTACACCCTCCTTTCTGGGAGCTGTAGAGAGCAATAAGGTCTTCCCTCAGCCTCCTTTTCTCCAGGCTAAACAGCCCCAGTTCCCTCAGCGGCTCCTTGTAAGACTTGTGCTCCAGACCCCTCACCAGCTTCATTGCTGTGCTTTGGATATGCTCCAGCACCTCAATGTCTGTCTTGTAGTGAGGGGCCCAAAACTGAACACAATACTCGAGGTGGGGCCTCACCAGTGCTGACTACAGGGGACAATCACTTCCCTAGTCCTGCTGGCCACACTCTTCCTAATACAGGCCAGGGTGCTGTGGGCCTTCTTGGCCACCTGGGCACACTGCCGGCTCATATTCAGCCGGCTCTTGACCAACACCCCCAGGTCTTTTTCTGCCAGGCAGTTTTCCAGCCACTCCTCCCCCAAGCCTGTAGCGCTGCATGGGGTTGGTGTGACCCAAGTGCAAGACCCGGCACTTGGCCTTGTTGAACCTCATACCATTGGCCTCAGCCTATTGATCCAGCCTGTCCAGATCCCTCTGTAGAGCCTTCCTACCCTCCAGCAGAACAACACTCTTGTCCAACTTGGTGTTGTCTGTGAACTAACTGACGGTGCACTCGATCCCCTTGTTCAGGTTGTTGATAAAGATATTAAAGAGAACCGGCCCCAATACTGAGCTCTGGGGAACACCACTCATGATCAGCCACCAATTGGATTTAACTCCATTCACCACCACTCTTTGGGCTTGGCCATCCAGCCAGTTTTTTACCCAGTGAAGAGTACACCCATCCAAGCTGTGAGCAGCCAGTTTCTCCAGGAGAATGCTGTCAGAAATGGTATCAAAAGCTTTACTGAAGTCCAGGTAGACAACATCCACAGCCTTTCCCTCATCCACTAAGCAGGTCACCTTGTCTAGAAGGAGACCAGGTTAGTCAAGCAGGACCTGCCTTTCATAAACCCACGCTGACTGTGCCTGATCACCTGGTTGTCCTGTATGTGCTGTGTGATGGCACTCAAGATCATCTGCTCCATAACTTTCCCTGGCACTGAGGTCAGACTGACAGGCCTGTAGCTCCCCAGATCCTCCTTGAAGCCCTTCTTGTGGATGGGCATCACATTTGCAAACCTCCAGTCAGCTGGGACCTCCCCGGTTAGCCAGGACCACTGATAAATGATGGAAGGTGGCTTGGTGAGCACATCCGCCAGCTCCCTCAGTACCCTTGGGCGGATCCCATCCGGCCCCGTAGATTATGTGTCTCTAAGTGGTGTTGCAGCTCGCTAACCATTTCCTCTTGGATTATGGGTGGTTCATTCTGCTTCCCATCCCTGTTGTCCAGCTCAGGGGCTGGGTACCCAGAGAACAACTGGTCTTACTGTTAAAGACTGAGGCAAAGGCGGCATTAAGTACCTCAGCCATTTCCAAATGATCTGGAGGTTTACTGAGTCTTTGCGTACTGAAGTTCAAGTGTGTGTTTTTAAACATATTCTTTTATAGAGAATGAAGCTGTAGAGCATTGTTTTGTGAAATAAGTCCCCCGTAGCTGTATTTCACAAGAACATGAAACAGCGCTCAAAACAGATGTGAGCCTCATTTATTTACAGCAGAATTAGTTTGTTTTTAATTTAAGTTCTTGTGCTTTTTCTCCCTTTTTGTAAATACCCCACCCATCCACACAGGCACAGGAGCCTCATGCTCAGGCTCTGATCCAGACTAAGAAACCTTAAATCCCAAAGGGAACTCGTTAGCGTGTAGTTCAGGGAGTCCTCTTTGCATAACATCAGTGTGTTTGTGTTTTGGGAGGGCCATTGAGCTGGGGAAAGGAACACTTCTCAGTTTAGTTTTTATAGAGAAGTCCTAGGGAAGAAGTCTACTGACTTGCGCATGGCAAATATTTACTTTTTGATTGGAGCTGAAATAAATACGCTATTTGATTTTTCTTTTTTTTTCCTAAGCTGATTTTTTATAGTGTCTTTTTGTGTGTATTAACAGTTTAATCTCAGCGGAGCTCTGGAATTAGTCTTTGGCAATTAGCTCTATAGGAGAAGAGAGTCAAGGAAACCCTCACTTCAGTTGTTTTCCCCCAGTACTGAAAAAAGTATTAAAAAAAAAAAAAAGATGGACTACAAACAAGTATAATGGTGATTTTTATCATAGTTGCTTCAGAGACTGGAAAGGTAAGTTTTCCACTAGTTTTCAGTTCAGACAAGATCTGGTATTCAGAAGGGCTTTCCTTAGAAGTGTTTGAAGGTTTAAAAATGAATGCAAGTTTGTGCCGTTTCTAGGTTTCTCTTAAGTCTCTTATTTCCATGTTGTGAAGTCAGTGTCATTTTGCCAGCAAGCATCAGTGACACTTGCTCGGTTCTTCGTCCTGTAAGCTGTTTCTTAAATCTTAACTGTCTGCTCCCCATCACTGCCAGGTATCCATATAGTAATTAGGCAGCATGGTTAGCACTTTGCTAACTACAAGTATGTGATTTCCCAAATCCTGTGATCCAAACAGGTTTATTTACATACAGCATTAAATTCAGATCAAATTACTTGAGGAGATTGGTACTCCAAAAAGGTATCAGTACAGAAATAGGTTGTCAAGCATCTCTTGTACATCAAGAGTCAAATGATGTTTCTTCCCTGTAGGTCACTACAGTTTTCCCTTGCACTTAATCAAACCAGAATTACTCTTGTATGTCAGATGTGCATGTAGTTCATAAAGCAGCTTCTAACGCTCTCCTTGATGGAGTGCACACTTTACACTGTAGCGAAGTTAGATTTTGCTGCGAATGTGATGCAGATTGTCTCCTTGTTTTGTTTGTCTGTGGTAATTGCTTTCACTTAAAGAAATAAATTGCAGTTTCTGTATCAGGGTAGCTTTCTTACTGTACAGGACTGCAGTACTTGGCAGAGACTGTAGTGGCAGAAAGTGTCTTGGTTTATGTTTTAATCTCAAGGTAACTGGTACTTTAATGTATCTTGTGACAACCTATATTGAACTGCTTTTCTGCTTGTAGACTCTTTCTTGAGCAGAGACTACCGAGCTGTTTCACCTCTTAGAGATGCCAACACGTGTCCTTAGGAAACCAGGTTGAACTTACATTGTCTCCAACAAATTTGGGATGTTTTAGTACACCATCCCTAGAAGAGAAACATTACTGTTAAAAGCCGTTAGTTAACTTTCAATTTTATTATACCTTTTTCTCCATGAGTACCTTGATCTGTCCGTGCAGTTTCTTAGTTTTGGAGGTGGCATATGGAGTTAAGTATGTCATGTCATTTGCTGATTTTCACATTAATTCTTTCTTAATGGTATTAGGGCTATTCATCACGTAGTTTTTCCGCTTACAGGATTTAGTTAGTACTACCACAAGCATTAATGGAAGCTTAAGGCTCCAGTGTTTCAGTATCGGTGCCTTTTTACATCTGATAGTATCAAGTAAAAGATGATTACTGCTTGCAGTTGTGATCACAAGGAAACAGGAGTTTTTGCTGGTCTGCTAGGGACTGGAATACAGGAAGTAAGATAATTGCTAGTTGTAAAACAGATCCAAGTTCAAAAATAAACTGGTGCACTTCAAAACTTGCAAAATAGCATCGCTGAAATGCATGCAAACTCAGACAGGTTAAATGTATTCAGGTATTGCGGTTTCAGAAACCGCTGGGGCTGCTGTGCTCTTTTGGGTAAAGCAGAACTTACTCTGAGTGTGAATGTTGCTTTCTGCTGCTGGGTACCTGGATGGCGATTTCACTCCCAAAAGTGGTTTTGTCTAGCGCAGGCTTGAAATACTTGGAAGAGGAGGATAGAAGGGAAGAGTACAGCTGCTGCTCTTGGTGCTTTGCGTAGGAGCAAGCTACTAAATCAGTTGGAGTGGCTACAGCTTTCAAGGTGGTATTAGTCTTTCATGTAAAATTCATAATAAATTTTAACAGATGTATTGATTTAATTTGGACTCTAGTAAGAATCAGAATGACCTTTTAAAAATTTGTCACAACATCCATAAAACTGGCAGCCAAAAAGCTTTTAAAAATATTTTTTTTTCCTAGCCTTACATTTGAATCATTCAGGAATAAATTATCAGATTGTAAATAGTCTTAGATGTTCCTTGTGTTTCCTGTGCCATTTCTGCTGTCAAATAATCAACTGGAAAGAAATATTTCTTAATTTTTCCTTTGGAATACTCCTGAAAATAAGCTATATGTCTTGTGGGTTTTTTTCTCATTTTGGGTTACATTAAAGAGGAGTAACAGTCTTGAATCCCTATGGTTGCTTCTGTAGTGCTCATAGTTTTTCAAGCATGGTTCTAACCCTCTCACCAACCAAGCTCTTAAAATATTTAAATAATGTTAGGTTTCATGTTCAGAAAACTCGAAAAGTAGAGAGTGTGATCATGTTGCAGTAGTTGTAAAGCAGAACCTCTGATATGATGAAAGTAATTTGTTAAGCACTTGGAGTTTGAAGTGCAGTGATAAACAAACTTTTGATGACTCTGCACCTGCAGCATATTTCCTTCAGTTTAAACAGCTCATTTAGTAACTATGATAGTGGAAGCCGTTTGAAAGCTGCAAAAAAAAGAAAGCTAACTTTTCACACCTAGTTATTTCTGCCTAGGGACTACTATGGGCTACTCTTAAAATTGAGGAAAGAGGTAACCAGAAGCAATTGGTTCAGTTCAATTTCCAAGGATTACGCTTGCTTTCCTTCCTTAGACTTTACATGTGAAACAAATTAAATAAATGTTATTTTCCTCTTCATAAGTCTCATTCAATGCAGTTGTGAGTTTTGCATAAGGTAGAATCTGAAAATGTTGGCTGTGTATTTAATAAAATTCTGATTTCTATCCAAAGATGCAAGCCATTAGTGTAAAAAAAAAAAAAAAAAACAAAGCCAACAAAAAACCTCAACAAACTGATAATATATTGTGTGGAGCTTTTTTAATTGAAAAAGTTACAAGTTTATTATGCATGATAAAGTAACCACAGCATGTTATCCTGTAGTAACAGGTTACATTTTATATTCAGGTATCTGTATCAGTGTGATTTAACAGTTGCCAGCTAGTGAGACCTGATCTGGATTTAACAAAATAAACAGATTACAGGCACATAACGAGATTAAAATCCATGATTTAAAGTAACATTTCATGTCTATTGATGTAAATTGAAGACTTCCAGTGGAATTTGGTGCGCTATATCTAGGAGCTGTGCTTAGCAGTCATTTAAGTATTGCTATCATAGCCTTATTTTAAAACTCACTTTTAAAGCTATTGTGACCTATGCCGCTGTGGTGGTGCTTCTTTCTACATCCTCTATCCCTTCCTTTCAGAAGATGCAGGAGTACAGTTGGAAGTGTAGAAATCTCAACTGTCACTAAACATTTACCTTTTGTTTACTTTCTTGTATATTTTAGCAGGAATCAGGTTTCTTGTTGTATGCTAATTGTGGTACTGCCCCTTAAGGCAGGGCAATGGCATTCCCTCCCTTGTCTTGAGAGTGGGACTTGTGGCAAAGCTGACTCTGGTGATAAGAGGCTTGCAGACAACCGTTGAAATTAGCCTGGCACGGGTGAGTGATCACTTAACTCGCCCACAATGGGAACAGAGGTGAAATCGGGCTGTGTCCATCCAGTGCAGCCCTATACTTGAAAAAAATTATTCTAGATAGGAAAAAAAACCCACACACCAGCTGGAGTCAGTGTGGGAGTTCCTCCTACAGTGAGGAACCAGCTAGGGTGTGATAAAAGTGATATAAGTGCCTGGTCTTCTGAAAAAAAACTTTTTACAAGACTTTGGCCATGCTTCCCCTATCAGTTCAGCTTAGTAGGCACGATATTAAACAAGTAGTAGGAGAAACATCTGACTCCAGTGTGTAAAACAGTGGTACTGCTTGGCAGAGGTGATGTAAAGATTGTACCAACCACTTCTCTGTCTTGCAGACTCAGTTTATACTCTAATACTGAGGATTGCGGAGGCCTTATGTTGTTCCCAAGGGTGCTGCCTCTTCAAGTCTTTCCTCCCTACAGCAAGCAGGAGACCAGCACTGGCCAAAGCCACATCATGTTGTCAAGGGATGGTTAATAAAAGGCTTTGAACAAATGCCATTAGAGCCTCCTCTGAGGACACTGAGCACAGCTTGTACTGCTCCCATGTGTATAAACTGTGTGTGATCCCGACTGCTGACAGGAGGCTAGTCATTGAGTGCTGTGAGAGAAGCATTTCTGTGCAACTGCTTTTCTTTTTTTTGATCTTCTGTAAAATTTTTGCTTGGGGGGAAGCCCTTGTTCTGGGTCAAACCCAGGATAGTCAAACATGCCAGCCCTGTCCTCGCGTGGTGTTGGTGCGAATACAGGCTCTGTGTGAGCTACTGTTGAGATGTTGCTCTTGCACTGAGGAAGTGTCAGGATTTCAGGGAGTCTTTACTAACTGCTTCTTTTTAGTGAATCCAAAAATGCTAGTGATTTACACAGCCAGCAAGTGAAAATATTTTTCTAGTTGACATCATTGCAGTGTAATTATTCCTGACAACACAGCAGTTTTCCTGTTGGCTAGTGAAGTTTTTAGAACGGAAACTTTTCTTCTTATGCCCCTAAATAATATCAATCTCTTTATTTTTTAATATAGCTATAGTTTATATTATCCTCTCTAAGGACTAGGAATTATAGTTGCTTCCCCCTATTTTTCCCTGATTCACCTGTCTTGAAAGTTTGCATGCAGTAAGCAGCTGTTGACTTTGCATCACAAATTGTGTTGTTTGCACCTTTCTAATGATGGTATAAAGAGCAGTTGGAGGCGGAAAAACCTTCTGCTAGGGGCACTGACTCAGTCTACGGATGGAGTACAGTACATGAAGTTCTCTGCCTGCAGTGTGAATCTGTCACAGATTGCACCAAAAGATTTTCTTTGCTCTTGACCCAGTCTACTGAAGCAACTCTCAAAGCTGTTCCCCGGGCAATTCTTCGTCAAGTCTCTAGAAGATGATTCAGCCCAGCTACCTGTGACAGCGATGCAGGCGGGAGCACAGTCACTGCACTCCTCGCTTAAGGTCTAGGCTTGATTCTTATTCTACAGTTGAGCATAAGCTGGGGCTCTCTGAGCTGTGAAGCAACCAAAGAGGAAAAGCGTGTCTGGTGTAACTGCACTCGCTGGCTGAGCAACTGTGAGTGTTTCAGTCCACCCTGGCTTCCACAGCCTTCATGAGAGGGGATTGCTGAAGAGCAAAAATTCTGCAGCGCAAATTGCTAGCCAAGAGCTCCTTAAGGAAAAGGATTCCTGCGAACCAGGAAAATGAGGGTTAAGTGAACCATTGTGCTTTAGACAGTGTTGAAGTAAGGGATAGGTTATCTTCAGCAGTCCCCGATAGCTCAGAAGCCTAAACATGTCTGGAGATGTTGCAATTGCCCCGCTGTAGTAAACTCTTCGGAGAACCGGGGCAGAAGGCGAGCAGAGGCAGGAGTGCCTCTGGTTTTTGCTCCTGAGCGACTCACAGGTGACCCTGAGCAGTTCTTTTTGCCTTTGTCTCCGGTGTGGCGCATTCATCCCATCCCTCGGTGGGGTGCGTCTGTCCCTCCCTTTGTCTCTTCCTGAGAGAAGATTGTGTGTGACGGCACCGCGTGACGGTTTCTGTGCTCAGCCTTGGATCTGTGCTAAAGGTTTGTTGCTTTTTAACTCTGAAAATGGGATTAGTCCCCCTTGCATTATCTATTTGAATGCCCATCAATTTCACTTTCTTTCATAATTTCAAACTAAGTTTACACTCCTGGATGCTAGACTGGTTTGTGAACAATCGTCCAGGTTTTCTCAGCCAGTCTGTCCTTCCTGCTGTGCCGGTTATGTTAACTGCAATTTCGCACAATGGGGAGGAAACGGGTGTGAATTTGGAAAAGCCTGAGATTAGATGCTCTAGTAAAAATTGTTCAGTGTTAGTGGATCTAAAAGAAATCCACAGGAAATCTACCTGTAACTACTTTTTTATGCAGACTTTTTTTTTTTGACTGAGCCGATTGGTAACAGCTGTTTTCCGTCAGCAACATTCACTTTATATACCCCTAAGTCCTCCAGGGTCTCAGTCCTGTGTATATGTGTATTTGCAAATTGGAATACAGATTTATCTGCAATGAAAGTAAGGCTTTCGAAACCAGAGAGGTAATGAAGCTCAAGCTTGTGGCTGTCCTCTGTTTGCTCTTACCTTTTGCATTTTGGATCTGGTTGGGATATTCAGATACAGGCAGAGTTGCCTTTAAAAAGGGTCATTGGCTGCTACAGTTGCCTAACTTCCCACTTTTCTGTCTGTTCGGGCCCTTTCACTGGCTGTGGAAAGTAATTCTGGGCTAGTTTGAAGTAGAAGGAGGAATAGATGCTTCCTGAAATCATGGCGGTTGTTGGACCTGACAACAGCTAGGAGCGAAGTGGGCATGTACCATATAAACTTGCACATGCTTCCAACATGGCTTTATTTCCACAGTGTTCTGGAGCTTTCCTGAACCACATGGTGCTCACTGTGGATTTTTCCCTAGGTCCCACTCTCACCCTCATCCTGGCCTCCTGATGTGCAGAGATGTGATGAGCCATGGCTTTTGAAACTTGAGGCAAAAGTGTATCTCTAGTTTTGTTGCTGCTTTAAAGATGTACATGCAGTGCATAACTTTGTTTATTCATGTGGGTGTAGACTTATTAAGCAACAGGAAAAAGTTGCTGAAACTATTCCTGCCCTAGTAAGGGAAGGGAAGAGTGTTAGTATGGAGAGTACTCACATTCTGAATGGAGAAGGCTATGGAAAGTAAGTACTTCTACTCACAAAAGAGTGTAGCCTTATAAGAATAAATATCACTAGGGACAAGAATGAGGTTGCTCTTATCTTGTTCCCTTAAGGAACTACTCTGGACTTTCCTCTCTTCCGTGCCAGCACAGCAGCATTTTAAGCTGTACACTGATGTTGGTCATTTCCCTGAAGTTTTAACTTGCTGTTCTGTTTTATTCTGCTTTGTTAGTGGAAACATACTAATGGCTTTCAGTCTCTAACTCTTATTTATACAATTACAGGAGAATGTTTTACATCTTGGGAATCCCTGGAGACACATGTTTCTGTTCACATTTAACTTTTTTGTTTTTGAATGCAAATAATGGATTGAAACTTCATTGTTGCCTCTCAGTCGGGAGCCCTTTGGCATGTGTAAGAAGCAGCTATTAATTTAGCCTTTCTGTGCTGATCAAACATGTATTTTCATGCTTTATAAGGCTTCCTCAGTCTTGTCCTTTGTGTAATATCGTCTGCTGCAATTCTACTTGCGGTGATTTTATGCATTTGTTACACAGCAACTAAGATCTGGTGCGGAATAGGCGTATGTGAACTGCCACCTCTCTGAGAAGAGACCATGTGAAAGGCACTGACAGGTCATTAAACTTGCTGCTGCTGTCTACACCGGGAGTTGTTTTGCTGCAAAATGCTTGCAGTGTAGCAGTTTCTTAAGGTCAGCATCCCTTTATACCACATAGCTATCTCAATTACTTAAGCATTAATTACCCAGGGTATTAGGTACTTCCCCAGCAGATGGAAAAATGAGGTGCACAGAAAATAAGTGATTAATCCAGCGTGGCTGAAAAAATTTTGAAGAAGGGCTCAAAGCACGTGCACTAAAGAGTATCTGACCTTCTCTTTCCAAACAGGCTCTTGCAGCATGTCTCATTTACCTACCCAGCTTCTGCAGGTTGGTTTACATTGATGAAATGCCAGCAATGACATTTGCTTCAGGTTAACTTTGTGTCCCAGAGGCTTCAGTCACACAAGATACAAGTGATCAGCCTGTGGTTTTTGTCTGTCCTCCTTAACCTGTCCATGATAAGCTTTTAAAGTTTGGGACGGATGAATGAGTCTGCTCAGCTTGCAGACTTGGTCCTGTGCCCGTCATGCTCTCTTGCTGTTAGCAGTTGTCACATTGTTTACCTCTCTTCCTTAGATTGAAGTTGCCCCAGGGTTTCGGTGGAGCAGAAGGTGCGTTGATCTTGTTTTGCAAACTTCATGTTTTTAAAAAGCTGTATGATCCTTGTTTATATAGTAAAACTTTGCTGGAGAGTAAGTGGAACTTCTCAAGAAGTTGGTAGGAGCTATCCTAAAGGACACAGAATGGCTGGAGACAATTCTTTCTCTCTCTCTCTCTTTCTCTCTCTTCCCCTGTCAAGATTCATCACCAAGTCATTCCACAGGTTTCTTCCTTTCCCTCTGTTCAACAGCACGGAACACAGGGGCTTCAAATGACAAGACTAATGAAGAATGCAGTAAATAAGGGGTCTGTCTTGTTCTGAAGCCAAGTTTCCCAACACAGTCCTTTTAAGGAAAAAGACATAATATCTGTCTGTCCCTGTAGTATCTTTTGCCTCAAGTAACTGCTGAAGTGTGGAGGGGGGTTGCAAGGTCACTGGTTTTACTCTGTTTCTACTGAAAGTATTACGTTTTCAAGCTTTGGCAGAATTGTATGCCAAGTGGTGTGGTCAGTTCTGGCTCAGCTCAGGAGGAGTTTTGTCTTGGAGTAACTATAGCCTGAAAAATAGGTTGACTCAAATCTATTCAGTGATGATATATTTCTTTATTCAAACCCTTAGAAAAAGGACAAATGCACTCTGGTGGAGTCTTATTTTCAGTAATGAATTTCCGGCCTTAGAAAGGAGAGCTGTTTGGCTATTCTGCCCAGCTCCGTTTTCATGAAGCTTTCACACTTTTTTTTTTTTCATCTGTTTCTTCCCTTGTATGATTGGAAAATGAATGACTGAGGATCTAAACTTCACGTCCAAGAGCTGCTTTGTGTGTTCTTGTGCTTAGTCAAAATGAATTCAGTTGTTCTGCATTAAACTATAAAACTCAGATTTTATTCTGGTTATGGAGGGAAACAGTGAGCGCTGTTGTGTCGCCTCCTTGCTGACAGGTCAGGTGCACCTCACCAAGTGGTGCACCTGAAGTGAAATAAGTTTGTGATATCACACTAATTGTACTTCTCTTGAATTCGAGTTCAAGAAGGATTTTAAGGATTTAGAAATGGCTTTCTGTAGCAGTGTTGATTGTGGAGATGTCTTTCAACAGTGGTAAAGAGTTGCATGTGAAGTTGCTTTTGAAAGGTATGTCTGTGCCATTACGTATGTGCCATTAAGGCGCTGTGAATGAGGAAGCAGAAGCCCGGCAGTCTTGTTTCAGTATCAGTGTAGTTGCTTTCCTTTCTTGACACCCACAATAAAAGCAGGCCCTGCTTTTATTTAATTTCATGCTTAGGTTATTGGGGACTCAAATCGTGGTCTTGGTGTTTCAGCCACTCTCATTTCAGGATTCCAAATGTTTTGCAGTCAGCTGTTGGAGAAACAAAACAGCACAGCACAGAGACCTGCAGTACCTTTCCAGGGTAAATGTTTTATGTGTATTCTGTAGTTGTGTAAATAGGGCCATTAGGCCGGTAAGTGACATATCCAGTTTCACATGGGAAGTTTATTTTAGATTGTGGTTTTCTGCTCCAGAGTACCATCCACAATACCATCATCTCTCTCAACAATGCCTCCTGGGTATGTTTTTCTGCTTTTGACACTTCTAGCTGCATGTAGATGTTTTCCAGTTTCTGTACTTTTCATACCTACAGTTCTGTTTTCTTTCAGTCTGCCCTGCTTTATTGGGCAAGGTGGTGTCTCTGATACCTGGATGCAGTTCTGTTTTCTGTCCAGTAGCTTTTCCTCCCCCTTTTTTGGGCTACAGCAACGGCAAACCATTTAAACAAACTGTAGAAACAACATGTAATCAATTACTGGAACACCATGATCATACTGTGACTTCCTCCAACTGGAATACAAATATTTTAGAAAAGCTTAAACATCTTCTGGACTGGTTAGGTGGGATTATCATTGTACGTGCCTTTAAAATTGTTAAATCAAAACATGTAAAATCAGATGACTAGTCCTAACTGGTCTAACAGTGAGGATCCTGATCCCCTATGCCTCAGACCATGCCACTTTCTCCGTATGGTTGCTCTTCTGAGCCATATGGGGTCTGCAAATGGGCTTTTTCATCACTGCACAGTGGTTGCTTTCTCAGGTGGACACTTTATTAATTGACCAGAACCTCACAGAGCAACCTTTACATGTGGGATTACTGTTGCCTGTTCAGGTAATCTGCTAACCCCGTCACTGTTCACTTTAAAGATCTTGGATAATGACTAAATGTTACAGTCTTTCTAGTTGCTGATATAATCTATATATTGTAAAAGTTAGTGCAACACTAAACCATTTTGATCAGATGCCTAAGGCAAAAGTACATGTTCTGTGCCAGGAATATGAAGAGTATTTTAGACACCTGGAACTACATTCATGTGTTTGGACATTCATAACCCTTCTTGGCATCACTTCAGCAACTGAACCTTGATAATTTTAATAGTAGTCTTTTTATACCCAATGTAAACAAAATTAAAACTCTAAAAGTAATATGATTTGGCAAAATAAATGGTAACAAATGATAAAACTTGAGTAACTTGAAAGTAAGAGGTTTTCTGGTAGTCTGCAGTTTTAAGGTGACTACTTTTCAAAAGAGCCTGTGGGAGAGGAGAAAAATCAGTAAAATGGTTTTATTTAGGTCATACAGAGTCTTTTTGCTTTGCTTACTTTTGCATCACAACAGGTGAGAAGGAAATCAGTGTAAATAGTTAAAAGGCTGCAGTTGTGGACTAAATGGTCTAACATGGAGGTGGTGGTTCAGCTGCGAAGGCACTAACCATTCCTCAAGTGACAGGAAAGCTCATGAGAATTATTTGAACTTGACCAGTTTTTGAACCTAATCCAGTGTTACTGAATTACCTCCCTTTCAGCTGCATAATTTAGCAGTGGAACTGGAGAAGTCTTTTTTTAAGACTTTCTTCTCCTTTCCAGAGGAGAGGCTGAAAAGACCCTGCTAGTTTCATCATACATATTCTCCATGCTGATGGTAAAGGGCTTCTTGCTCATGCTTCACGTTCAGGAGAGCTGAATGTACCAGTAATAGAGAGAGAACTGTACTCATACAGACCAATGATTCTGAAAGTATCGAGAGCTTGTATGCTTCTCTTGTAACAAATAACTGAGGCACTGGACTTAAACTGGGGCAGAAATTTCATCCACTCATCTGAAGCAGAAGTGTTACTGGAGCAACAAGAAGTTAAAAATGTTTTTCTTAGTTGGTAATGTGATGAATTTTTCATGCTTTATCTTCAGACTTGGGCACAGATTTCAGCCCCAAGAATCACGTAAGCTTAAATCGCCTTTCTGGACATCAGTGTAGAGAAGCATTGAGATAAGGCTTTGAACAGATAAAATAGCAGCCTACATACCAGTTGAGGTATTTCTAGGCTGTCTAATGAGAGGAAAAGCAATTGGAGTGTTGCTGGAACCAGAAGATAAATAGAAGAAGTCCTTATCCCTAGAACCTAGTAAAAGATTTCAAAAGAACAAAGACAGCTGGCAGAAACCTTTCTGTAAGCAGGTTAATGAAGTATTCAAATTTTGCCTAGAAAAACTTAAAAGAAGGTGAATCGAAAGACAGCAAGTATGGAAGGCTAATAGATTTATCTGGAAAAGCTGTTGTTGAACAGAAATTGAGGTTACCAGGTATCAATTTGCCAGCTATCTCACTTAATGTAGGAGAAATTAGTAGGACCAGATTGTTGCTCGCATCTTTTTTTTCTCAGTTCTTAAACAAAAAAAAAAGAGCTTCTAATGCAAAATGATGAAAATAAGATAAAATGGATATGCGATTAGAGTGAGCGGTGCGAGTGGGATAAAATGGCATCCATAGTATTCTCTACCACGTGCCAGCGATACTGTCCCAAATAATAGTGATAGCTGCTGTACTGACTGAGCATACAAAAGCTATGCCCCTCTCTGACTTCAGGATTTTGTTAGAAAAGTTGCCATAAAAACTGAAATATTAACGTAGGAAGTAGGCCTACTTTTCCTGAGTGATATGTAAGTTATCTTTTTGGGGAGGGGTGGGGTGCGGAGAAGGGTGTTCAGAAGCATTTTAAAAGCAGATGAATTTGTCTCATGAATTAGAACAGTATAGTCCCACATAATTGTTTTGTCCCCTGACAAATCTATTAATCCAGGGGTGGCTGTTGCTATGAAAGGAGACTGCTCGCCTGTGCTGCCCATTGCTGCTCTGCTGCTCCAGGTGGCAACTGCCTCCTGGACGAGGGCTTTCTTCTACTTCATCTCTGTTCTTGTCATGCTGTAGTTAGAGATGCCTAACCTTTTACAGCTCTGTTCCTGGATAAAGAGTAAAACTGCACTGTTCCAGTAGTACGTATACACAAGTATTGCAAATAGGGTTATGACTCAGCCTTTCCCCAGAGACTTAGCGGTGGAGCGAAGGCGGGGGGGGGACGGGACGGGATGGACAACACAGAGCCACAGACCAAAAGTGCTTAGAATTTCCTATCCTTAAATCAGGCGTCCTTGTAATTAAACAGAGCTGAGAGATGAATCAATGTACAAAAATGCAGAGCTGCTCGTGATTGTTGGAGGTACAGGGGGAATGGCAGGAATAGTACAGGGACTGCAGTAATCTTTTGGAGACATACCAGGCTCGGCATTAACAGACAGAGATCCAGTGCCAGAGACATCAAGCTTTCAAGAACAGAAGAGATGCCAAAAGCTCTGTTTGGGTTATGGGATACTGAAGGGAGAGCCTTGGGGGTAATGGATCCTTGCCCAGTGAGCATAACCCCTGTCCCCACTGTAACCTTGATGCTGGAGAGTGTGACTTTTCAATTTTAAATATCACACGAGATTTTGGGGGTTTGAACTTTGCTCACAGTAGAGAGTGGATTTTGCTAATGCTCGTGGAGAAGGAATAGTATTTATCTCCTTGTTTAGCAGACATACTTTAAGGAAGACATAAAAGGCAGGAAACAAATTGAATGTGTGATAATGTCTGACCTCATTCTGTAGCTCATGTGAGGCTGGACCTAGGCAACTGCTGATCAGCTGCAAGCTGGGAGGGAGGGAGTTACTGGAGGCTGGAAGATTCTTCTAGGAATTGATATGCTAAATATATCAAAGAAGTTGTATTACAGACAGGAGCACTTCCGCTGATTGCCTCTGTGTTGATGAGGTTTGCTGCGAGGTGGCCCACTGTGCCTTAAAGTTTTGTTTCCAGTTCAGTCGTCCATTGCCTGTGTAATTCAGTTGGAGGTGATGCTGTATTGGTTTCTGTGAAGTGAGTATACAAACTGGAGTGAAATGGCTAAATTTGTTTCATGTCAGCCACCAAATAAACATCAACTTGGACTGCTAGATAAAGCCAGTCTGGAACAAAGCACTTTTGTGTGCTAAGCCAAAAAAAGAATTCTGTCCTTTTTAATGACCCAGTCTCCTGAACTTCATCCAGCTCCACCCTCAAAAAAAAAAAAAAAAAANNNAGAGAGACCAAGAGCTTAATGCCTTCTGAAAACATCCATATGTCAGCTCAAGATTCTCTTGAAGTTCTTCATTATTAACCTACCTCATGGCACTGTGTCAGAAAGCAACACCATTGAGTCTGAATACTAGGCAAATATTCCAGAATAATTTAATTCTTAGGAGACACGTCTGGGAGGTAGAACGCTTACCTCCATGGAAGTACTGAATTGAAAGTGTTGTCCAGTATGAGAGCCCAAGTACCTATCCAGCCTCAACTGTGCTTGGGTGAAAGCTCTACTGCTGGTTTTTGCTTTCTGCTTTCAAGACCGTGAACGCAACCTCCTGTTCCCAGCCCCTTTGGGCTGCCTTTTAGCCACAGTACCTCTATGAACGACCCTCCTGCTAGAAAGCCTTTGGTAGATGGCAAGGGAAAGCTGAGTGGTGACAAATACTAGCAAGCAGAGCTAGTTTAACTGGTCAGGCCCTTTTTTTTTTTTGCTGTACCAGGCTTTAATTGTTTGAAAATACCAAATCATTGTAAGCTCTGGAGAGGATTGAGGAAATAGATGTCTGACTCCAGTGATTCCAGGGTATAGCCCTGGAACTGCTTTTCAGAGCAAATACTAATTTCAACGGGAAAGTGTGAGTCAGCTGGAAGGGGAATCTAGTGATGAAGGTAAGTCTGTTCCATTTTGCACTTTTTTTGGTGAAAAATAATCTTGAGGTTCTAAGCTCTAAAGAGAATAGCATTGAGCACAGTTGCACATGTTTTCCATCGATTGGTTGCTAGAAAAAAAAATGACTCTATGTTGGTATGTGCCTCCTTAAAAAGTGAGTATGTTATAAAATGAGTGTACATAGTTCTATGTATAGCATCATGATGGTTTTTCTAGGAACTTACCTATTCATCAAGTGTAAATAGATGGCTGTTCACTTCAGCCGGTGCTTTAGGAATCAGTGAGTAAACTCTCTGTGGAATATAACCCAGGCAGTTTGCAAACAGCCTGAGCTTCCAGCTACTGGCTGAACTGAAGAATCGTAAGTGTGAAATGCACTGCGAAAACATTTTTGCCAGTGAAATGTGTGTTGTCCTGGTGGGAAGAAGGGTTCTGAGAAATTGCTTCTTGGTGGTTCAGAGAGTGTAGGTGTCCGGTCCCCACACGCTTTCCCAGAGATGCCTGCAAAGCTCTGTCTGTTGTGAAATAGATTTTGCTGTTTAGGTACTTGAAAACTCTTAGGTGTTTTGTGCTGTAACACCAAATGTTCCACATAACCTGCCACGTGCCCGTAGATCAAAATATAGAAAACTAAGTCTTGTGCTTTAAATGAATACACTGTATACACCAAAGCTCTAGGAAGCGTTGCCAAGTTCAGGAGGATCAAGGAAAGATGAAGAAGGCAAGTTGGAGGCTTGAATGTCAGCATTCGTATGTTGTTTTATGTTGTCTTACTGCAGGTGTCTGAAAACAGTATCTGAAGTTACAGAAAGCAATAGATTAAAACCCTATTCTGTGGAAATGTGACTGTGCGTATGTTTCCACTAAAACGAGTTGAATGTTTTGAGGTTATAAGAGCTGGTGTCAGCGAAGGAGAAAAATGAATTTGTGGTGAAAGACTTGGAGTCAGGAGGATGAGGCTCGTTCCTGGCTCTGCAGTGCATTTCCCACGTGACTGTGAAAGTCACAAAATCCTTGTGTTGCAGTTTCCTATTCTTAGTGCGGGGATAGTAGCCTTGTTACAGGCACGGCGACATCTTTACAATTAATTAAGCATTAATACCTTACATCTAAGATCTCTGGTGGAAATTCTGGCACTATGATCTGAAAACAGATGCCAAAATCAGCACAGCCTTTTAGGTATCCTGAGGAGGTTACTTAACTTTAGTTGCATGTTTGACAAAAAAATCCAAACATACACACAGAAAAAACCCAACCTGGGGGGAGTGCTGGGGCATGGACACATTGTTCCCCACGTTACAGGGACCTTGACTGTAAGTGATGGTGCCTTTTGAGGTGGGTTTGAGGTGCTAGTTCAGCTTCAGGTCTACTTATAAAGAACATTTAAGGACCTAAAGATGCTTGTAAATGAGTTTATTTACAGCGCAACTATGTTGCTATTTCCTTGATGCTTTAAAGGACTTTATCATACAGTACACTTGTCCCTGAGCATGGGAAATGTCACTCAGAGTAGAAATTGATACCAATACAATTACTGTGCTCATGTAGATCTTCTTGAGTGCCATCTCCCATTTCTGACCTGTCACTTAATTTGGACCAATCCTAATCTGTGTAGGTGGGCCACCACCAGCACATACTCATGACAGCTGTCACGTTGGATTTTCTTGGTGGGGCTGTTATTGGAGGGAGGTAAGTGTCTCCTGCAGAAGAGAAGCATGAGAAGTCCTAGTCTTTTTCACTTTCTTTTCCTCTTCCCTCTCTACTCCCCCTTTCCCTTGTCGTGTGCCTGTCATGTCAAGCACTGTTGGGGATAAGAATAAGATGATTTTAATTTGGGCTGGGGACTGCGTTGTTCAGACTAGATACATGTGGAAGTAGCAGTCTAAATTCTGGGATTCAGCAGGCCTAACACTTCAGCTTTATGCTCTGTTCCTGTATCCTTATAATCTATTTGACATGAAATACTTAGAGGCATAGGAAGCTAGGTTTCCCATCTGCCAAATAAGATTGAACTTGCTATAGCCGTTCTTACCTATTTAATAAGAAGGGTTGCATTTCTTCAGGGTCTGTAAAGCATTTAAAGGTCATTGAACTAAAGACCATATAAATGCAGCTGTTGCCAAGATGAATTAACTTATGCTGCAGGAACAATGAATCCATTTAGGACCTCTGAAACTTAAGATTTTTTTGTTACAAATTTTGGATCACAGAAGATATTGGTATGGGGTGGGGAAAAATGCAGAGGTTCATGAGGGAGGCGTGGAGTTTTCTCCCAACTTCATATCTTAATTTTTTTTGCCTCTCTGCTTACAGATTCTCACAAACACAAAGATAAACACAAAGACCGAGAACACCGGCACAAAGAGCACAAGAAGGACAAGGAAAAAGACCGGGAAAAGTCCAAGCACAGTAATAGGTGAGGAAAAAGTCAATGAAGTCCTCATAGTCTAAAACACCATTGCACATGCAGTCTTAAAGGAATTACTCTGACAATATATGAGGACGGAATTGCTACATTTTGAGTGTGGTTTACATGAGTGTAGGTGCTTTAAGCCTAACATCTGTCATTGCATGCATTTCCATGTGGGTAGCTGAAGTGGTGTATCTTGCAAATGTGAACCAATGCTAATGTATAACAGATTATTGTAGCTTAGTGTTATTAAAGGCGTTGAAAACCTAGAAACCCCACCTTCATGAAGATTGATCAGTTTTTTCCATAGTCTTTTTTATGTGTGGTTCCAATTGTTTGTCAGAAATGTGGAGCTCTCTTGAGTGTTGCTGTAAACCCCGCTGTTTTAGCATAGGTGAACCTGATGTGACTGCTAAGCCTCTTAATAATTAGAAGCATCTGGAAAGATGGTCCCTCAGAACGATGGTGATGTCCTTGGCCTGCTACCACAATGGCTGAATGTCTCAACACTGTGAGGCAGTGTTACGAGCTTCGGCTGGGTTAGGTGATGAATTTGAAAGGATTGCATGGTGTTCTGTCTGATGTGATTGATACACTACACTGCCACTACACGGGAAGGTGTTTCATGCCAGTCACCAGCCAATTCATCCACACTGAGCATAAACGCTTAATTACTCTGTGATGACTGCAGCTCTTGAGGTGGTGGTGAATTCCACGGTCCGGTTGATAGCAAGAACCAGAATGTGCAGGTTTGTCCGTGGTGTTTTGGTGTGATGGAGCACAGGGCAAGTACATCGCGCACAGGATGTTACTCAGAAAAGCTTTCCTAGTTGTAACTCCTGACATGTTAAGTGCCGCGCAGAGCCTACATTGACAATGAAACTCGCAAAAAAACAGTCCCTGGAGGGTAAGTTTCTGTTGTGACACTTGGTGAAGAGCAGATAGTGTTTATTGCTACGGCCAAGCAAGTGTTATTAACTAATTGCTGTGCAGCTGTGATAACAGAATCTAAAAATGAATAAAAAAGCTTGTGTTAACAATGATTTCTGTTTAAAAGAAGCCTGGAAAGAAGGACAGAGTCTGTGCTGAGCAGTGGGTTTGTTTTATTGGGGTCGCACTTTATTTGAGTTTTCTGTGACCTTTTGGGAAGTTACACAACCTTACTGTTCCATAATATGTTTCTTCTTTTTTTTGAAAGTAAAGGGTTGACAGCAGGGGGAGGAAATCTAGGCCAAATAACTTGCAGTATTTACTGGCTTCCACAGCAAAGATTAAATGCTTTGGACACATTGTTTGCACTCTTCTTTGCTCACATATCTATATTGCCTTGATTTCTGATTTTCATTTTTCTGATCTTCAAGCATGCATCCCAAAATTGACTGTCTCACATTTCCTGATGTTCATTGCTTCACTTGAAAAGCCATTCTCCCACAGTCTTAGCAAAGTACATCCTTTTGTAAGGAGTAATGTAAGCACTATCTTTAAATTTCCAGAATTCATTAATGATTTGACCTTATTTGTGTAGGAGTTTGAAATGGTCAACATATTTTTAACTGGAAGAACTAATTATGGCTTAGAACTTGAAGCTGCATGCTACTGATTATCTAAACAATAAATACAAAAACAGTGGAAAGGAGATAAGAATGGCTAATGTGTTTTGTGAGGTGTAGCTCATGAGATGATATGTAATCATGCTTTATCTTGAAGTAATTTCTTCCTCCCTATAGTGTTGCCTTGAAATCACTGTGAGAAAGGCATCATGTTTTCTAGGCACTGTGCCTGAAGCTTCCAGTCACTTTAATTTATCTGTTAAGCGTTTGTTTGTCCTGTGAGCACAGTATACTGCATCTTTGAGTCCCATAATAGGGTACATCTGTGTGGATAGCATGACTGAGTGCGTGCATGTGCAGAGGTTTTGTGCAAGGCATGTTTTGGGGAGAGATTACATAAAATTGCCTTGCCGCACATGCACACAAGGTGGGACTTCACCTCCCCAGGCTGAGTGCACAGCTTGCAAAAGTTTTCTGTAGTGTTTTTTCTGCATTTCAAAACTGCCACCTTAAAAAATGAATGGATTCTAGTGCTGAATCATAAGATCCGATCTTGAAGGTGGTACTCAGGGAAGATAATGTACCCAGATACGCATGTGGTTCTCTGGTTGGATCTCTCCCTTAGGAGTGTGCTAAAATTTTCACTGCCCCGGTCAGGGTACATGGCTGCTTGCTATGTAAAGCCAGCTGACTTCTAAGACAAACGTTTTAGATTCTGATAGCCATTTTGATAGGGGATATTTCTTCACAGAAAAATTTTGAAGGAAAAAACCTGCCTGTACTGAAGTATCTCCTTTGACAATGAAAAACAGGTGAAAAATAGCCATTACTCCATTAGAAATTAAACAAAAGGTAACAAGAATGTGGGATTTTCCAATGGTTTTTACCCGTATGGGGAATTTTTAAAGTACCTGATAAAAGCCTGTCACCTGTTGCTAAAATAGAAAATGAATCCTTTAGAAAAGTTTGTTAGATTAATAGAATTGCATGTAAATCAGAAAATCCATTCTGTACTTCATAAAAGCTGCTGTGTTATTGAGAAAAATGTACTGGATCTTTGATAATTCTCAAAGAGGTTGAACAGTACTTGAGTAGAAATCCAAGCTATTGTTGTTGGTGAAACTTGGGTTTGTACCTCTGTAGCATTTTATACAGAGTATGTGAAGAGTCCCCTAATTGCATTCTGAGAAGTACAGTACTGTGTCGGACATTGTACACAGTTAAGAGCATTGTCTGGTTGCGTTTGAAGCAGATCGTTTTTATGTCTGTCTGTAACAGTTTGACAACTTCATTTCCTGTCCTGTACTTAAAAAAGGCTTTTAAAATAAAACCTGCATCAAGAAGGCAGAACTCCAATGCAGGAGAATGAATGTTTCCTGTATGCAGACTCTGAAGGATCTAAACTGCCAAGATAAGTCTCAGAAATACCTAAAATAGATAATTCTGATTTCATATGGCAGAAGTGTGTGGAGTGGTATGTAGAACTTCTTAATTTTGCTTCTTGCTTTCCTCCTCTCCCACTCACAAGATGACACTTCTGTGTCTTAACCACTCATTTACAGCTGTAGTAAACTGGGAGAGAACATTTGTATGCCTCAGATCTTCTCCATCACCCCTCAAGGAAAGAAAATGCAAAGCCCACGTAAGAAAAATCCATATTGAAGAATAAATCCACATCGCTGGATTTCATGCAATTGACATCAAGCAATCTCTATCAAGCAAAGTGTTTTCTTTTACTCCTTTTCTCAGCCCTGTACTTCCCAATCCCCAAAAGAAAATCTAATACACACCCATTAAATATAAATGTCAGTGGCTAAAAAAATGAAATGAAACAAATCCGATGTGGCAAGAGGTTTCTGATCTGTGGGAGACGAGCATTTCAAACAAGTAGACCATGTAAAAGAATGGAATAATGGGGCCTTTGAAGCCAAGACTTGTTAGAGATTGGTTTAGAAGTGTTCGCAGTAACAAGTGTCTTTCTGCCAGGTGTCTTGGGCTTTGTGCACGGAGTGTGGGCTGCCAGTAGATTGCAGAGTGTAGAAATGGCTGTGACAGGGAATGGGAGTAGGGAGGCTGCTCTTGCAGCACTGATCCGTGTTGTCAATGTGACAAGCATCTGAGCCGCAGGAAGAAAAATCTTCTGTCAGATTGCATATTTCCTCCGTTTACTAAATCTCTTGTGATCACAGCTTGAGATGAACAGAAGCGTGGAACACATAAGGGATTTATAGACCTGATCTTCACTGGCATCTTCTAAGTTTTATGGTTTTGGTAGGAAAAACACAGATTCCAGGCGTTTGCTAGTTGTGAATCAAGATAAATTTCAGTTCAGACTTCTTGCACACCTCCTGATTTATTATGTGATCCCGAACCGCTAAGAATTGCGTGCATCGGGGGCAGGAAGAGGCAGGGGTATCTGATTTTAGATTTTAGCACCCACTGTCCCCTAGGGTGGGTGGTTGTGTTTTCATTCCTCATTTGATTGCACAGTTCACCTTGATCAGCTTTCTAATGTGACACTGCCTTCCAGTAGTAAAAATTTTTGCTTTTCATTTAGTACCTATACCTGATTCTCACACATCCGTAGAAAGTGCCTGCTAAGCCTGATCCTCGTCTTAACGTGCGAGTATTGTTCAACTTTCTAATATTTTTATCAGCTGTTGATTAGTCCAGCTTTTTATCTTGTTCCTCTTGCTGAAGGCTTGATCTATTATCTGTGAAAACTGGTGAAAAGACTCCTTTCAACTCTGGGAAAAGCGGTTTCAGGGTTTTTTCATTGTATTGCTGAAATCCCAGCAGAACCACTGGGGCTCACGTGTTCATTCCCTGTAATACCATATGATAACCCTCTAACAGTGAGCATAAAATACTGCAAGCCAGCTGAAAACTTGTCCTTCTCTGGTGTGCCTTCTGTGCCTGAAATGCTCCCTGCACAGTCAGCCGTTCCTTGGTATGCGTTAGTCTGAATATGATCAGTTTTCCATTAATATTGTATTACGTCAAACGAGACTGGGGCTGCGTAACCTATGCTCTCTCCCCTATTGTGTTTTTAGATTTCGCTAAAATCACAGCTCCCTGTTATTTTACGCTTCAGTTGCATTGTAGCAGCCTCCCGAGTAGGCAAGCAAAGCCCCGCTTGCGACAGGCTCTGGTGCTCGCTAGTAGCAGATTCCCAGTCACGAGCTAATTACAGCTGAGAAAATGAGAAAGAGGAAATAAGAGACACTTCAGATAAAGCATCCTTCCCAGCTTGTGATTTTGAAGCTGGAATGGAAAGGGCCTGGGAAGGGATTATTAACGTACATAAATGGCACCTGAAGAATGCGGTGTTAAATTACTGCAAAGCTGTTGTAGTTTGAAGAAGGAAGCTGTGATCTGCACATCTGCCATTCTTTGGAAACACTTTCCACTTGTGACTTTCCCATGTGATCGTAGCTCGAGCAGCTGCTGCCAGGTGCCTCTTCTCCCTTCCTCTCCCTCTTCTCCCTCCCGTCCTCCTGCTGGCACCCTCGCTGGGAAATGCAGCCATGCCTTCAAGGGAAATGGCAGCTTCTGCTGCATTTACTGCTTCGTGTGCTTCAGCCTGAGCTCTCCAAGGCCTTCGGATGTCCTTGGTCACAGTAAAACTCAGTGAAAGGCAGTAAGCAGCTAGCAAAAATGCTGGAGTGCTTTAGGAGATGCATTTCTGCTCATCTGGCCTTTGTCTGAACTAAGCCAGTACCATGATACATCTCTAGATGATGTAATCCCTGGTTCTGCTTATATTAATATGGTGTCCTACTGTATTTTGTTATCTTTAAAAGAAAAAAACCCAGCAGTGCAGGTTGTCAGCATTAAGCACCTTTGGAGGTGTAAAACTCTTGAGATCCATCACAGTGGTCCGACTGTAATGGTCTAGGTGAAAAGGAAGATCTTATTTTGTCAGCAAAGCTGGGTATTTCTAAAACAGATTGTGAACAACTGTTTTATGATCCAGTTGTCCTCTTTTCAGGCTAACATGCACTGAAGCTTCCCTTTATCTTATGGGGGTTTATCTGTCCTACTTCGGTGAGTTCAAGCTGGCTTGTTGGCAGAGGGGTATGTGCAGCAAAGGTAATGAAGGATCCTCAGCGCTCCGAGACATGAATTGAGAATAAAATGACCTGGATGCATGCAGTCTTGAGACGTTTTTGTTTGGCTGTGTTTGGTTTCTTTAAAGGAAAGTGATTTTTTTTCAGTTTTGAATCGGCCAGGAAGACAGACTTCTCATCTTTAAATTGTTCCCAGTCCCTCCTAATAATAACTTTGAGGTTGTCTGGAAATAGCTTTCTGATAGAAGGCTGAAACTCCTTCTTCAGGGTAAGGATGGCATCCTGTTGCCCTCTCTTTTCTTTTGAGATTAGTGTGGTGGTTAAATTGCGTTCCCCTGGAGGCTCGCATAAGTATCTTAGCCAAATGAAAGACCAAAGCTGCTCAGCTTGCTGACTGAGTTAATATCTGAGCAACTAGCTTTGCTTTTGGAGGAAAAAAAAAAGTCACTCTTCTCAGGATTGTTGCTTGAGGTCTTTGTTATCAGCTCATTTCCAAATGAGCTTTTCTGAGAGGTGCAGATTTCGGGCCCTCCTAGGGAAGAGGGGCATGTGCATTCATTGTTGCACATATCAGAAAGTTTTGGACCGAGTTGTTGAAATCAGAGCTGTGGTCCGGTGTCTGGAAACATGGAGGGCTGACAAGCAGTCTGCTTACGAATGAGGGAAAGAAATTTATGCTCTTTTTCTACATTGGAGCAAGTAGCACATGAACCCAGATTTTTATCTGGGGAATTTCTTCCAGTCACATACCAGGAGCAGCAGCAAGCAGGACCTCGGGGCCTAGCCACCAATACTGCTGTTCTGAAAACGAAGCTGCAGAGTGAAACTGGAGACCCAGTTTCCTTGGGTTATCTGAGCCCGTATTGCTTTGGTGAGAAATCTTACTGCGTGCCGCAGAGTAAAGGGGAAGGATAGTCTTGTGATTAAAAAAAATAAAAAACCCAGCAACTGAGTCAGGACTCCAGACTTCTTGATTCTGACTCCAGTGCTGAAAAATCTTACCTTTAGATGAGATTGTATAGCAGCTTTCCAGTGGTGGCCACTTAACTCTCTTTTGAGAGGGATGTCATTTGAGCTTCTACTGAAGCAAGCCCAAGTTTTTAGCGCTTTTTTTTGTTCCAGACGTAGTCGGTAAGCATTCAACACACAAAAATCGTCACTGCTTCTCTAGACCAATGGGATTTTCTTCCTTTTTCAGTATTAGCTTTGCAGATGTAGATTGTTATCTACTAATTTGCACGTTTTGTCTACTCCCAGGCCTCTACCAGTCCCATATTGAAAGCTAGTGCTTTTGGCTGCTAGCAAGAATGAATATGGTGCTTTTGAAAGCTTAAATGTTTTGTATTTGTTTGGGGTTGGTTGGGTTTTTTTTTTATTTTTTGCTATTCCAAACTCGCAAGCAACAGACACTGCCATGAATTTTACCTTAGAGAACTAACTCCATTGATTGCAGTGTGTACCATGCTTTGAAGATGCAAATTGTTGTCTGAGTAAAACATGTTATTTCATGTAGGATTTAAATACCAAATAAGAACAATAAAGAGTCAGAAAATAGACACAAGCAGACTTGCAGGGAACAAAATGGGTCTGAGCCTTAAGTGTTTGTTCGTTATTGTTTTTGCTATATGATGATATACCTTTGCAATAGTAAAACTTAAATCTTTGGCAAACAAGGTACCTAGCATACAGATAACAGTGTAAGATATCAAGTCAGACCTTCAGACTCAGACCTTCCTGGGTTTAAAAATGATTAGTAACGCATGTGGGGTTTGTGCTTTGAGACTGCCAATGAGAATCCAGTTGGAGCAAAGGAAAATGGAAATAGGTGTTCTGAGTCTGAGATAGTGATGGTTACAGAAACTGGCATGTCAGATCTGAGCAAGAGCAGCAGGCATCTCGTGGATTTCCAAGATCCAGTGTCAGGATGTTCTGTGTACGTACTTGCATGTCCTGATCACACAGTGTACATAACACGATCTCTTGGGTAAGAATAGTCTGCAGTTGTTGAAACTTCACTCACAGGCAACATGTGGTGCTGTGTGTCTATCTACAAGAATTTCTAGAGTGCCAGTTGCCTTTTAATATTTAGATAGTCCTCTGCAGTTTTATATGTAGTATAAAGACGTCGCTAGAGAGTTAAAATTAAACTGGTTTCTCTTCCTACTGTTCTCTTCTAATGCGACGCAGTACGTGAATATACTGATTTCCTTCAGAGATGGATTTTCATGCTTCATCTGCTTGAGCTTGGAAGGCCAGTGTGTATTTATTGGAGTGTGTGCTATTCTGAGTTTGAATAATTTAGACCTTTTGCAGGTTCAGGTCCGTTTGCGCCAGTGTCTTGCGAAGCTCTGACACTCTCTATGTTGGACTTTACCCTGCAGTTCTACAGCTGGGTGGAGGTTGGCGTATTTGTGACTGTGGTTGCCTTCCTCTTAATCACACGCAAGCTTTATGGGAGCTGGTTAACGTGCTGCTTGCTTTCTGTAGCCATCAAACATCCAACCCTTTTGCAGTCTGTTTTTTATGATAGAAAGAAAACTTGAAGCATGTATTGTTTTTAAAAATCACGCTCTTACCTGGTGTTCCAGGCTTGCTGTTTTTCAGGGCTATGTTCCCCCAGATTGGTTTGGGCATGCACTTGAGTGTCGAAATAACTGAAATAAGGAAGCTTCCTATTTCTAGTAAAGCTTTGCCTTGCATTGCATAGTCCTGAGGAGAAGCAGAGTGTGTCCCAGAGAGCAGTAGTGATGGGAGGCAAGTGCCGAGGAAGGAGGAGCGTGAACTGCCAGCGCAAGGAAGGCAGCCTGCTTGGTGCCTAACCATGCCCAGTAGAAGAGAGCCCGATTTCACCATGCCTTTGGCTTGCTTAAGCCCAGGGTGACCTCAGGGAGTCCACACAACCTTATAAATGTGTATTGAAGGCCTGTGGAATTGACAGGCTTGCTGCTGGGTTTTCCACAACAGTGCTGCTAATCCTCGTGGACAGTTCTTGCAGTTTCTATTGTGAGTCTCCTGAGAGCGTTTCCTCACTTTCTGGCTCCGAGGTTCAAGTCGTTCCATGAGAAAACTCATTTTCATTTGAAAACAGCCTTCTGTCTTTCTGGTTGAAATCTTGAAAATGTGATCCAAACTTGAAAATGTGATCCAAATTTACCCAAATGCCTCAGAAATCAGGAAGGAGGTAGAAACAGAATAAAAAAAAAAAGGTTGATTTCTTCTCCTTTGGGGCTCTTTTTCCGCTGTTCTGACCAAAGAATTTTGGGTATTAAACTTTCGGTACCGCTGCCTGTAGCACCAGACTGAGTAGTAGCAGAGCAGATTCTCGCTTGGAAACACCTTTGGTGAGTCCCTGTCCTGCGTGGCAGGTCTCAGCCGAGCAGAGCTGGCCCGACCACGCTGGTGAGGCGCAGCTGACGAAACAGCTCCGACTGAGGACTGCAGCGAGATTCCTGCCTTTTCTGTTTGACTTTGCATAAACACAAGGACATCGCGTATCCTGTTTGCTCTGGTTTTCCCATCTGTTTGGGAATAATAGAGATCAGCGGTTTTCTCTTGAAGTTCCAGAGATGAGAGCTGCTACAATGACAAACTGTTGTCTGAGCAAAAGCTGACATGGGCATTGATAGGACTGGCGGCTCTATTCCAGTGACCTTTTACATGGACTAGAAAAAAGAGGAAAAGCAGAGACGGTGGGAATTCAGCCTAAAGTGTAGCAGCTGTGGATTTCCTCAGCAATCCAGGCTGACGGGGGTTTTCCTGAAGGGGAGTACTTGGCAGCTGTGGCTTTGTGGTATGTTTCTCTCCTGTTCCTCTTCCTCCAGAGGAGAATGGATGACGCGACAGGAGACTGTGGTGGATCTTCCTGTTAAGTTGATCCCTTATTTTGTAGGGTTTGTAATCATCAAAACCTGTGACTCTTTACCACTGGAAGTTGTCTGTATTAGTCAAATCTCCTCAGGTTCCCTTCTGCAAACGTACTCTCTTGTCTTGCAGTGAGCACAAAGATTCCTCGGAAAAGAAACACAAAGACAAGGAGAAAACCAAACACAAAGATGGCAGCTCAGAGAAACACAAAGACAAACACAAAGATAAAGACAAGGAGAAGAGAAAGGAAGAGAAGGTACGTGTCTCCTGTGGGAGAGACAAGAGGATGCTTCTGGTTTATACTGCTGAATGGTACAAACTCAGTAGGTTAGATGTAGCTTATACTTCCAAGTTTTTATCAACCTGGAGTGAACTAACCCAATGCTGACTCAGAGACTTGTTTTGTGGAGTGCTAGATATGAGCTTGAGGGCTTTATCTGCAGGTATTGTGAATGGAAACAGTTCCACAGTAGAGCTGTGTCCACTGGCTCTACATTTTTTCCTCTGTTACTTTTCACTTTGCCAAGCTTAGATTCAGAGACAAGGGAGAAAAATCTGTTAGATCACGCTTGTTCCATGCAAGGACAAACATAGACAAGTCAGAGTATATACTTAACTCCAATCTATTGAAGCAATTGGAGGGCCAGAAAAATACTGAATTGACTAAGACTTACAGAAAATACTGCCTTTTTGGTGTGGCATGTAGGTCACTGAGGGCTACAGAGGATGAAGATATAGTCTCAGTGCCCTTTGGTTCCTTCCGCAAGTTAAACATCCTGCCTGTGTTGCATGTTGGAAAAACATAACGTGCTCTGGGCAGTGCTAATCAGCTGCTACTTTTTCTGTTTTTCAGATGAAATCATCTTCTGGTGATATAAAAATAAAGAAAGAAAAGGAAAATGGTTTCTCCAGGTAAGAAATCAGATCTATGATCTGTAAAAAGTAGTAGTTTGTCTTTTTAGGTGCTCAGTGTTTGACTCCCCTCACTTGGTCTTGGGGAAAAATGGGAATGCTTTTGACCCCTTCAGACAATATAGTCTTCTCAATTACGGGAATTGGTAATTGATCTACTTACCCAGTAACTGGAGATGGGAGCTGTTGAATACCTGGAATCTACCTGCACATGCTGGGTTTGTCCAAGTATTAAATAGTTGAATTCTGTCACAGACAGATTGAACTATGGAAACATTGGTAACTGGAGTTGAAAGACTCTCTGTTGTAAAATTGGTACTTGAACCCTGCAGGCAGTCTGCTGGAGGCAGGGCTTTGTAAAGACAGTCCAGATTGCCTTTGAGTGTCTCTTCTGTAAGTGACTACAGCCTAAAGCCTTTGCAGGGGAGTGACAAGTACGGAGGGAGCTTGTATAAAATCAGAAGTACCTTCAGAAAATGCCTAGATGTCCTACTCTACTAAATTTCTGCTAACAATAGAGGGTCCTGGACTTAGGTCTTGTATCAGTCATCACTAAGTAGTCTTACTAAAAACCTGAAGTGAGCAATTGATAGAAAAGTACTCTTTCTTAATAGTTGACCAACCAAGATCTCTTGTGACTTGTTTAAATCCAGCCATTGGTTATTATGAAGGTAGTAAATCCAGTCCATTGACCTGTTGGAGGTCTGTGGTATGGTGGATGCATGTGTTCATATCTGCTAGTCAAGAAGAGCTTTCAGTCACGTGTCCAGTTTTATGAATCCACTTTAAAAAAGAAAAATCTTTCCGGTCACCATGTTCTGTGGGTGTAGAGAGGTTGGGAGAAAACACTTATCTAGTCCATGCCTACTAGATATTCTTTGCGTATTTTGAATGTGCCCTCTTGACATGAGTTCCTCCATCTGTTTCATTTTCTTACTCGTATTTAAAAATGCAAACTAAGTAGTTATGCTTGGCACAGGGAAGAGGCGCCCTCTCCAGGCCCTTTTGGGGATACTCTGGAAATAGAAAGCAATGACGTTTCGGTGTTTCCTAGTGTAGGAGACAGTTAATAATAACTCTTACTAGCCTCTACTGTTCAGCAGAATTGCATGCATGTGCTAATCTTGACAGTGACGTTGGGTGTTCTCATATCAAGGTAACTAGGTCGTCTTTAGGACCAAGAACATTTTTTTTGTGTGTTTGAGGAAAGCCTGAAGGAGCCATCACAATTGTGCCTTCTTCAGGGCCAAAAGCTGGCTAAGAGTAAATTGTTTTCCTTTCTTTCCTGCTGAAATGTTCTTTTACAAATTCACCAGAGAAAAATGTCCTCGCTCAGATGGTTTTGATTTTCTTCCTTAAGACTTGGTAGCATGAGCAGTGTTACAGTCTTGGGAACAATGCAAGTCAAGGTTCAGCTTGGTCATACAGCTCCTTTCTTTTAATATAATCACACTTTATTTCCCGCTATTACAGCATGTTGCAAAATATTTCCGTGTTAAAATAGACTAGATAAAATTCCTAGCAGCTTAGTGAACAGTAGTTCTAGATTTCTGCCTGGAAGGGAGAATAAATTAAGTGGGACAAATACTTTTTCCATAGATGTTTTGCAACTGTCTACGTGCTGCAGACTTGTGTCTTAGTTAATCGTAGGCGATGCCACAGAAATGGTTTCTTATAGCAGCACGTATCCGTTTCCCCTGAGTTGCATCTGCCAGCACTGCAGTGGCTTTGGAGCTGTGAAAGAGCAAACTGCCTTGTTCTGCTTCATGGACACATTACCAGCTAAAATAAGACTCCAGGATGTCTCTTGCTGACTGTGATCTAACCAGCAGAATGCTGCTTTTTTTTCTCCCACTCCATCCAATTGCAAAATCCGCATGTTGACTTGGAAACTGAGTCAATTTGATATAGAAATTGCTGATTGAATATGAATAGGAAAGCCCAAGATGGCATTGTTACTTTTTCTACCTGAGAGCGGAGCAGCGCTAAGTGCTTCAAAATGTAATTTTGGACTCGTTGAGACATCTTTTTCTTTACAAAGATAAGTGAAATGCTTCTTTTAAATGTAGCAATAATGAGTTTGTTTAAAGGGATAGTCTCTCTTGCACTCATACTTTTTTTTTCTCTTATTACTGGTGTCTTGGGACATGATGGCTGAAAACGTTGAGCCTAATTTAATATTTGCAGTCCGTTGAAAGGGACAAGATTATTTGCTTCCCGCAGTTTGGATAGTGAAAAGAGACTGATCAGTTTAACTTTGCCAAATCTTTGTTTCCTTCTCTGGTTTTCAGATGCCTTACTATTTAGTTGGCAAAAGATTCAGGGGAATAGCTTTCAGATCTTTGTTTAGTTGATAATCTTTTTCTGTCTTATCAGGCTCAATAAGGATATTGAGTTGAAACTAAATAATGCCCTCTATTTGACTGCACACATGCATGCATTTCAGTTTTGTTTTAAGAATGTTTGAAAGTGTTGGAAGCTACAATTTTTACTCAAAAGCTCAAAGAAACACAGTGAAATCTAAGCAGTTGAAATTGATCTTGATGTTGCTTGAGAAATGGCAAACACGTAGATGCTGAAAGACTCCCTCCTTATGCTGTCGTGTGGATATTCAGAGAATGACACACTTCAGGTCTTTATGGTCGTAGGATGACAACACATTCCAGGACTGGAAGACATGCCCATTTTGCAGATGATCATTTCTTAAAGCTGAGTTGTTCCTGGTTTCCAAGAAACTTCCTTTTTGAAGTTAGAACCACCTTTCTTTGCTTCTTTTTGTAGTCCACCACGTATTAAAGATGAACCAGATGATGATGGGTTTTATGCGTCTCCTAAAGAGGACTCCAAACCCCTGAAGAGACCTCGAGAAGATGATGAGTAAGTGGCGTGGGTGCTGGTGATTTGGATGTTTGGCTTTAGTTTAAAATAGGTAATATTGAGGGAGCGGGTAGGATTTCAGGTTGTCAGTACATACTTGTTTAGATGGATGACTGGAGTTCTGAGACCAGACTACTTATGCTGTTACAAGTTCTCTGAGCAGGGCAAGGATAGTATTTGTGGTGTCCGAGGCAAAATACCATTACCTGGTTCTGCAGATGATGCTGTGAAATCTTGCAGTGCTAGTAAATAAAAAAAGAAAAAAATACCCAGAAGATAGGTAAAGACACCGATGAAGATTGTAAAACATCAATCTGAGCAAGCGAGGTATTAATGCTAGCTAAGTGGCTGCAGTGGTTTCTGCTGGGTGAGGAAATGACTGCACAAGAGGAAGAAAATGCATCGTCAGCTTGTTTGGGGATGGGGGGGGGAGGTTTGCCTGCACTGCTTGGCATGTTTCGCCGAGAGTCTAAATATGTTGTGGGTTATGCTAAGGATTTTTGTCTCTAAATCAAAAGGAAAATGCACATGATATTTGCCTGATATAGTAACCTACCCAGTAAAATAAAAGCCCAGTTACACCACGCTGTGATCCGTCACCATCTGTGTGCATCCAGCTCTTTAGATAGTTTGTGACCTTATTAGCAGTCTGGAGTAAAAGGGTTGGAAGGGTTTAACCATAGTGGCGTTCTGTCCCTATGTGGTATTTCTCAGTTCCCAAGAGAGATGGGTGTGACATCTTCTCTTTTGTGTAATCATTTGCTGCCTTCTGTTAAGTTTTTGTGACCTCCCATTTCATGTCTGCAATGGAAAGATTAAGAATTTGCCAGTAGTCAATTTTGCTATTGTTTGAACTAGTGGGGGATACAAAAAGTGAGCCTTGTTGGCAGATCCCAGACTGATGACGGGAAAAGGAGTCAGGGGTAGAATACGCCACAAAGCTTTTGCCCATTTATCCCATCCCGTGTAATCACCGGGTGGCTACTGATGCTTTTGAATCAATTCTTCATCAAGGAAGATTTTTGCTTCAACAGTATGAAACTTGTAGGGAGTGTTTTGCTGGATAGGAATTACTCAGTCTTCAGATATTGTGGCATAAAATTATATTCTTTACAAAAACATGCCAGAAATACTGTGAACTTGTGTGTGCAAACTTTGTATATGTATGACTTCTCTTTATTTTTTGTACCGAAAGATTTATTATTTTCATCAGCTAGTCTTTTTGTTCTAACAGTGCTGAGTACAAACCCAAGAAAATCAAAACAGAAGACATCAAGAAAGCAAAGAAAAGGAAACAAGAGGACGAAGAGGTAATGTGAAAGACGAGTTTATTTCTATGATCAAGAAAGCAAGGCTGACAATTTTGTTGTTGAATTGTGTAGAGCTGGGGGAATCTGATTCAAGGGTAAGGAGGCAGGAGCCAGTCCGGGACAAAGCTGCATGCGATAACCTGCACCATAAGTGGGGTTCTAACTTGAGCCATAATGTATAAAAAGTCAGGAAAACTTTCTCTCCTACTCTTAAAACGAAGGATGGAGAAGATGCCTCCAGGACGTGAACTTCCAGCCTGTTCCAGGCAATTCACAGTCCTTCTGTTAAGTAGCTTGCAGAGGGTAGAGCAGCCTTACTAACAACATCTGGTAATTGCACAGATGATGTAGCACAGTTCAGAAGCATAGGAGGTGAATCTGATGAAATCAGCTGCTAGAAAGCCTCTTAAAGCTTTTAGATGAAGCCTAGGGTGCAAATTTCTTTGGAGAGGGACTTGGCGAAGAGAGGTTAGCCATAATTTGAGGCTAATGAACTACACATCTAGCAAAGATGCACTTGTTGCAAGCACCTCCTGGCAACAGGGTTCATTCTTTAATTCATTGAAAGGGTCTCTGTAGTGAATGTATACCAGTACCTTCCCAGAAGCCGCCTCACAGTGTTCTAAGTGTGCTCTGTAGCATTTGCCAGACTAGATACACTACTGCAGGCCAAGGAGGGTGTTTCTATAACTAAGCAATCGTATTGCCATGGCCCAGACTTGCCGCTTATCAGGTGAGGCAGAATAACTGGCTGTGCGTGCACTTAGCATGTCCCAAGTGTAAAGTAAAAGAATTTGCCTTAAAACATAAGTGGCACCATCAGCGGACTTTGACTTAATAGGATGATCTAAGAGTGCATTTATGTAGTGAGGCCACAGGAATTCAGTTGTTTGTGGTCAAACTTATATATCCCGAGAGAGACAGTCTTTTAGTTTTAAAATATCTTTTCAGGGAGGGAGGAAATACAGTAGCTTGTTCTAACAGTTTCTTACTCATTTTGCAGGACAGCAAAGCAAAGAAAGCTAAGAGCAAAGATAAGAAAGTCCCTGAAGCGGACAAGAGAAAGAAGCCGAAAAAAGAAGAGGAGCAAAAATGGAAATGGTAACTATACATCAAAGACATAAGCTACCCTCTGCACCTGGACTTTCCCTGTTACCTCCCTTACTGACTGAATAAGCACATCTGGCTTTTTCATTGATTCATGAGGATTTGTTCTGAATAATTGGCTTACACTCTGGTAAGCTCTAAATAAATGTCTCATTCACTCTGTTTATCCTCTGAAGTAGAAGTGAAATACCTTTTTGGATATACCTAAAACAAGAAATAAGTTTTTTGTTGTTTGGGTTTTTTTTGTTTTGTTTTTGTTTTTCCTTCCATCTGTGGAATGTAGAGGCTACCCATAATGATCATATACCGGTGTTCTTGTGCCTGGAACCTGCTCTTTGCTGACACTCTTCAGAGCAATATGAAAACTTGTGGGCTTGGGATATCAGCAGGAATATATAAATATGTGCAGATGTATTAACTAGTATTCTAGTAGATCTTATCTGTGTTGTATAGAGGGTGCAACATGAGAGGGTGTCTACCTTTTTATTACATCTGGATGTCAACTGTTGCCTCTCAAAACTGCTCCTGCCTGCACAAAAATGAATGTCAGTCTTGACTAAATGACCTTAAACTCAGGCTGTTTGGAAAATGACTTTTGAAAATAAGTTTTGAATGGAAAGCACTTTGTCTTGCCCAGGATCCTAACGTAACATCACTGAAGTTGTGCTTTCACTCGTCAATTTTTTTAGAGCCTTTTTAAAATAAATCTGAACTTTGTGGTTTGTTTGGAAGACAGGCCTGTGCTGCATCAGTAGTGCTGTGTGTAAGAAACCTGCTGGATTTTTTTAACTATACATGGTAATTTAAGCTATTGTTACTGTTGGATTTGAGGAGCTATTGCTTGTGTGTTTTGAAGTTTGGACCTTAGTACTTCCCTCAGTTCAATGCATATGTGGTTTTCAAATGTTGTTGTGTGTTCTGCACTCCTGTAATCACCTGTAATGTATTTTTATGACCTTTTGGGGATGATGTTTGCAGGAGCGTTTTCTTTTCTCAGATCATTTGGCTATGTTAATAGATCTGTAGTGTTGGGGAAGGCCTTTGCAATCTTCTTCAGTCCTTTCAGGTTCAGTCTTTTACTCCTTTATTGTCACTGTTATTGATTCACCTTTAAAAAGAAAAAATCTTCTGTAGTGTTTATAGTCTGCATATTTCTCTCTGATTATCACAGCTTCCTCAGAGCATCAGCACTTCCATATTTTTTTCATACTTGTATACTCTCTTAGAAATTTGGTTTTCATGCCCCTCCCCAAAACTATCCTGATTTTTTTTTTGAGAAATCCACTTTTTTCTTGATTCCTTTGACAGCATATTTTTAATGTGCTTTGACATTAACAAACTACAGGAACATGAAGCAATAGGAAGCTACAGAAGGTCTCTAAGACTTAAGGATCTGTTGTCTTTTTGGCTTTGTCTCAGCTGCCCTTGCTGGTTCTGTCTAACTTAAAATTCTGTTATCACAGCTTCCTGTTGTTGTAGTTTGTATCCTTCAACAGAAAACCTTTACTGGAAAGCCATACTCTTCTCCCCTCACCTGCCTTGGCAGCACAGTCCCAGGTAGCTGTGTTAAGCTCTGCGATTTGTGCTTACTGCTAAGGAAAACTGCCTTTGAAAGCATGTTTTGCAAAATTTGGCAGTAGGTAACTGCATCCTTCTGCTGATGTTCCTGTCGTCCATCTGCAGCTTTTGTATAGCGTGTCTTTACTGGACAGGGTTTCAGCTGTACTTCAGTTGTGTCTCTTAAGGGCATTTTATGTTCCATCTGAATCAATTTGCTGAACGTCTGATACCTTCTTTTTTGGCTGCTTCCTCAAGTGCTTGCTGCTTTGAGCATTTTCATCCTCACTTATGTGAATAGTGGATGCTAGACATTCCCAAGGCATTGGCCTCGTTCATCACCATGTGGAGCTCTTTTAGAGGTCATTTTCACACCCTGTCAGTGTGTGAAGAGTATGTGATCCAGAAGTGTACCTTCTCCCACCTTGTGTTATAGCAAGTTCATTTCCTTGAAATAACATATCCCTGAGGTTTATTCTGGGTTTTTTTCCCTAAGAATCTTTTCCACTTTCATTGAAAAACCCTCCCCAGCTCTGCTTTCCTGAGCCACCCTGGCATTGTTAGACAGGTTTGGTACAGGATTTAATCAAGGAAACGTGTATGGCCAATTAGCACAATTTCTGCTGAAATCAGTAAGGCAGCTTTCCCAATAGGCAGCATTCTCCTTGCTCCTACAAAACCATTTGTATAACGTTGCTTTAGAACCAGAAGGTACCTTGGGCAGTGTTGCTGTAGTGCTTTTTTTTTGCTTAAAACCAAATGAGGACGAAAAATTGGCTGCCCTCAGGAGGCTCACTTTTACCTTTTGTCTTAATGCTTCTGTATGAGGTTTAGGAAGGTGGAGGTGGGATTTGGAATGGTTTGTGATCTTTTTGTGGCAAACTTTCTGGTAGCTTTGGGCTTAGAAACCACCCCATGGATCCCGTGTTTCCTGTAGCCCACCCCAAAAGCACAATGTGCTTCAGCTATCTATTTAAACTATTACCTTTTTAGTATTCCTTTTACATGCGTCCTTAATAAAAGAACAGGAATGGGTAGAGGAACGGAATTTCTCATCAAGTAAATACCAGAGTGATAAATCTTAAAAGGCCACAGCTGAAAAGCAAGAATGACAAACGTATCCTGGAAAGTAGTAGCTACTGTGAATGATGCCCTCATTTTTTCTTACTGGAATAAAAATACTCATTTTCAGAGAGGATAACCTTTTTCTGGCTGGGAGGAGAGGCGAACGGTTTAGATTTATTTTGCTGGAAGGAGCTTCTGGGTGGAAGAACCTAGGCCTGTGTTTGACAAAATATTTAGATTTCTAGCTTCTAATTAATTTAAAAAACACTCATTAGGAATGTAAATATTTGGGATCTAGACTTCAAATGTCAATATTAGTTTCTTATCTCAACATAGTTTACTCGAGCCTTCTTCCCAGCCAGGGACTGGAATCTAACATGCAGGTTTTGTACTGATAGCTGGGATTGTGTGTTTTGCTCTTAAAGATGTTAACTGTGCTTCATGTAAGAAAAAGTCGGGTCTAGCGCTGTGGTCAAAGATGGTGCTTTTCTAACTATGGCAAAGCCATATTGTATGTCCCATACAATTGTTGTTTTCCTAAATTATTGTTGTACAGGCACCAGTGAAGCATTTTGAGTGTCTTTTAGCAGAAATTCTTTTTTTCCCCTCTATGCAGTGCTTACCTTCTGTACAGTGACTCTTTTGTCTCAGTGGGGATGAAGGGATCTGTATTCGCACATCGCAGTTCTTGAGATGTGTGCGGTACATGTCTTTTCTCAGCTGCTGTTGCACCCAAAATGGGACTGCTCCATAGGGCTGACACTAGAGGGAAGCTTAAACTTTTTTTTTTATTGTCATGGCTGCTCAACGAAGTTGTCTGGGCAATTCAGAGACTGAGTGCTGTGACAGGTTAATGGTCTTCCAGCTGATGAATCACTAAGGTAAAATAGCCTTTCTCAGCAGGGAATCCTATGCCAGCAGCATGTAGCAGTAATGTTCTGGTAATCATGAAAGAAGTGTAGGGGGAAGGGGAGGAGTGTGGGGAGGAATCAGTGGCTTGGGCATAGGGTACTGGGAACTGGGGGGAGGATACTGGCCTGGCGGGACCCTTTTCTCTGTAGATGAATTGCTGACCGGGTGAGTTTGAGTTGGAATGTGGGATTGGTGGCGCCTGCCTTGCTGCGTTGTGATACCTAATGCATCATTTGCAAAACGTTTTTATAGAGGTGCTTTAAGGCAAGTTTGCAATTTTCCTACTCTGTTTTTCTTCAAGTATGCTTTTCTTACCCAAAGAATTGGAATGAATTTAAAATGACAGAGTAGGTTTCAGTCTTTCTTGTCCGAGCAGGTTTGTTCTCATTTAGGTCGTAAATGAACATCTGTTTCTTTATCTCTGCCCTTAATGGCATACTTGTCCACATCTGAAAGCAGCTGCATAATATACTACAACTGTTTGGCTTTGCTGAGCAGGCATCCTGGACCTGATGTTGGATCACAGCTGACTCTAATTTGGCATGATCCTAGCTGTTTTACAAGACTGACTTCATTTTCTTAAGTTCTAAGCTTTTTCAGCTGTGTGATTTTTGTGACAAGAGCAGCAAGTGGGAGGTGAGGACTATGGTGTCATCACCTAACCTGTGACCCAAGGTGTTCTGTTCATGGACATGGCTGTGCTATTTTTAAAAAAGGGGGGGGGGGGAATAAATGGTGACAGTGCATTGAATATTTGTACTTGGTCTGTGCCCAGCAAAGCAATGAATGCTTGCTGATTTTCTTTAGCATACACTTATACCCACATAGTAATAAAATGAAGATTAGGAGCTTAAAATTGTGCTGGTTCATATTTCTTTCTTGAAGGTGGGAAGAAGAGCGCTACCCTGAAGGCATTAAATGGAAGTTCCTAGAGCACAAAGGTCCTGTATTTGCTCCACCATATGAACCTCTGCCTGAAAATGTCAAGTTTTATTATGATGGTGAGTTAATCTGTGTTTCCACTTGCTGGGAAGAGAAATAAACATTCTCAGGGTATTGTGGCATTCTTCCGGGGACTGAAGAGATGAGGAGGTGGTTTTGTTTTAGTGGTTAGCTTAAAAGAAGTTCCTCAACAGCTAAGCGAAGGAACAATCTGTAGAAGTAAGGGAACAGCCTGCTGAATTCTGCTAACCAAGCTGACGCAGAGATGAACTTGTTCTCACTCTATTATGGTGGTAAATCTCTCAGGTTCCTTAACAGTATGAGAGTGTCTTATGCCCGAGAGTAGCAGCATATAACCAGAATACATAATTATAGCTATTTCATCACTGGTCGCCTTTAGACTTGCTCTTTTTTTCTTTAACCTTATGAATTGCAACTTCTGTCATCTGTGGTGAAATTCATGAACATTTGGTAGCATGAGCAGAATAAAAGACAAGTGAATTTTGATACAGACGATTAGGATCTTGTAGGAATGCATGGGGTGACCCTGGCCTCAGGGACGCAACCCTCTGGTGTAAGTCATGGTCCCACTCACTAATCATTGTGTGTGGTTGAACTAATTGATGTGGGATTCTAATATGCTGGGCTGACTGGTTGTTAGAAGCTCATGTGGAAGGGATTATATGATGTGATGCCTGCTGGAGACCAGACTTGATGACCCGTGTGTTTCCTTTTAGTCCTGTGATCATGTTAAATGAAGGATCAAATTGACCCAGGATTGAATTAAGTGGGAGGCATTTGAATGGATGAAAACGTAATTTTTTGGTGAAGGGGACATCTGTGGATGGAACCCTTCCAGGAGCAACGTGCTGTTTGCATGTGACATGACACAGTGTTTTTAAATACTGAGAAATAGGTGGCATTCATTTTCAGCAACAATGTAGTGAAATAAACATCTTGCATCCTATTAAAGGCTCTCTCCAAGCAAGCAACATAGTGATCAAGGATGTCTACAGACTTCTTTCTTGGGGTTTGATAAGAAAATGATACAAACTTCGAAGTTTTTTCCCTCTATTGAAGAATGTATGATATCTCTCCTGCTGTCTAGAGAAGAGGAGAGGGGCAAATTGCACTATAGCTATCCCTTCAGTGCACAGAGCAATAAGGTCCTCTTCTATCTAGCCATCTATTTCACAAAACCTCTAGGAAATGCAGGGATTTTTGCAGCCTCTGTCATGGCAGAAATTCATCAATAGGCTCAACAATAACGGGGTGGGCAGGGGGTTCTGGCAAATTAAGCCATGACATAAGTCTTCCTTGAGAAACTAGGCAAAAAATCAGATGTCTGATTTACACAGCAGCTGCTGAGAGCTGCTGTCTGTGCTCACAAGGCATTGTCTAATTTCAAGATTATCCTAGGATGATTTGTAGAGTCCAATAATCACGCTGTGGCTGGCCAGCCAGCTGCCAGGCTGCAGGCTCTCACTGGAGGAATCTGTCCCTCGCCTAGTGATTGCATTGCGGTGAGACTGCCTGTTTTCATCTAACATAATGACTGCTGGAGCTATTGTTAGTGCCTACAATACCAGACTCGGTGAAGGAGCTTGAAATGCCAAAGCCATCTTTTAGGGCTTGACTATATGTTTGAGTGACTGTGGGTTAACAACCTCATACCCCAGACATGGCTTGAACTTGAATGTTTTTCTGTAGATAGGGCAAGGTAAGAGTGTAGATGGTGGCAGTTGTGTTTCAGTTATGGCCATGTGGTCTCTTCTGCTTGTTATGTCCCCCAGGTGCTCCCTGGTTTTCAGTTTTTAAGTCGGGTAACTAATATTCATGCCTCTGGAATAAATCTTTTTTTCTTTAAATGCCCAGCCCTGTGACTGAGAGCCTTTTCAAACCTTTGTAAAAAAGATGAAATTGAGTCCAATGAAATATATTCTAAAGTGATTAGATAAAGGTGACTGAGCCTTCGGCTATTTGGGAAAAATAGCAGTCATTTTAGTCCCATAACATGTTACTAACTCGATAGCCTCTTTTAAGCTAGACTTGCAGCCTGGAAAAAACGTTTCCGTTGCTGTCTCTCCCTTCCCCCATTTCCTGTTATAAGCAAACAAATGCTGTATTTTAGGTTGCAGCTTAAAAATTGGCAGAGTTACTGTTGGTTTAATTTAATTGTGGAATATTCTCAGATCACTGGGAGGACCTTTTGCTAAGCGTTTATAGATCTTAAGGCTTTATGGCTGACTCCCATGCTTTAATTTTGGAGATGATGCAACTTTTTAAAACATGTAGTAAATCAAAAGTGTGGTATTTTTTTTCCAAGAGCATAGAATCAACAGTAGTGTTTCTTATATTGACTTTTGTGCAGTAAAGTGGTCATTACAAAAATCCACAGGTGTTGACTGTCTGCCAGCCCGTTGGGACTTTCAATATTTCTTGCAACTAGCTGGAGATGTGAGCTGCATGCAAAACCCTTCGCAGGGATCACTGGCACCTCACGTGTTGTCAGGAATGCAATCTGGACCAAAAAGATGCTCGATAGGAATGTTAGATGTCGAATCCACAGCTTCAGTGTTGCAGCAGCCTCTCTTGTCTTGTGTTTTAAAGTCTTCCCTTGCAGCAATTCCACTTTGTACTGCAGTCTTGCAGATAAGCTGAAATGTGACCTCTCCGTTCACTGAAAGCTCAGTCTTTCTTAAAAAAGACTAGCTTTTGAGCCTGATTTGGAGACACAGGAGTGCATTCCCACGGCAAGGGGAATGATTAGCAGAATCCTGACACGTTTCCCTGCAACGAAGGGGAGTTAAATATTTGGCATTGCTTTCCAGCCTATTTCTGGTATATCCATAGGAAGGGCTCTTCCTGGCTAGAAATAGCTAAAGGCAAGAAGGGGTGTTCCAAAGCGGAGTCCCTCTGGGGGTAGATGAGGAATACAGAGACTGTATTTCCCATATGTCTGAGTGCCAGAACATGAAATTTAGTAAAATCCCTTGCCTCTTCCACTTCAAACAGCAGTATCTCCCCAGGAGTGTCCACACCACTGGGGTGTCTCAGCGTAGGGTTTCCTGCAGGAGGCCTTTTCCCCTTCCTGCCCTGTGTCTCTCAGACCTGTCTTACATCAGATTGCTATTGCTTTTTTTTAATGTTTAAATTCCAGAGGAAACTTTTTGAAAAATGTTTATGATGAAAACAATTCTGCTCCTCTGTTTCCTTTGTCCATCCCATTTGCTGTACTATGTAATGTTTTTCAGAAAAACTTCTCTAGGATAAAAATATTGTGTCCTTTAAGGAAGTTACGATGTTCTTTTTCTGGTTTCAATTTCTCTTTACCATTTCCTTTAAAAAGAAAACCTTTCTTTGTAGGTAAAGTCATGAAGCTGAGTACCAAAGCAGAAGAAGTTGCCACATTCTTTGCAAAAATGCTTGATCATGAGTACACTACAAAGGAGATCTTCAGGAAAAACTTTTTCAAAGACTGGAGAAAGGTACGCATGTAGTCCTGGGCTGCAATGACTGCAGGCATGGCCGGTGTCTCCTCAGCACTGGGCACTGAAAAGGGGCTACTGTTCCATGCACAGGAAGGTTAGCTTATGGCAGCTAAAATCTACCTCAGATTGTAGCTGTGAAGTTTCCAGTCTATCCTGTAGTTTCACCAGGAAACTGGTCTAAACCAACAAAGTCAGACTTCTTCCAACCAAATTTGCCTGTTGCAGCATGGAGGGGTATAGCTGATCTGACAGTTAATACCTTGTTAAAGAGCCAGCATTATATTAGAAGGAAGCCCCTACCAAAGACCTAAATCTCAGAACTTCATCTCAGTCATCTTATCAGCTGTAAAGTCAAACCTTTAAATCAGTTAATGCAATTTTCCTAGCTGGGTCTCTGGATTTTTCTCCCTATCCCTCAACAGTCCCAACCACTGTTCAGTGTGAGAGCACTTTAGGGTGTGGTACAGCATTGCTTAGCGCTCACAGAGATCAGACCACTGGAAGGCCAGCACTCCACACGCTCTGCTGCTTGTCCTTTTCTCTTTGACCTTAGCTGGAGTGAGCAAGAATTTGGGAATTCCTGGGGGTTTATTGTGAGAACCTATCTATTGTTCCTGGCTAAACTGCCTGGGGTAGGGTAAGCTCTACTATGTATGAAAACTTACTATGTATAAAAACTTAAAGCACTACTTTCTTTCTGCAAGGAAATGACCTCTGAAGAGAAAAGCACTATCACCAACCTCAGCAAGTGTGACTTCACCCACATGAGCCAGTATTTCAAAGCTCAGTCGGAAGCTAGGAAACAGATGTCCAAGGAGGAGAAACAGGTACCAGAGGGAATTCTAGGAGACTTCTTGATTCTTGGCTGGCTTGTAAACATCTTTGTGTAATCATTCCTCTGCCTGTGGTGCCATTTATAAGTCAGTGTTTACTAGCTTTCAAATTACTACTTTCATGTTAACTGTAGGAATCTTTACTGTGCAGCTCGTGTAGGGCAAAGCCCTGTGTTTACAGATGAGTCTTCATCCTGACTTAAAATGATATTGATAGGGCTAAGGCTCCTGATCCTGCTTAAGCGAATAAAGAGAATCAGAGGTGCCACCTCCATGGGAGCCTTGGTCCCTGGCCAATAATGAGCAGTGGGTACTCAGTTAAGGATAGATCTTCATTTTAGAAGTTCCTTGAGTTTGGAAGGCAAAATTGAGGATGGTGGGAAGGGATGCAGCAATGACATCAGTGAATATAATGGGAGAACAAATCTTAAATATCAGGTAATGCAATTTTCTGAATAAAAAAGCGAACTTTATTTTCCAGTAGCGTGGCTTGTGGGGAGAGAATTAAATAGTTTTTGGATGACTGAGACTTACTGCAATGGAAGTTGGAAACTTGCCCCAAGTTCTCAGTTGATCTTTTGCAACACTACAGTAATTGTCCTTTGAGTGAGGGGCCTGGTAGCCTGGAAGTACGGCCTTTGGGGTCAGAGGGGTCCCACCAAAACAGAGAGCCCATGTCTTACTGCTGTTTCCATTTGATAATCGTGTGAGCGAGCCCTTCTCAGTTCCTGTCCATGGTAGCTATTACAATGGAGCAGAAGTGGCTTTTTCTGTTAGTTTCTTAGCGGGCACACCAGTGCTGTCCATGGGTCAGATGTTTTATTTTGAGCTGCAATGTTTTTATTTTTTCCTTCTATATAATTAGAGTTCAAGAAGTATGCAGTGAAATCTCAGCACATTTTTACTTGGGAGACTGTGTTCTGCTTATGAGACCATTTGCTGACACAGGCTTGACATGTGGCAGACTGGAGACATTCCTCTGCCTGCTCTCTGATGCTGAGTTCAAACACAGAAGTCTGAGTTTTTATACATAAACAACAAGATGTAAAGTCTGGTGGATGTCAAATGCTGAATATAGACTATAAAGCAGCAGTACTCTGCTGGGGCTGCCCTTGTAGCTGTGGTACACGGATAAAGGTAAATGCCTCTATTGTGGCAAAACTGTAGCTGTCTTCACCAGCCCTGATCTGTTTCCCTCAAATAGAAGTTTTAAGAGAGTTTTCACACGTTCTTTTCCAGTTTGTTTGTGCTGCTTGCATTTTGTGAATGCTTTTCTGGACAGTCTGTTGCCATTTGTTGATACATCACTTGACATGAGAGGGTTCTGGTTTTGAGTTGGGTCTTCAGCATTAGCGTGGTGCAAATACCAAGATTTTTAAGTCTTTGCATTTAGAGATCTGTGTGTGGTGCTGGGTATACCATATCATCTTTGCTTTTGGCTTTTTCCAGAAAATCAAAGAGGAGAATGAGCGGCTATTGAAGGAATATGGCTACTGTGTGATGGACAACCACAAGGAGAGGATTGCCAACTTTAAGATTGAACCCCCAGGTCTCTTCCGAGGTCGTGGGAACCATCCCAAAATGGGCATGTTGAAGAGACGCATCATGCCAGAAGACATCATCATTAACTGCAGCAAGTGAGCACTGGGTGCTTCACACCTTGGCTTTGCTTTCTTGATAGGATAGCTTATTTTTTGAAATTCTATATAGGTTGATACTCAAACATATAGAAATACACATGCTGCTTATCTTGTTCTTATATGGATAAGAAACTTAGTCATACAAGCAAAGACTGAACAAGGCTATCATGGGTTTCACGTAGAACTTTGTCAACATATTTTCTTCCTCTTCAGCCTACATCTGCTTAAACAGTCTTTCCTGCTAATATTGCCAGAAATTAATTTTCTTCTGGGTAGGTTGGCCTACTTTGTCTTCCTTGATGTCAAAGGCTAAGGTTTGGTGGGCTTCTCTTCAGTCTTGTCCTGATAAAAGGGGGAAAAANTGATAAGCGTCCATGCTATTGCAGTGTCTACAAATCAAAGCTGGTCCTAGCAATGTGTGTTCCCACCTATAGTATAATTCTTCAGCAGGTACATATTGATAGCAGTTACATTTCTGGTCTTTGTTCAGGTTGATTCACTTGATTTCCTGCTTGTGGAAATATGTAGTTACGTTGTCAGTTTCTTTCCCTGTGCTTTCTTTGTGTGATGGTATTTATTACTTTCTCCATTTTGATACTGTTCAAGTCTCTTTAATAGTTTTTATTTGCTGTTTTGTAATTCTGTGCAGGGATTCCAAGATCCCTCCCCCTCCACCAGGACACAAATGGAAGGAGGTCCGGCATGACAACAAGGTTACCTGGCTGGTGTCATGGACTGAGAACATCCAAGGCTCTATCAAATACATCATGTTGAACCCTAGTTCAAGAATTAAGGTAAAGATCTAGTTAAAAGAAAATATCTCACTGGTCATGTCTCCACGAAGCAAATGTTGGCTAGGAGAGCGAGATGAAGTAAAGCTGTCTTGCTATTTCATCCTATGCTGACATCATTGTGTCGTGGCTAGTAGGAATCCTTTACTCTGTGTAAACCTAAAAGGAAGCAATTTATCCAAGAACAGACTTGCTCTGGTGGATATTTTACCTTTTTTGCCCTAATTTCCCCTGCCTGATCCTGTAGTGAAGTTCTTACCATGCGTTGCTAATTAGTCATTTGTAAAATGAAACTAGATGGACTAGATGATCTCTAGAGGTCCCTTCCAACCCCTACCATTCTGTGAAAAACACAGCCAGGCTACTGGCTGAGAAGGCTGATAAGGAGCTCGTGACTGAAGGAAAACAAACCCTGCTGTGGGAGCAAATAACCAGTCAACAGATCAATTCCATAAAAGCAATGATAAGCCTGTTGAAAGATAAATAGCCTTCAGTTTCGGGGGTAGTTCTTCTCATGAAGTCTTCTTTTTAAGAGATTTTTTTCCTGGATTGGAAACAAGGCGTTTGTCGTACAAGTATAGGGGGGAAAAAAAAAATCTCTGTTCCTTGTGAATTTATGCCCTGTTTTTGCCATGGCTTGAATATATAATAATGATGATGAACTGTTGGTGTTGCTTTTACGTTTTTTATGGGTGTTTAATTACACAGCTGAAAGAACATAAGTGTCAGCTGAATAAAGCAGAGGAAATCATTTATATGTTGAGAGGCATGGAAGACATATCTTTTGTGTCTTTAGAGTTGCTTCTGTGGATGCGTTTAATATCATGGAAATCTGAATTACCTACAGCTGCATGGCAGCGTAGTTTGAAGCTGAGCTGTTCAGCAGCAAAATCTCAGTGCTTTTGTATAGTGAGACCATTTGCCACACACAGACTCGCAAAGCCTTGAGGTGCAGGTTGGATCTGGTCCTTTGCCTGCTTTCTGATGCTGACTGTATTCCAACTTTCTCTGCAGGGTGAGAAGGACTGGCAGAAGTACGAGACAGCTCGGAGGTTGAAGAAGTGCGTAGATAAAATCCGAAATCAATATCGAGAAGACTGGAAATCCAAAGAGATGAAAGTACGGCAGAGGGCTGTGGCGCTGTACTTCATTGATAAAGTAAGGCTCGTTCCCCAGCACACTCCTCTTACCTTTCCCATCCTGTTGGCAGCACTCAGGAATGCTGTGTGTCTGTTCCTAAGGCAGATTTGAGCCCAGTTACTAAGGTATCCTGAGACTTCCTGGTGGGCAGGCTCTCGTCTCCTTTTCCTTCCCATTACCTGGAATCCAGAGCAATAAACTATTGTACTGAACATGGCTATTTCAGGCAGCATTGTTTTAGTTCAGGCAAAATTCACAGCGTGGTTCCAGAATCGCCCAGTTGGATTACTGGGAAGTTTGCGTGGGCCTTTTGTCTCCAGCTGTTTCAGTTTTCCTGCTGGGAATTTCTGCTGGTTTGTCACCTCTTTAGTTTGAGGTCACAGTCGTGAGGTTTCAGAATTACGCTAAATTTTTCACCACAATTGTATCGATGCATTTAAAGCTGCTTAAAAAACAGTTTCCAGACAGCTGTTGTCCTGGTATTGTATGGTCTCTTGACCAACTAAATTAACAGTTTTTTATTCAAAATAGTTTGATGTAAACCAGGGAACTTTGATTTGAATAATTGCGGTTTCATATGAACACTGATGGCTTTCCTTCAAAAAGCAGAAATTGATTTAGCCAGTACTGTTAGAACACACTTTTTATGCAGCCAAATGTAGCCTTTCAATTATTTTATATAACCCTAAGTACCCTATATCCTGTTTAAAGTGTATTTATTTAGTTTATGGTGAAGAGGTAGGATCATAGAAGATGAAAAACTGAACTTTATGACTTTCTATCAAGTTGAATTCACATGGAAGTCACTTTGATTTTGAAAAAATATCAAACATTTTGAAATGGATTTCCATTAGAACTGTTTTACAGTTTTTGAGTTACTTAATGAGCGAAAGTAGGTAAAGCATCATGCTTTAAACATCTCTTTAAAAAAATGAGGTATTCTGGTAGATTGGTAGATTAGTGGCTGTAGTGTTATTTAAAACAGATTTAAAGAGAACTTAAGATTGTTTTTATCAGAATTTTGTGATTGTCAATTTTATCCACTCAAATGCATTTTCTCCCCTCTCTCATCTTTTATGGATGCTACTGATTCTAGGCTAGCGTCTGAAAGTTTCCAGCATCTATACATTACTGGGATGGTTTGAAATGCTTACCTCTCTTGTCTTGATATAAATGTAGCTTGCCCTGAGAGCTGGTAATGAAAAAGAAGAAGGAGAGACAGCTGACACCGTGGGCTGCTGCTCGCTGAGAGTAGAACATATCAAGCTGCATCCTGAACTGGACGGCCAGGAATACGTGGTTGAGTTTGACTTCCTCGGGAAAGATTCCATCCGATACTACAACAAAGTCCCTGTTGAGAAGAGGGTAAGGCATCTCCACAAAAGCATACGCAGACAGAATTGCAGAAGAATGTAGTCAACACAGTTTTGGTGGCAATAACAGGGTGCCTTGTCGCTGATCGGATACCTAGCCAGAAAATAACTCAGTTAATGTTCTTCCCTTTTTATTGGCAGTGCCATGGAAAATAAGGCTGCTGGTGGTGTGAAATAACCCAGCAGATGAGATGTTTAAACATCTTACTGCTTCTCCCTGTGACCTTACTGTCAAGAGTTGGCATAACATAGCTGTAACAACTATGTTAGATGAGTTTCTTGGGTCTCATTCTGGTCAGCAGAGATCGTTTTGTCACCTGTAGATGGTAGAGTTCTATGCCTGTGTGACAAGTAATAGCATAAGAGGTTCTGAAATGCAGTGCTGGATGGTGCTGTTAGAGTGGCAGTTCGATTTGAGCTTCTATGATACTAGCTTCTCTGTCACAGTGGTTTTGTTCATGTTGGAGCTGAGCCCTCACTGAGGTAGGTCCAGATCTTGGGTGCCCCAGCGCAAACAGAGTAGATGCACTGATACTTCTGGGCTATGTACCTGTGTATCTACCAACCAAGGCTTCTTTCCCAGGCAGTAATTCCTTTATTTCTTTGTCATCCACCAATTTCAAATCTGCTGTGATCTTGACCTCATTTCAGAATAAATCCCCATCCAGGAGTATGAACCTGGAGGGCACTATCCAAAAATACTTTTGTTTTTGTGGGTGTAACAGCTTTGCATCTGGCCCACAGCTCTGCAGTCAGCACAGTGTGTTAGATACCACATCTACAATTACTGTGGTAATTGTGACAACAATCGATGGTAAATGTTGGCCCCTTGGGAAACAAAACAACCAAAAAATCCAAACTATGGCTGCTATAGAAATGAGCGTGTGCTGGAATTCTTACTTCCTTGTTTAAAGAAAACAGTTTTCCAGTTTAAATGTATTGGTATCTCTTGCTGTCTCTTCTTCAGTGCTTACAACGGGGAATTTATTATTGTGGAACTAGAAATCTTTGTATATTAGGTGTCTATAGAAGAAGAATGTGTGTTGTTGAGAAGCTGGGAACTGGGAATTTGAAGCGCACAGAGCTGGGATTTGTGGTCTCTGTATAATCAAAGATGCTTTGATTATTCTCCCTACCCCAATGAGGCTTGTTTGGGATGGAACTGTATGAAACATTAATGTAGCAATGAGAATGGCTGTTATTCAGTAACTTCACTCCATGGGAAATGGCTCAGGGGTCTCTTTGGCTGGAGTAATGATGGAGAGTAAAGGAAAGGTGGTAGCTCTGGGGTCTCTTTCTCTGTCAGGCACCTAATTCAGAGCAGAATCAGGTCTCCTGCAATCTTGATCTAAAGGATGAGGATAAAAGGCTCTGAATGCTCAAGACTCCTGTTGCTTGGGAGGAACCTTCAACACAAGTGTTGTATTGAGAGATGGGCCTTTGGCTGCTAGGAAGTACCATCCAGCATCGTCACTGTTGCCTGAAGAAAGTTTCAGTGGCTCCCTGGCAGTGTTGCTTCCTCTGTATTACTGATACACAGCGCTGTCTGGTCCGTGTGCCTCAAGTTACTGGTTTTCTTTTCCTGCAGGTGTTTAAGAATCTTCAGCTGTTCATGGAGAACAAGCAGCCTGAGGATGACCTCTTTGACCGCCTCAATGTAAGCACGTAGTTAATGGTGAGGGATGGTGGTAGAGCATCATGAGCAGGCTTACTCTGCACCAAGCAACAACAGCTGCTCTGTTCCAGAAATGGTTTCAGTGGCAATTTGCTTCCAGAGCAGGTCTGAGTGGCCTAAAAGCAGTGAGAGTCTGTCTCAATCCGGTGTTTGTATTGTCCACTGTGCCCGCAGGTTCCTGGAGCGATGGGCTTTGGTGATGGTGAGCCTGGCTGGCTCTGACTTGGGGAGGTTTTTTCAGAGTTCAGAGAAGATGATTGTGTGAGGTGACAGATTTTCAGATGCCATCCCCATCCGCACATTTGGCTCTATGGGAGCACTGTGGTGGTTCAGGCACCTTCCCTGGGATGGAACAGGCACGTCTCTGCCTGTTGGGAACCAAAACCTCCACACTGAAGAAAACGTTTTTGGCTGCTTCTGGTACTTGATACCAATATAATACTTGATGGTTCTTTGTTCACTTTTTCCTGTGGTTTCAGTAACGTTGTGGCCATTCTGTTGTGGTCAGGTCTGAGCGCACTGGGCTTCAGCCGTGAGCTGCACGTCTTTGTCACAGTGTGTCCAGAGATTTCACAAGTGCTGTGGTCAGTTCTAGTGCTAACTGTCGTCGTCTTTCTGCTTCCTTAGACCAGTATCTTAAATAAACATCTTCAAGACCTTATGGAGGGACTGACAGCCAAGGTATTCCGTACTTACAATGCCTCCATCACGCTACAGCAGCAGCTCAAGGAGCTCACTAATCGTAAGTCTTGCCCTTGAAACTCAGGGGAACAGATCTTATCCTGCAATACAGACCTGGCTTCCTTGGCTTAGCCACAGGTCCTGTATCTGTACACCACTTCCTCATTGCAGTGTAATGTCAGACAGCTGAGGTCTGACCAAAAATCTGCTGCCTAACAATCTTTTTGGGGTAGTTGAGCAGCCCAGCCCTGGGGCAGGGCAGAGCTGACTTGATAGCACACCAAGGTGTGCCGCCTGCTAATTTATGCCTGTCCTTTGCCAAATCTCTTACTTGCTTTCTGTTAATTGTAAAGTGCTATATGTGGCAGGCAAGGCAGATGCATCAGTAACAACCCCATGTTTTTTGGCTGCTCATTCTCAACCTCTCTGTTGAGCACTGGTTTAACAACTCTCTTAAGTGGCAAATGGTGTCTTTGTTGCTATGGAAGGAACCATCCCAGAAAGATTTTAGGGCCCAGGGTGGAAATGGTCAGGCTCTTGCAACTGTAGAGTGCAGCATTGAGATTGGCCCATCTGAGGGAAGGTCAGTTCTGCAGTGACTGTGAGCTTGCAGAGTTGGTGGGACATTGGCTGGGCCTGCACAGCCCTGGAGAACCCGCTTGTTCAACACTTTTTTGTACTTTGCAGCGGACGACAACATCCCAGCAAAGATCCTTTCCTATAACCGTGCCAACAGAGCGGTTGCCATTTTGTGTAACCACCAGAGGGCTCCGCCAAAGACCTTCGAGAAGTCCATGATGAACCTGCAGAGCAAGGTACCCCCACCCTTGCCCAGCGCTGGGGCAGGGCTCCAAGTACTGCATCTCTGGAGTCACGTTTCCTTTCACTTGGGGTGAAACGGAAGCAGAGCCTGCTTTTCCCTGTCAGGAGTTGGTTAGTGCTGCCTCAGAGATGGAACTGCTTGTAGAGGAGTAGTGAGGTGAAAGGGACACCTTTCAGTCTGAGTCGTCTTTTACTTGTAAAGACCAAGACCAGACCCTTTTTATCTGCCCTTCATCCCAATAGCTATGTGTGCTGCTGCCATTGAAACTTCAGAGCAGCAGTCTCTAGCTCTGATTTGTGTCCCCTAAAGAACCCAGAATGGGCACCACTCCTGTTGTGTGAATCCCAGGCCACTGTCAGTGCAGGCTGTGTACATGGTACATTATGCCCCTCTGACTTGACCTCTTCCTTTGCAGATTGTTTCTGGTGAAGGCCATGAGGTCCAAAGGGGTTAGGTCTGTTCCTGGTCTGGCTTTAGAATAACCTTCACAATAAGGACTTCTGGTTTGGCACTGCAGTGTCCCCTGCTTCTGTAACACCTAACATGGCTGCCTTCACCCTAGATCTTAGAGCTTGGGGGGTGTTTAAGGGGAATGGTTGAACAGGGGCTGCAAAATGCTGAATCTCCCTGAATCCTAAACTTACTGGAGAAGAACTGCCTGAAGCCTTAACAGCTTTCAGCCTGTAGGATTTGGGGCAAGAACTGATTCCTCTGAGGGAACAGGGATCATCCTCCCGTGTTACCATCACAGAGTTGGTACTGGCGGGATACAGTGGACACAGACAAGCTGCCTGGAGGGGCTCTTGACCAGCCCCAGGCTAAGCCAGTTCCTTTGCCTGCTTGGTTGTAGCTGTGTGAGAAAGCTCCCAGCGCCACCTTGTCTTTGGAAGTGAGTGGGGCCTCCATTTTCTGAGAGGAATATTTCACCACACTAGGCTTCACTGCAAACTGAAAGGCCAGTGACCTCATTGTTCTGCAGAAGTGGGTCTGAGTAGATTCTGAACGTGGTCACAAACTCACTCCCTGGGTCGTGCTGCCCAGGGGTGACTGCCACAGTTGTCAGCAGCTTGTTCACAGTGCTGCCGTCTGGTTTTGCCTCTCCTAGATCGATGCCAAGAAGGAGCAGTTAGCTGATGCCAGGAGAGAACTGAAAAGCGCCAAAGCTGATGCCAAGGTCCGGAGGGATGAGAAGTCTAAAAAGTAAGGCTGGTGTTACCAGGCTGTGCAATGCTCCCGGTACTCTCAGCTCCAAATGGGTCCTTCACCCTGTGTTCTGTTTCCCCAGCCTGTGATCTGGGAAGGCTTTCTCAGGCTTTCTTGTCCCCTCTTTATGCTGTGCATGAAGAAATAGCCTTCAAGCTGAGGACTATAGGGTGGTCTGACACTGCAGTTCCTGATGTGGTCATTAGCATTAGTCTCTTCTGTGTCATCCCTCTAAGCTGAGCACCAACCAGTGCTCAACCACCCTGCTGCCCGGGACCAAGCAGAGTGCAGCATTGCCATCTTCACGAGGAGCCAGGAGTTACACAATTGCACATGCACTTTCCGGGGTTCTGCTCTCTTCTGTTAGAAGCCCATAGTGCGGACGATGTATTCGGGCGCTGTGTGGGCTCTGCAGCATAGCCACGGGGGTGCTGAGTTAAGGGAGCTCTGAAAGCAGAATCACAGCATGACTGTTACAGAGGGATAGCTGGGCTGGTTTTAATGTGGGTGTCACATCAGTATGGTTCAGGCTGTTGCTTCCAACCCTTTAAAACAAAACTGCTGCTTAAGATTTCTGCTCTGCCTCTTGGAAAATGTCGGTTCTTATTGCATGTGCTGAGTGTTTTGTGTCACCATCTGTGCTGCCCTTTGTGGCTGGTGGCATTGCTTACCTTAAGCAGAATCCCTTTGGGTTCCCACAGTGCTGCCATCTCAAGCCCAGCAGGGCATGAGGCATTAAATGCTTTGATTCTTTCCCACCCCAGGACAGTAGAGAGCAAGAAAAAAGCAGTGCAGAGGATTGAGGAGCAACTGATGAAGCTGGAGGTTCAGGCTACAGACAGGGAGGAGAACAAGCAGATTGCTTTGGGCACCTCCAAACTCAACTATCTGGATCCCAGGATCTCTGTTGCTTGGTAAGCATCTGCCTGGGGTGTGCTGGAAGGAACCACCCCTTCACTTGTGTCTTGTTCCCCCAGCGAGCAGACGCGTGCTGTGGCTGAGAGCAGTGCCCCTGTGCTGCCAGAGACGTTTGTCTCTGTGGCCTGCCTTTGTATCTTCACATGGTTTCGGGAAGTTAAAAAGAGTCTCTTGAGGCACAATGCCAGCCAAAGCCAGCACAGCGCTGGGAAGCGATGGGTTGGAGAACCTGCAGGGTGGAACAGCGGGAGGCTGGTCGTGCTCAGCTGGGCGGTGTGTCTTGTAAAGGAGCAGAGCTGGGAAGGTGCCGGGGGAGAGCGGGACAGTTCTGCTGCACAGCGAGGGGTTGAGTGCCTGTGCTGTGTTGACTCTAACAGCGTCTCCTCTTCTGCAGGTGTAAGAAGTGGGGAATTCCCATAGAGAAGATTTATAACAAAACCCAACGAGAGAAATTTGCCTGGGCTATCGACATGGCGGAGGAAGACTATGAGTTTTAACTTGTTTTTAATGAGCTGAATTTTATGGGAAAAAAAAAAATAAAGGGGGAGTAGCCTGGTTTTTAGGGAGATTGATAAACTGTGAGCCTTACTTGTCCTTACATGCTGGGGAAGGGGGAGGAAAGGGGCAAGTGAGCATCAGATAAAACAGCCAACACCTTGCAGAAAGCGTAACCTGGAAATATCCTAAAGGAGCTGAGCCAGTTGTCCTATGGACAACTTATTTAAAAAATGTTTCAGAGATCCAAATTCTAGCTGTCTGGTTTGTGTGGTTTTTCTCTTGAGGCAGGGCAAGTGGATGGGGGATTTGTCAACCTTCCGCCAGGCAAATTCACCATCACACTGAGAGCGTGGGAATCTTTAGCTACTGTATACAAAATCCAATTATATTGGTGCGTTTTTACAGTTAGGGTTTTGCAATAACTTCTATATTTTAATAGAAAATGGACTCCTTAACCCCTGCCCTTCCCCTCCCCCTCCTGCCCCATTTCAGAATTTAACAAATAAACAAAATTTAAGAAACCCAACGCACCTGTTACAGCTGTCACTATAGTCATGGAAATACCCAAATCTTTTTTAATTTGTCACTTGAAACAGTTGTGGCATTGGAACATGAATTACAAATATCCACCACATTTGTTCAGAGCAAAGCGTGATGGGAAATCGGCCTCCTGACTTGAGTGTTCCTTTTTTTTAAATGTGAATTTTTATTTCTTTTAATTATTTTAAAATATTTAAACAGTTTTTTTTTCTTCTTGATCTTAAAGATCGTGTAGATTTGGGGAGCGGGTGGGGAGGGGGCCGTGTGATAGGGAGATGCGTGTGGAATTTGAGGACAAGTGAAATTGGCAACAAATGACATTCCCATCACCCTTTGTTCTGAGCATGCTCTGTACACTTCAAGAATATCTACTTTTTAGGTTTGTCAGACTATTTTACCTTTTTCCCCCCTTTTTTTCTAAGCCCCACTCCCCTCTTTTACTTGAAAGATTTTATTGTGTAAAAAGAAGTTTCACAGGTCAATAAATTTCGAGGGAAATGAGCATCGGTCCAAAAAGGAAAATAATCAAGATTTTAGGGCTTTTATTTTTTCTTTTGTAATTGTGTACAAAAATTTTAAAAAAAATTAAAAAGCAGAATTTTAATGTGAAACCTTTTTTTGCTATAATCATTAGTTTTAGAGGCATTGTTAGCGTAGTGTGTGTGCAAAGACCATTTCCTGCAGCCTTTCCTCAACAAGTATCTTCTATTTTTATCATGAATTCCCTTTTAATCAACTGTAGGTTATTTAAAATAAATTCCTACAACTTAACTCAGTGTTGGTGTCCGTCTGTTCTTTCACCTCAGGCTCTGGGCTGTGAGGTCCCCGAGGTCCAGGTGGTGAGCTGGTGGGCCTGGCACGGTGGTGTTTCTGCAGGAGGCATTGCCTCCACAGGGAGATGTCTTGTTTGAGAGGATGCTGAGGCCATGGCAGGGGCCAGGTGGGTTGGGATTGACCCAGCAGCTGTGTCTTCATCAGGGGTGAGTTGAGAGCATGTGGGTTTGTAATAGTGCCAGGGATCTGAAATGAAGTGCTTGGCCATGGCTGGCTTTTGGGAGGGACAATGCTCTGCACAGCTGCTCGCGTTGCCCTGATGGTTTGAGTAGCTGTCATCGCTGCTTGCTGGTGTTGAGTCGTGGTGGCTCTGTGGTAGGTCTGTATGGTCACGTAGCCAGAACCTCTGAGGGTGGAGGAGTTGGTCCTGCTGCATCACAGCGTTGGGGTGTTTTGGAGCCCTGGTTAGGGGCCCAGAGCGCTGGCCAGGCTGATCCACCAGCCTGCGGTCCTGCTTGCTCATGAGCTGCTGGCACTTGAGGTGGTCCCTCAGCTCGCTTGGTTCCCAGATCCCTCATCTGCGCTCCCTGCACAGCGTTGTGCTTGTTGGGGTTGGCTTGTGCACCCCCAGGGGAAACTGCCTTGAATAATGTGCTTAAATACCAGCAGCCCAACCCGCCGAGCTCTGTGGGCGCAGAGCTGCCCAGTTCCTGTTCCCAACACCAGCAGGAACTGCCTGAAGGATTTTATTCCCTTTTAATAAGCAGCTGTTTGGTCCCTGTTGGAGCCCTGTCCGTGTGCAGCCTGCCCTCGCCCCGAGGAGCGGCTGCGGGACCGGGTAAAGATCCTTTCTGGGACTCGTTGGCTGCATTTGTGAGTTAGTGGGAACATCAGGCACGTGGTTTTGCATGTGTATTTGGGGTCTGTTCGAGCATCCTTGGAAGTGGAGGCTTTAGTGAGATGGGGAGCAGCAGGAGCGCGAGGGGCACAGCCGGGCTGACCTCTGGCAGGGAGAAGGAGTGCCAAGGTGCTTGTTTGGGCCCTGTGGCAAGGTGGGTTTCGACTCATGTTCCTTTGAAGAGGCCGCTTTGGTGGAGCACCAGGACCCGCTGCAGCCAGGTGCACCAGGAAGGGCATCGCCAGTGTGTGGGCTTTCATCTACGCCGTGTCGCTGATGGGAACGTTCTCTGCATCCATCTTCTGTGCCCGGGCTATGGTGTGTGCACAGGAGCCTGGAAGCCATGGAAGTCCCCGCTCGGGCCAAAATCAGGTTAGTGGGAGCCTGGCGCTGGTGCAGAGGGGTGGCTGTGGAGGAGCGGGGCTGGGGCCGGGCAGGGGGCGGCAAGCTTTGGGATGCTCAGCTCCTTCTTGCTCTCACCCTTTCTGCTGTCAGTCACTGTGTGTTCCCATGCAAGCGCCCCTCGCCAAGGGTTTGCTTTGCCTCCCAGGGGCTGTCTTCTCGCTCGGTCCAGGGAAAACCCCTGCCCGGTGCAGCGGAGAACAAGAGCATCGGGATGTGGTGAGCCCCAAGCGGCTCTTCCTGGCGTGGTTTCTCTGCCACCTTTTATTAGCCCGCAGCCCTCCACGGGGAGGAGGACGGGGTGAGCGCAGCACCCTCTCCTTCCCCTCCTGGCTGCACAGGGCAGCCCGGGTGATGAGGCTGATGGATGCAACCATCTCCCTGGCACTGGGCACCAGGGCACCGTGTCCTTGGGGAGCAGACATGGGCCCTGGCTACTCTGCGAGTACCTCCCAGGCACCCCAATGCCGGCGCTCCTGAAGCTATTGAGGGCGGCTGCGGGGTCGGGCTCCGCCGGCCGCAGGAGGGTCCCCGAGCAGGGCTTCGTGCCGCCCGCTGCCGTGTTTTCAGGCGCTTTGTTGTGGCTGCAAAATCCGGCTGTTTGGCAGGCGTTACCCTTTACTCTCTGGGGCCTTTCCAAGGTGCAGCGGAGAAAATGCCAGCAGAGAGGGAAAGGGGCTCATTGTGCTCCCGACCTGCCCGTGCCTGGAACATTGCAGCCTGTGGGGAAAAAAAAAAAAAAAATCCTTTCTATTTATACAGCCCTCCTTCCCCGTGCTCAGACCTGGCCAAATTAAATTCCTGTACCGTACGCTGCTGAGTGGGGAGATGTGCTTCTCCCCCTGCCCCGGTGCACGCTGCGGGGAGGGATGTGGTTCTGCGGAGGGGGATCCCCCACCCCACCGTTGCTGCCGGCAGGTCCGCCTTCTCCCCAGGCACGGGGATTCGAGGCCGGGCTGGTGTCCCAGGCTGGGATGCGCTGTCACTGGAAGGGAGAAGCATGTTGGTGCCAAACCAGCCCTTCAAAAGGCACTCGGCTCCTTCCGAACGCTGGGGAGCACGGGCACGCTCCCCTGCCGGCTCTGTCCTGGGCAGAGAGCTGAGGAGGATTTAATCTGTATTTTTCCCCGTGGCACAGCAGGGTCAGGACCGCGCATCCCCGCACTTCAAATGGAGAATTCCCAGATCCCGCTGACTGGCTGTGTGAAGAGATAAATGGCCACCAAATGTGCTGTGTCCCAGCACTGCAGCGCCTGGTCCTCGCCCGCCCCGCTGCCCCCGCCCCGGTACGGCTTCCCCGCTCTGCAACAGGGCTGGTGTTGGGCGGGGAGGGAAACTGAGGCAGCGGTGACGTGACAAGCACAGGGGGCAAAAATTTAGGTTGAAAGTGGATATTGTGCATCGTGAGCCCGTGGACAGGGCCCAAACTGCAAACTCCGCTGGCCACAGCCCCCTCCCCCTCACAGCCTCGCAGGATTCAGGGCTTGGAAATTGAAACCAGGTGAATTCAGGATATTAAAAAAAAAAAAGCGTGCGCTCCCCTAGGAACATCGGGGAGCGGGGACAGGGAACCTGGAGCTGCAGCGGGTTTCCCGTCAGGTGCCGGTTTGTAACCCGGAGGGATCTTGTGCTGCCTGGAAGGGGCAGGAGGATGCCCGGGGGGGGGGTGGTGGCAGCCCTGCCTGCGGGCACGGCTTCGCCCCAGCTCCTCGCTGAGCACGCCGCGGGCTCCGCGCCAGCATCCGCAGCGGCTCTGCGGCCCCAGGCGGGTCTGCTTTCCATCCCCGGCAAAAAAAAAAAATAACAACCCGCCTTGCGCTGCTCTGTGTCTGCTCACACCACCCCAGGGCGGGAGGTAGCTCCGAACCGTTCTCTGCGGATTTTCCGGATCCTGCTCGCTGCAGGGCCAGGGAAGAGCTTCCCCGATGGTGATTTTTTTTCTCAGCCCATGGGCTGCTTTCTCGCTCCCCCACCCCAGGCAGCACAGAACACAATAAATAACCCGGCATGGTGCATCTCTCCCAGGGATTGCAAGATGTACTGCCACTCCCTTGGATGAGGTTCGGGCAGCTCCTCTCCCAGCGCGGTCCCCGGGGTGGCAGAGGGACCCGTCTGTTCCCACACATTGGTGTCAGGGGGATGCTGGGCTGCGGGGACCCCCCCGCGCTCACCCCTGAAGTGGCCTCAGGGTTTTGTTTTCCTGGATTTTGCTCCCCAGCCCTCGAGCAAGGCCAGGGGCTGTCCTCAAGCCGGAGGTCACCTGGCCGTTGGCCTGCTGCCTCTTCTGAGCGGAGGATGCAGCTGCTCCCTGAATCCCGCAGGATGCCAGGGGATCATTGGCGCCCCACGCTTCGGGGCTGTGGGGTCCCGCAGGTGCTGGGGGCAGCACGGAGGGGAAAAACCTCCCTTTGCAAGGGGAGACTTGTAGAGCCCATCTCCCTCCGCAGCCCTATGCTGAACACGATCCAGGGAATTTCTTCAAAAGTAAAATCATCTGACCCGCTGTGGGCCAAAGCCCGGGCAGGGTAGAGCGGGACAGGATAACAGGAGTAGGATGGAAGTTCCCACTGCCCTGAGGGATGGGGGCATTTGCCCACTGCCTGGCCGGTGCCGGGGCTGGGACCAGTGACAGAGGCTGGCGGGCAGCGGATAGACAAAAGCAGTTTCACATGCTGTCAACTGAAACTGTGGAATTCCTCAGCACGCAGCATCGCGGACACGGTGAGTTAATGCAAGGCTAAAAAGTGCGTAGTCAGACTCAGAAGAAAAAATATCCATCGCAGACACCTCATCGCAAACCACTGCCTCCACGCGCCGGCCACCCCGGGCTGCAGGGCTGGGGACACGCCATGACGGGTGCTCCCCATCACCACGAACAGCCGGTGTTTGGGAGTGAGGGAGTTACCTTCTCTGCTTCTTCGATGGCCACACTCCCTTCTCAGGTTTTGCCCTCAAAAACAAGGGTGTGCCCATAATGCTCAACTATTTTAAGACCACTGGGAGCCGGCTGCTTCCTGCCGGTCCCGAGCGAGGCCATTACACAAGCAAGGAGCGACTTCCCCGCCAGGAGCGGCGGCATTGGTTCACCCCGGGGGGAGCGGGGCAGAGGGTCCCATGCCGATGGCTGTGGGCTCACCCAGCTGCTTTGGGGCTCCCACTGGCCGCTCTGCCTCAGCTGAGCAGGTCCCCAATGTCCTGTCACCCCTTATGGTGCTGTCATACGCTGGTCAGTTTTACAAGGGCAGGTTTAGGTTCTTATCCCGGTGTGTATGTCCTTGCTCGTCTTCTTAATGCCCAGGCATTGGGTAGGACCCTAAAGAACCATCAACCACGTAGCACTGCTTGTGCGTGTGCACGCGTGCACGTATGTGCTTGCGCGTGTCCCTTTGGAGATGGGTGGAGCAGAGGGACAGTGGGCCTCCCTTTTGGGGTGATGGTGCCTCACTTCGCAAGTGATGCTCCTTCCAGACCCACCCACCAGCTGGAGGGTGAGATAAGGGCTGCTCGGCCGCACACTGCCTTGCCATGGGCCTGCAAATACACGTGTGTATATATTGTATCCATACGCACATATATACCTATATCTATACATTTTTATAGAGGGGTACACCCCCTCCAACCTCTCCCGGTAGGAAATCCCTGCCTGCGCTGCTGTCCTTCGGTGGGGCTGTGCTCGCCTTGGGGCTGGCCGGCTCCTGGACAGCATCGCCTGCCGGGGTGGGCGATGCTCCCACCACCGCACCCCGGTGTTTGCACTGGACCGGCGACACGGTCCTCAGGCCAGGGCCACCCGAGCGCACAGCCCGCCCTGGGGTGCCCTGATGGGGAGGAGGGTGAGGGGAGGAAGGCCAGCAGCGCAGAAGGGGAAATTGCAGGTTTTAACCACATGAATGGAGCAAACCGCCCTGAAATGCTTCCGAATTCAACCGCTTATCCCCTCGCTAACCCCGCTTTTGTGTGGCCTCCTGCAGGGGCCGCAACTGGGGGCGAGAGCCTCACGCAACCCCCGGTTCCTACACATCCCCCGGGTACGCGATGCCACCGGCCGCCCTGCAAACCCCATCCCGCTTCCCCTGCCGGGGCAGGTCTGGCCGTGATTTACGGGGAGGAAGCTGCAGCAGCCGCAGGCCTGGCTCTGGTGAGGTGCCGTGCCATGGTGCCAGCGGCAGCTGGATGGAGGGGACTGTCCCCAGGAAAAGCTTGGCCTGTGCCAGGGCAGCAGGGCTGGGGATATCCCCGGGAGGGCAGGGAGAGGAGAGGAGAGCAACTCCCGGGGGCAGCTGCCAGCCTGGCCCATCCCCTGCTCACATCTGCGTCCCCGTGTGTGCCCACTTGCCCTGCACAGCCCCCACGGTGGACACGAGGGGTGGTGGGGCAGTGGCGGGAGCCTCGTGGGGCTGAGCCCCTTGTCCCCATGGCTGTGCACCGGGGTGATGGCCCATGGGGTGCAGTGCTGGGGACCCCACACACGCTGCGCCATGGGGTGTGTTTCACACCCAGGACCCCACACAAAGTGTGCTGTGGGGTGCCAGGGCTCCATTGTACCCTATGCTGTGGGCTGCGTGGCACACAGGGGACCTGGGTGCCCCTGGTACCCCAAGAGTGCTGCGGGGGGCAGGGTATCCCTGGTACCCCCGGAGTGCTGTGGGGTGCAGAGTGCCCCTTGTACCCCAGGCATGCTGTGGGGTGCAGGGTACCCCTGGTACCCCAGAAGCGCTGTGGGGTGCAGAATGCCCCTGGTCCCCCCGGAGTGCTGTGGGGTGCAGGGTACCCCCGGCCCCCCAACCGTGCCGTGGGGCATGTAGCCCTGGGACCCCCCACCNGCGGGGGCCGCGCCGCGCTCCGCCCCGCCGCCCCTTTTCCCTTCCCTCCTCCTTCCTCGCTCCTCCTCCTCCTCCTCCTCCCGCAGCCGCCGGGCATGGGGCGCGGCGGGCGGCGCTGAGCGCGGCGGCGGCGGCGGCGCTCCCGGCGCTCCCGCTCCTCTTTGTTTGGCGGCGCTGATGGCGGCCGGGCCGGGCAGCGGCCCCGGGGCACCCAGCGAGGCGGAGGTCGCCCACCTCTGTCGCAACCTGGAAGTAGGCACCGTCATGACCCTTTTTTACTCCAAAAAGTCGCAGCGACCCGAACGGAAAACTTTCCAGGTGAAGCTGGAAACGCGGCAGGTCACCTGGAGCCGCGGTTCCGAGAAGATCGAGGGAGCCGGTGAGTGCGGGAGGACCGGGAAGGGCCGGGAAAACCGGGCGGGAAGGGGAGGAGAAGGGCTCCGGATCCCTCGGGGCGATGGGTGCGGGGCGGCCCCGGCCGGAGCCGTCCCGGGGAGCGGGGCGTTGAGGCAGGGTGGAGAGAAGGAGGAAGGGGGGTGGGCAAGAAAACCAACCCCAACAAAAAAAACCCAAACGCCAACATCTCCGTGCCCGGCATCTCCCCGCGGAGCAGCTCGGGGTGGCGGGGAAGGTCCCCGGTGTCCCCGGCCGGGGCCGGCGGCGGCCGCACGGTGAGCGGGTGCGGGGGGGATGCGCGGGCGGGTACCGCCATGGCCGCCCCCGGCGCCGCCTCCCGACTTTCCGCATCCCTCTTCGGCATCGAACTTCCCCTGGGATAAACTAGGTGCTTCCCCCCCCCCCTACCCCCCCCGGGTGCTGCCTTGGCTAACAGCACCTAAAAACTGTAAGGAGCCTCCAAAGGAGGCAGGAGCCCTTTTGGGGTCGCATCTCGGAGCAACAGATAAGATGACACGGAAAGGGCAAACAGCAGGGAAAAAAAACCAAACCAAACCAAACCAACACCAAAATATTGTAACATAATTCTGCACATCTGCCCCAGGATGAAGGCACGGGGTCCGGTGGAGCACGCTCAGCCTCGGGCCAGGTCCTGCTCCCGCTCTGTGGGTGCAGCTTTGGGTTCCCGCGCGCGGTGCGGAGCTCCAGCGCGAGGAGGGCAGGGGAAAAGATGCGTAAGAAATGTGAGCGTAAAACCACAAAGATGGGTGGGAAGGGGGAGAGAGCAGGGAGGCCCCGCACCGGGAAACTTTTAACCTCGGCGTTGGTTTCCTAGGTTACTGCTGTTTCTCTTAAATTACCTTTCCCGCCCCCACGCGCACCAGCGCGAGGACAGTGTGTCTGTCCGATGCTGGGGGCGAGGAAGAGGGGACGCGCACGAAGGCGATGTGACGTAAGTCCTGGCGCTGGCCTTGGCGCAGCAGCCTTCCCCACGCTGAGGGATGCGATTGGGGCGCAGCGAGGCCGTGGAGGGGTTGTCATCTCTCCTGGCAAGCGCTGCTGGCCCAGGGTGGAAAGGTTGGATGCTCTTAGTGTTGCCAGGGGGCTCAGGCGGACAAAGGAGATGGAGATGGTCATCGCGTCTCTGTGGCAGGACCACAAAATGCTGGTGTTTCCAGTTTGGGGCTTTGGTTTGCCTTAAGACCCTTGGAGTCTGCTGGCTTCTGCCCAGAGGCATCTCCAGGCAGATCTGGAAGGAGCCTTGGGCTCCGTTAGCATGACCAGGACGTGAAGCTCCCCCATACCTTTCCCAGAGTGGCCTCTAGGAGCTTTGGGGCATTGGGAGAGGGAGGAGAGTTGGCCCTGGGTTTAAGTGTTCTTAAACTAAGGCAAAGCACCCATTTATTTTGCTGGCGAGGCACTGGTTTCTGGCAGTGTCTACGGACCACGTGGGTCCGTGGCCCATGGTGGGTCGGAGGTCCCCACCAATGTCTACATGGGCGATTGTTCCTGTGGGCAGACCTAAGCACGTGCGGCAGTCCTTATAAGGCCAGGGCCTGAACTTCAGGGAAATTTAGAGAACTTCTTTAACTTCTGTACCAAAACTGTGGTGGTAACAACGATGATAATGTCGTGGCTGTGAGGACTTCTTGTGCTGTGCAGCCAGCCAAGAGCAGATCGGTAAAAGCAGAGAGTGTGTCCCAGGGACCGAGATGATCAAATAAAAAAAATAATAGAATCCACAGGTTTCTAGCGAAAGAAAAGCAAGAGTTGGGGAACACGGGACAGCCAGTTCCCTTGTGTGCTTTTAAACATCTCAGTGGAAAATTACTTGGGGCTCCTCTGCGGTGCTGCAGGCAAGCTGGCCAGCTGGTGGCCATGGGCTCGGGGTTCGCTGGCATGTGCCTCCCAATGCATGTTGATATTCCCGCAGTGCGTGCAACTCTCCCGAGAGGCAAGATGGGCCATGCTGGAGAGGCAGGACATTAGCCTGAAGAGCTGCCATATCTTTAGCCCCATCTCTCTGATGCCAGATGCTTTCCCCATGGCCTCCTCTCTGCACCCGAGCATCTCGCCCTGTCCTCAGTCCCCTCCTCTTGTGTCACCCAGCGCCCTGAGCAGCACCCATCTGCTCACCCCTCTTCCTTCGCAGGGCTGAGAAGTAGAGCTTTGCTTTAACACTTCCTGGACAGAAGTGTGGGAGCTCCAGGTGGAAATATCAGCTTGTGTACACAAATAATGACTGTGTATCTAGGTAGGCGAGGCAAAGCCACGCGATCAATGGCCGGCAATACGAGGTTGTTGGCCAACTTCCCTATTTTTATCTGGATGCGCTTTCTGGGCAGCAAAAGGATGCCTGGGAAAACCCAGGTGCATGACAGCTCCGCTTCACGTGGCAAATACACTGATGTATTCCCCGCCTGCCTCATCTTCCCCTTGAAGACCAGCCTTTACTGGCACAGCGTTCACATGGCCGTGGTGGGAACCAGAGGGGGAAGCGATCTGGAGTCAAGCTAATTACTTTCAGTGTGGGGTGGTTTTAACCATGAGCAATGACTGACCCAGTTCTCCCCATGAAGACAGGCCATAGGGAGGTGGAGGTTGGGGCTGGCAGAAAGATTGGGGTTTGCTTTTCGTGGAAGTACTGGTTTGGCCCGAACTTGCAATATGAGTGAGGCCATGAGCAGAGGAGAGCAGCCAGCTGTCAGGAGGTGAGATGTTCCTTCACTTGGAACGGCATCTCCACCGGTCAATGTCTGGGGGTCTACAGGTGAAAGACTGCTGTGTTCATGGGTCGGTAGTGAATGTTCTTGTGCTTCTTGAGATATGGAGACCAGTCTCAGACTCAGGGCATGTCTGTGTTGATGGCCATGTCTTGGAGAGGTATCTATCTCCATGAACATATGGTTCCGATCTCTCCAGCATGGAGATCTCCAGCATGGAGGATCGGTGCTCCTTTCTCTGCACTTGGTGGGTTTTGCAGAAACGAGATGTGTATTTGTCCCAAGGAGGGGTGGGCAGTGCTGGGGGCTTTCTGGTGCACGCTGACCTGGAGTTTGCAGGGGAGCGGAGCCTGAGCAGGCTTCAGGTCACCCCACCGCTGGAGAGGAGCACGCCTGGAGGAAGGTCCAGGGAAACCCTCATCCTCCGTGCCGTTGGTGCCTCAGCAGCGGTGCGCCGTCGGTCTGACAGCTTCCCCCTGACCAAACAGGTTTGTAGCTGCCAGCTCTGCTGGCCACGCTGCTTGTGCTTGGAGGTGATGGGACATCTTTTATTTCACGTTACTCACCGAAGCGAGCGGGATCTGAGCTGGCCTCTGGAAGGAGCTTTTGGCACGTAAGGACAGAGCACTTAGCGCTGAACAGCATCTCTTAACAGCGGTGAGACTGGACTGGAGGGATGCCGACCGGGGAGTAGCTTGTGTTTGATGGGTTGGGTGGTGTCACCGCGTGTGCTAGAGAGGTCCAGGCAACCAGCCAGCCTTGTTGGCCACCATCAAACTGCCCAGCCTTGCCTTCCTCCTGCCCGTGAGCCTGGAGGTGTTCGGGGTTGTGGTACATTGGTGCCAGGAAGAGGGGGGAGCCCTTGCTGGTGTGACAGCCCTCTTCTTCCTCCCCTCGCTTTGTGACCCGTGTGTAGGGCTTTGTGAGCGTTGCATAAAGAGTGACCTTGTGTGTTAATTGTCTGCGTGTGTGCCCCCCACGCCTCCCCTCCGTGAGCAGCTCTGGCTCGGCAGCGGGCAGAGCAGGGGCTCCAGCCAGCTGGGCTCCCCGATGAAGAACCTCTTCTGTTGGAAAGGGCCCATCTCCTGCTCTTGGTTAAGCTCTTCAGCGCGCCGCAGAGCGCCCTGGCTCTGAGCTGGGTCAGCTGGGGAACGGGGAGGAGGGGGCACACTCGGCTGCGCGGGAAGCCCTTCGCTTTGAAAAGCGGTCCCCTCCTTCTCCTGGACTTTATCAAAACTGAAATCGTGCAAAATGCAATCCTGGTTTGTGTGTGTGGGGGGGGGGAAGTAATTTTTTTTCAATTAATATTTGTTTTTATCCAAAAGGGTTTCAGCCAGCTCTAATTACCAGTGCATTGCTTTCTTGCTAATCAACTCTGCAGAGGGCCTGGCTGTTACGATGGGAAGAGGTCTAATAATTTTCTATTCTTTTTGTTAATCACCCAAAGCGAAGTAGAGCTAATCCCTCGAGTCAGTTGTCTTTTATGCTTTTCTTTTTTTTTTTAAACTTCCTGTGTTACGTAATTCTTTTTTTAATATAAAAGGGTCTCGCATTCATAACTTCACATGCTGGGGGGTTATAGGCCAACTTCTAATTGATCTGTTTGCCTTGAAACACGTCAGAAAATTCAGAGAGTTTGCTCAGAGAGCGAGCTGAAAATTTGGAGCAGATGTTTGTTTTATAGGGGAGAGAGAGGGGGAGAAAAGGGAAGAAAAAAAAAGAAAACCACCTCGAAAAAACCCTGGTTGCGTTCTTGCTTTCAGTGAAATGAGCTCAGTCCCGTGGAGGTGGAGAAAAGCCGTCGCCTGCGTAAAAGAAAAGGCAGAAACTGTGAAATATTAACACAAAGTGACTCTGAAGGGTGGCTCGTACTCACCTCATCCTTTCCAACTACCTGCCTCTTTCGTTAGTTCTCCAAGGCACAGCATTTTATTTTATATTATATTATTTTATTTTATTTTGGCCATCTGACGAAGCTGAGGGGCTTGGAGCTCTTGAGAAGCGAGCGAGCCAGAAATGGCTTCCAAGGATAAACAAACTTCCGAGTTGGATCCTCTTGGGGTGCAGGACGGCTCCTGCACCAGCGGGTCCCCCTCCGGCTCCATCCCCCCGGGGCTGCAGGATGCGGCCCCTCGGGGCGGGCAGGGGCTGGGAGGAGGGGAGCTCCTCGCTCCCGAGGTGCCTCGGGCTGGGTGGTGCAGAACTTGCTGGCGTGGGAAGGTGACAGCACGGCTTGTGACCGTTGCAATGGTTAGAGCTTCCCCTGCTGAAGCTCTGCTGTGGGAGTTTCTCGAGTGACGTTTTTTTGGTGTCGTTACCAGTCCCCTTCCTGCTTACTGGGATATCTGTGTTAAACTGGGGAAGTGAACGAGCTCTACTCTACCCTCCAAACTGAAACAGCCTCTTTCCCTCGCTTTACATCCCTTTGTCATCTCCTTTCTCTTCCCGGTAGCGTCTTCCAGGAGGAGCAGGTTAGAAGACCCCTACTCACGCAGCAGTAAGGCCCATCACAAATTACCTCCTCCCTTGGCATCTCAAAAGCTTCTCCGCAGCCCAGAGAGCAGCTGGAGCTCAGTGGGCTGGAGACCTGTGCTCTGCTGTGGTACCTGCACCCGCGTTGTCCATCCGTCTGGTTCCTTCGTTTGCCCGTCAGCCACGTGGGAGCTATTGGCGTATGGGTTATGGCTTATGGGTTTTAAGCCCATTAATTAAAACATGCTGGAGAGGTTTTGCGTAGTGTCGGACCGATTACTTCTCACCAATGCCGAGGGCCTGAGCGCTCCAGGTTTTTCAGGGCAGAAGCGATGTGGCTTGGCTTTCGCCCTGCCTGCAGGCAGCCGCGTTGGCTGGACACCACGTGTGGTGAGAGGAGCGTCTGAGTAAGCTGGGTCTGAACATCTGGCTTTGCAGAGGAGCACCTCGCGTGCTCGGCGCCGTCACCTCCCATCTCCGGGGGCGGTTTTGTCGTGGGATTTCATACGGGACTTTTAACGTGCCCCGTGTCCGAGCTGAGCCAGCAGTCGCCCAACCCAATCTGTGACCTTTTTACTGCTCTTTGTTTAAGCTCCCTTGCCGGCGCAGCGGGGGGAGCTGTTCTTATCGGCGCAGCGTTTGCTCGGCTCCGTTATCTAATCACAGTGGTGCGCACTGCGAACATCCCGAAGACGTGCGGGCTGTTAGCAGTGCCCATCGTCTGTCCCTGCGCGAGCGGGCGCGTGACCTTCTGCATATCTCGCAGATTGCAGATGGGGGAGAAGAGGCTTTCCTGCGGTCGCAGCAGGAGTCTGGGGGAGGGTTGAGGCTAAAGTCCTCACCCCCGAGCAGCGCTAAGGTCCCCGTCCCCAAGCGTTGCGTGTGGCAGAGCAGGCTTGACCACCGAGTTGCCTCAAGGGTGCAGCCTTCGTTGAATTTTTGTGACCCTGGGAACTCGGGCACTGCTCTTTGGCTGGGACCTTCCCCTCCAGGCAGCGCTGGGACTGTTGTGTCCCCTGGGAAGTGACCCAAGTGACGCCGCTGCACCGCGATGGGCAGTCGGGCCGGGATGTAGAACTCGCCAGCGCTTGGGATGGAGCAGGAGCTCTGTGAGTACAAGCGCTCGGTTGGGACTGCCTCACAGTTTAGGCTACATCCCACGAGCTTCTGCCTGTGTCCTGCCCTGAGCAGCTGCAGCGGCTCAGCCTGTCCATGGTAACTTCTGAAGCTGCTGGAAGTGGAGATTGTGTGTCCATCTCCGTCTCTGCCAAAGCGGGATCCTGTTGGCGTCGATGTTGCAAACAGTTTGTGCTGAGCATCTCATCCAGGCCCCGAAACTGGCTGGCAGGAGCTGTGAGACTTCCAGCTCAGCCCGCCGTCGAGCGTGGCGATGGCCAGTCCTGCGTGGCTGTAGAAATACAGCAGGACCACACCACTGGTGCGCCATACTTCGTTAGATGAAGGGGCCAACTGCAATAGTCTCTGCTTCGTGGCAGGTCAGCCAAAAGCTGGGCGGGTGGTTTGGGGTCGGTGACAGTGCTTCTCGGAGCCAGGTGGCCCGGCTGGGGCTGCAGCGAGCTCCGTGTGCTTCGTCCCCGTTCCTGAACCGTTGCAGGTTCGGTGGGACCTGGTGTGAAGCACACGATGAAGGAGGGGTGCGGGGAGTCCCGGAAGAGCTCACAGCACGTGGTGAGGAGGTGCAGGGCTTCGATCGCAAAAACCCCATGCAGCTCCGAGTTTAAACCATTGGCTGAACCGTGTTATACAATAAAAGGAAGTATCTAAGTCAGTGGAGACTTTTTTTTTTTTTTCTTTTCTAGTGTGTTGTGAGGTTTAAGGGCTGTTGAAATCAGAAATCAGTGGGGCTTAAATTTTGAAGTCCTTCCGATGCTTTTGAAAAGTTACCCCCCACATCCTCCCCTCTTCCCCTTGGCCAAACAGGCTTAGAGAGCGGACAGTGGAAGATGATGCTGAAATAGAGCTACTGGAAGGATACCTGTCTAGAGAAGGATAAAAGAAGAAAGGTTTGTGTGTTCAACAGATACCAAATAATTTTCTCCGTACAGCTGCAGGTATCTGACAGCCAGGGATGCTCATGGAAACATGCGACTGTCCCAGCAACACCTACCTGTGAGGTTTGTTGGCTCACTTGGTCGCGGTGTTTGCTACCGCTGGCTCTCTCCTGCCAGTACCGCCTGCGAGATCAGTTTAATATCTGGCACATCCTCTGCGCGGTGACTGTATCCTGCCGTGCGTGGGGGTGGGTGGGTGATCTCATGGCTTTTCCTCCGCTCCGACGTCCCTGCTCATCTGTTCCGCCGAGCATGGTTTCTCTGCCGCGGGTGTTACATCAGGCAGCGGCGGGAGGGTGTCTCCTGGACCGGGAGAGCCCTCAGGAGGGGGACACGGTGACAACGGGACACGGTGACAACGGCCACTTCCAAAGGGACTGCAGTGCTGGAGAAAGCTTTCCTTCGAAACGGTTTTAATCTTTAAATTTTGAGGATTTTAATGTTGTACAAAGAGCTGGTTTTCACGGAAAATGCCACTTTTTTTTTTTTTTGAGCTTTTGGATATTGATTCAAATGAGAAACTTCCTCATTTCTGAGAATTTTCTGCCTTTCTGAAGGTGCCCCAGCACGCGGAGCTGCAGGCAGGGCTGTCTGCTTCTGCCCAACGGCTGTGCCAGGCTCGTCCCTCCTGTCCCAGCTCTCCTTGTCTCTGGGCACCTTGCTGCCTCTTGATATATCCCCGTCACATATCCAACACCTTGATGTGTCAGACAGTGGGAGGACACGTGATCATCTTCATGTGGAGCACCCAAAAAGCAACAGGCCAAGGGCTGGTGTCTCTAGCAGAAGCTGGCAGCTCGAAATCTGTAGAAACCAGCAGAGCTTTGCGAAGCTGACAGCCCATACTCCGAAGTCTCTGTGATTTTCGGATTGCTTTTCAGCTCCGTCTCTGCTGCCTGTGTGGTCTGGTGGCTCTTCAGCCCGATTTGGAGCGGGGGGCCCTGAGCTGAGCTGGCTGGAGAGCTGTGGAAAGCCTTCCAGAGTCGGGAGTGGACATCTCCCTTGCTTTTTCCTCTGCAGCTCCTACCTTACCTTCTGTTTGCAAAAACTTGTGGTTCTGAGGTTTCAGTCACTCCTCTCTTCTCGTGCTGGTTGCGCAGTTCCCCGCCGCCGGGCTGGCTGTGCGCAGGCACGCAGACCCGGACTGTCGTTTTAAAGATTGTCCCAGCAAAGGTTGAGGTCCAGCACATGAGCTTCCACGGACGGGATGCTTTGCTGAGCTGACTTTGTCCGCGGGCCTTGAGGACAAAATGGCTAGTGGCCATGGCAGAAGGGGCGGGACCATGCCTTATGGGTTGGTTTTCTTCCCAATCCATTGCAAACACGTTTCTTTTCTTTTTTTTTTTTTTTGGAATGTAACATTTGCTGCTTTGACACACCAAATCATCGCGCCCAGAGCTGTGCTGCCACACATTTGCAGCTCACCCCAGCCTTTACATCCAGCCTTTACCCGTACAGGGCTGTGTGTGGGAATGCTGCCTTCCCCCAGATGTGGTGGCTGCCACCTTCCCACCCATGGCCCTTGGGGCCGGTTGTCCTTGAGGACCGAGGTTGCCTCAGGTTGCCTTTTCCCTCTAGCTTCAAGACCCATCACCCAGGAGCGGGATGCACAGTCACCGTGCTGCCATCCATCCCACCGTGCTGCCATCCATCCCACCGTGCTGCTGTCCATCCCACTGTGCTTCCAGGGCTGTGGCACCAGGAGGGATGGGTGCAGGAGGCCCCTGCGAGAGCACTGCGCTCTCGGCAGCATGCAGCGGTGCTGTGGCTGCTCTGCTGCCTCCTGACACCGTGAGCTGCTCCAAGGCGGCAGCAGTGTCCTGCTCTCCATCGCTGCTGGAGAGCCCCAACTCACTCTGTGGTGTGCCGTGCTCCTCTCCTCCTGCGCTTGCGCTGGGCAAAGCCCCATCCTGCTCCATTTGAGCATCTCTCCGTGCTAGGGCCAGACCGGCCGGGGTTGGAAAGCGTTGTCCCCGAGAGGGGGTGTCAAGGAAGGCTGTGGCGGCAGGCCGTGCCCCGTGGGGACGCTGTGTAGAGCAGCTGCTTGAGAGTCTTTTTCCTGTTTACTTGCTCCCAGAAGTGCCGGGTGATGTGGTGGTTAAAGGACATCCCTCCTGCATGTGCCGGTGCGTCCTTCGTTCCTCCTCCTTCCCCCCCATTCTCTTGGGGGGTGTCTCCACACGTGCGGTCCCCAGCCCGTAAGCCGGGTCAGATAACTGGGGTGGCTGCAGGTGGGAGCTCGGCCGCGCTGGAAGCACGGGATGTCCAAGAGGACTTTAACCCCCTTGGCACCCTGCCCTGTAAATCTGCACCCCGTAAGTCTGCTTTCCAGCTGGTGGAGAGGTGGGGTGGGGGCCGGCTCGGGGAGTTTGCTGAGAGCGTTCAGGCACTGCCTGACATGGTCCTTCTCGGCGCAAGCGAAAGGCAACGCTGCCGTGCTCCTGGGCTGCGTCAGAGCAGAAGCAGAGCGCCTGCTGCCTCGTCTCTCCGAGCTGCCGTGCTCCGGTTCCTCTGCCAGCGCCTGTCCCACAGGCGTCACTCATCCACCTCTGGTTCCTCTGGCCAGGATCCCGGGGTGCTTTCGATACCCCCTCTCCTTCGAGCCTGCAGTCCTTGTCCTGCTAACACTTACCAGCTCACAGCCCTCCTCAACTTTGGAGGACCAAAAAGCTGTCCCAGGTCCCAGAGCAGACCTTGAGTGGTGCTGCACTCCCCAGACTTGCTGGGCAGTGGGGAGTGGGCTCTGCTGGGACACAACTCGACTCTATGTCCCAGTAAAGCAGCAGAAATTGTTTTATTCCCCCCCAATGTCTCATCTGTCATTTAATGCCTTGTGTCAGCCTCTTCTCAAGGTCAGCAGCTCAGGCTCTGGGGCATGTCATGAAAAGGCCTAGAGATGAGGGCATGGAATTTTGGAGCATTGGCACATCAGGTTTGGTATGAACCATGGAGCAGGTCAGTGTGCAAGCAGGAGCAGGTCTCCAGTTCTGTGGACCAGATAAATCCCAGGTGAGGTCAATAAGAAAAAACCAAACCCAAGTGGTAGAGGAGCCTGGTATGAAGAACGTCACCAAGAGCTCCTGCTTCTCCCATGCAAACAGAAGATAACGTCTCCTGCTAGGGCAGTGTGTGGCTTAGGTAGTATCTGCTCAGTGCCTGGAGATCTTCGGTTGGATGGTGCTGTAAGGAGATGCCATTGACTGGTTGCCAACTATACTCTTGCCTTGGCGATGGAAGGTGAAGCCAGCACTGTCAGTGCTCTGATCATGGTTAGTGCAGATAGAGCAAAACTGGTCAAAAGGGAAGAGGAGATGCAGTGTTTCCATTTTTAACCACTTTGGGACAGAGCAGGTTTGATTTCACCAGCAGCTGCTCTGGTAACTCTGCCTCTCTGGTTCACGGTGTGGTGGGTGGAAGGGACTCGCACGGAGAGTCCGAGGAGGAGGCGACACAAGGCGGTGCCTCAGCTACTCCCTGCATTATCGGTGGAGCTGGGACAGCCCTCTGGGGCCTCTGCCGCAGATAATGGCACGCAGAGAGATCTAGGGAAGGGCACACATCTGGAAATCACATCTTGCTTTAGTGAGTACTCGGTCCTTGCTCTCTCAAAACAGCTCTTGAGTTGAGCGTGGTGGGGGAAGTGGTCTGGCCGTTGCGGTGACCTCAAATGGCTCAGCAGATGAGATCTTTATCCTATTTGTCTCTGCCCAACTTTACCCTAACACTGGAGAGTTCAAGCCCTGGCAGGGACAGGAGCGAGCCATCTTCCTGCTGCCCATTGAGTGTCCTGGCCAGCAGTCATCTTTGCTGTTAAATCGCTGTCACAGAAACCTGATTGCATCGACTGGTGGCTTGGATGAAAACTGAGTCACGGCATCTGAACATCACTGGCATTTGCTGCCAGTGTGACAAATCTTTTCTGTCCTTCAGGTTTCACTCCTCGCCTTTGCGCCCTGTCCTGGGGACAGTGTGGTCGCTCTTGCCTCCGTTTGCTTTGTGGTGGGGCATGACTCCCCGGGCATGAAAAAGTCAAAAAGGCACCTGTGTTGGGTGCAAAAATCCCCGAAGAGCTCCAAGGAGAGCTTGCTGCTGTTGGACACCCAGGTCCCCAGATCCACCTCTGCCAGGGCTTCCTGGTTGGCCCTGCCAAGCNCAGGCTGCACGTTGTGCCTTGGCCTCCCCGGGCCCCCCGGGACCCCTGGGTTGCCCTTGTCTGCCCTTCTTTCCTTCTTGTTTTTTTTTGCCAGTCTGCTTGGTCCCATCCCCTTCCCCTCCCAGGCAGCGCTGGCAGTGGGCAGGAGTCCTCCAGCTGGCCAAGGGTCTGGGGACATCAGCGACCCCGTAAGCTCAAGGAGAGGGATGTGGGGGTGTTGCGCAGAAGCGCTCCCTGTTGGGCACTTTGATGGGGGACACTTGTGCAGGGAACAGTTTTCTTGAGCATCCCACCCCCTTCCATGCCGAGATGCAGCGCTGTGTCGGGTGCCCCCATTGATCCATCCCTGCCCTCTGCGGCACCTCTCAGATCTCCTTACCACTGCGCATCCTCCTGGGAGGGAGGGAGAGCGGGAGAGGCAGGCTGGAGGAGATCTTCAGCTCCCCCCATCCTCCCACTGTTTTATTGTGCTCCTGTAAGGTTATTACATTTCTCGCCCAGGCAGGGCTGAGGGGGATGGAGCCCTCGATGCCACGCAGGAAAAAGGTCACCTTGGGGGTGGCTTATGGAACCATCCCTAGACAGACCGTCTGTCCAGAAGCACCAGTGCCGAGCTTCCCCTTTCCATCTGAGTCAGTGGAAGCTTGTGCTTCTCAAACAGACCCGGCTGATGACTGAAGGGTGGCTCTGCAGGCTGCCACCGGCCTTATTTCATCTGGGGAAGGGACACGAACTTCTTCAGAGCAGCGTCTGTGCAAGTGAAAACCTGGGCTTACCCTGCCTGGAGTAGCTCTGCCTCTATTTGGGATGGAAATGTGCTCCCACGTCCTGCACGGTGAAGGTGCAACAAGTCCAGTGCTCTCGTGGGTGCCAGCCTTGTGCGTGGCAGTGGATGTGGCCGGCAGCCCTGGATGCACAGCACGATCCAGAAATCCCGGTGCAAAACCCCATGACTTCATGCAGACAAAATTTCCGTGGAGGACAAGAGGGATCCATGAAGCATCCCAGGAGGGGGATTGCTGTGGCCCTCTCCTGGTGTTTGCCATGTAGCTGCCTGTCTCCTTGAGCCCCCCACCGCTGCCCTCGCAGGGCTGTGCCGGAAGGACAGGGTTGCTGGTGTCCAGCGAAGGGGGGGGTTGTGCTTCCCAGACCCAGTGCTGAGCTGGGTGAATTCTGCGCCATGAGCTGTGACTCTGCTTTCATGCTTTGCAGACTGCTCGTGTTGCTCGGGATTCACCCCTCCTCATAGTGGCTGTCCTAAAATTGGGTGCCTGCACCCTTGCTGTAGACAGATAAGATAACCTCTAAAAGAGACCCCAAACTGTGGAGTGTTGGAGGATGAGATCTGGAGGGATCTATCTCCTCATCTGGAGGGAGATATCAAATGGGCTCGCCCTGTTCTTCGCTCTTGCCACGATGCTCCCTGCTGGCTGTCCCAGAGATGAGGTATGGGCCAGATGTGCCCAGTAGTGGTGGGAGAGATGTGTCTCCTAAGGAGTTTTTTCCCACCTAACGTGTATGCTTGTGTAGGTGTAGGGTTGGATTGAAGTACCCATCCCTCCTCGGGCTGCAAAGGGAGCCCCAGTGACCAGCTTGCATGGGATGTGCAGTTTCCAGTGACATGGGAGGAAGCTTGGGGGGAGCCTGGGAGAGCCAGTGGGAGTGTAGCGTCCCATATGAGAAGTTCATCAGCTCGTGGAGGAGAGCCTGGCTGTGGGACTGGGCCAACACTTGCTTTTCGCATCCAGCAAGCCCCCTGTGTGCCCAGCAAACACCCCTGCCAAAGCAGCGGAACAGCCCGAGGGGAGGGAGGAGAGACGGTCCCTCTGGGGGGGTGTGGAGGTGTTCCTTGTCATAACCCTGCTAATTAACTGCTGGCCGTTAGCCGGTGTTAGGGCAGGATGCACTGGGGGATGTCTCCTACTCCCATTTCTCCCAAGCCTCTCTCCGTGCTGGAGAGGTGCTGGCTGGAGGTGCCTGGAGACAGGGCTGCTCGGGACCGGGGGGCTCCCGGTGCTTCTTCAGGGGCTTGGGCTGTGACGGCAGCGAGTGACCGTGTCTCGGGATCAGTGTCCCACCTCTGCTCCTTTGCTTTATTTGCTGTTGTGGTTTCGTGTCTGGCTTTGGGGTGGACACACCAGTGTGGTGTCCGTAGCAGGAGCTCTGGGCTATGTGCTCCCCCGGTGACGCACTGTCCCCGTCCCCGTGGCTCCAGGGGTGCATCCGAGGGGCTGTGCAGTGGAGGATTAGGGGGGGGAGCTGGAATGCTTTGCCCAAGGTCACACAGCCCACCAGAGGCAGAGATGGGTCCGACACCACCTCCTCAGCTGTGCTGAGGCCAAGCGGCGGTGATGGTCACGGTGGCAGCGCTGGCAGGGAGGTGGCTCAGACCAGGTGGGTCCAAGCGTGAAGTTGTCCCTGGGAAGGCCGAGACGAGCGGAGTGGAAACTGCCAGCCTTTGTGTCCCCGGTCTGCGCTGGGCTGTGGGCAGAGGCTGTGAGATAGCAGCATCCTGCTTCGCTCGCTTGGGGGAGCGGCTTTGGTTTTTTTAACTCGTGTTTTCTCGCAGCTGAGAGTAAGTGGGAGAGATGTGCTGACGATACAGGATAGGCAGCTGCCAGCCCACAGCTACCTCTGCTTCTAAGCACCGGGAGGATGTTCGTGAGCTCTTGAAGGCCACCTGCGTGAGGCTGAAGCTGGTGGAGCAGCAAGGTCCGTGTCGGCCTGGGGAGAAGCCCACGGTGCCCCGCGGGAGCAGGGTGATGCCTGGGCAGGACCTTCGCCTCCCTGCTCCATCCCGGAACGTGGGGGTGTGGGATGGAGGAGGGAAGGGCGGTTCCTCGCATCCTCTCCTCCAACCCACAGAGCGATGCAGCTGCGTGGCATATCCTAATCTCCCTGCGCATCTCCTCTAGTTTCCTCTGCAGTTGATAAGGATTTTGGGGGGAGAACAGGGGAGGGAGGAACTGGAGCTCCGAAGCCGCAGGACACGTGGCCCAGGGGCGCAGCGGCGGCAGCGGCAGCTGGAGGCGCGGGCAGGAAACACCGGTGCCCGCAGAGCAGCCGGCACGTCCCTGCGTGCCCCGCGTGGGCTGCGCGCTGCCGGCGCCCCGGCAGAGGTGCCGGCTCCCAGGGCGGCATTTAAGCTCTCTGCCAAACCCTCCCGCTCCGCGCTGATTGACGGAGATCGTTGAGAGGTGAGCCAGGATCTGAGTCGGGACCCAGGCTAGTCCCAGTCATCCTGGCTAATTGGGAGCTCCCCGTCGCCCTATCTCCAGCCCACTGAGCTATTTTTGTTCCCAGCATCTTCTCTCCCGAGGTGCTCTCGGCGTGGATGCTGCCGCTTCTGGGGTAGAGCTAATGTGACAGTCGCTTCATGGCAAAATGCGGTAGCTCGGAGCAAAAATTGCTGTTTGCTGATGGCGGGTAGTGGGTGAGATGGAGCAACTCGCTGGAGCAACCTGAGACACAGCTGAGCCGAGGCTGGGGGGGAATGCAGCTTTACCCGCATCTTCTCCTGCGGCACAAGTACCTGCAGGTCGCAGCAACAAGAGCAGTGGGACCCAATGGCCCCCTGAGTACCAGGGTGGCTGTGTTGCTCCCTGGGACAGAGAGAGCTTTTTACAGGGGTTTTGGTGCCTCGATAAAAGGGCAGCGTGGCTGTTTTTAGTTCACAGAGGACGAGGAATTCGCTGGGGCGCAGGGCGCTGCTGGTTTGGTGTTTGTGTTGGCCTCCATGGATGCCTCAGCCGCGCCTCCTGCCCTCTGAAAAAGTAGTAAGGTCGAATTAGAAGCCTCGGCTGGTTCCTTGTTGTCCTGTCTGGATAAGCCATCTGTTAATGGCACGGGATTGTCCTTCGGAAACCTGATAGCTGATGCAGAGCAACGCTGGCGGCAGAGGCGGCAGCGAGGGCGGCCGGGAGGAGGATGCAGTAACCCCATCGCTGCGGCTCTGTGCAGAGACGTTTAATTCACCATTACACTGCCTGCCTTAGCCTTGTCGATTAAGGGGAGCGTGCGGGGTTGAGAGGTTGAGCCGTCGTCTCTCTGAAAACCTATACTAATGAGAGGCGCATGGCTCTTCCCTCCGAAATATGTTTCTAATCGGTTGGGGTTACTGCTTTGCTTCTTGCGGAGGGGATATAAAGTGCAGGACCCCGATTTTGCCTTCGTTACGGGTGCAAACGTGCATTTTGTAAAACCACCTTAATTTTTGCAACGAAGCCAAATTCAAGCTCAGAGAGTTACTGCCCGCCCCATTCCTCCGGCATCCCTGGTGGAGGCGGCGATGGGTCCATGCGGGGACAAAAATTCGGGCTCGCCCAGAGCTTTGCAGGTGGAAGGGACTTGATAAATAGCGAAGGGCAGGCGACAGGGCTCCAGACTGGGAGGTGCTGAAGGCTCTGGCCCCCGTCCAGCAGAGCACTTAGTGCACGCTCACCCGTTCCCCTGAAATCACGGGGGATTTTTGGTCGGGTTTGTTTTTTTTTTTTTTCCCTTTCTGCTGAGCGGTGTTTGGTTGCAGTCAGCAGAGCCGAAGGGCTGAGCGGGTGCGGAGCAGCCCCGGGCTGGGCCAGGGTCGCTCAGCGGGTGACAAACCAGCTGGTGACCCCCGGCACGAGAAGGTTGGCTGTGGTCCTCCTCCAGAGTCCTGCAGCTCTTGATACCTAGTGCTGGCCTGAATACCCATTTCAGGGGGCTTCCATTGAAATATTAAGAGGGAGACAGTGCTACTTTATTTTCCATGCTGTTGCATAATAGATTTTCCTTCTTTTTACCCTCATGCACATGAGAAACGTGTCTTTTTTTTCCCCTTTCTCCCTTGGTGGCCTTTCCCTGGGGGCCTCTTCCAGTGGTGGGAAGCCCCTAGGGACGACCACAGGGTTGTGCTCAGTGGGATCCACAATGTTAAATAGCAGGATTTTTATTTTTTTTTTTTAAAAACCTTTTTTTCTTTGCCAGAGTGAGTAGCATGGAGGCTTTTCTGCTGCCCCGGGGCAGGATCAGTCCATGTCCACCAGCTGAGGTCGAGCTGGGCTAGAAAGAACTATGTGGCTGTCACTGCACCGTTTGTCCCCAGGGAGACACACAAGGCACCAAGTGATGCTTGTCGAGGGGGTGGGTGTTTTCTAGGAGGCTGTCCCTGATAAAGCCATCCTGGAAGGTAATCTGGGCTAAACCCTCTTTTTGTCAGATTTTTTTTTTTTTGTTATTTAATCAATTTTACATCTTTCCCCAAAATCCTCTGGAGGCGGAGGTTTTGCAACCCTCAGAGCTCGTTCCAGGGTGTCCTTATCCTCACGTGTTACAACACCCTATCCATCAGCAGTTAAACCAGGCTTGGACAAAGTTTCGGTTTTAAATGACTTTAAGGGTGGATCTGGTTTTCATGTAACCAGAGGGTAATTTGGGTTTTGGGTTTTTTTTATTATTATTATTTTCTTAAATGGTGCGGGGGGTGGATCTGGGGTCAGCTTTTTCTTTCTGATGTAACCCGCTCCTGCTGAAGGGAAGGCTCCTTGCCCAGAAATGTGACCGTGTCCTTTTTTTTTTATTATTATTGTTTAATTGCTGGAGGCAAGTGGAGGGCTTTTCTGCTGGTGATAGGCTGGGGAAAAGTTTGGGAGGCTGCGAAGGGCACAAGCTCTTTGCAGGGCTCAGCGTGTAATGTGGAACCATGTGAGGAGCTTAGAGCATCTCCAGCCTGGATGGGCTTTGCTGCCTTCATCCCAGAGCCTCTCCTGGCTGTTGCCTGCATGCCCGCCTGGGAGGGCTGGAGGATGGCCAGCGTGCTCCAAGCCTTCCGTCTCATCTGCTGCTCGTCTGTCCCTGCTCGCTGCTGGTCCCTGCTCTGAGATCTCAGCCCTGCCAGACCTCAGAGGGGTTTGTGTTCCAGCAGAGAGCTTCCCTCTACCTCTGCTATAGCTGTGGCACCACATTCCTCCTCCTGCCACTGTCTGCATGGGATGAAGACCAGTTTCTACCTTCTGCAGTGAATGCTGCCTTCCATAGCATGCGCTGGGAGAGGGCGGCCTGGGGAGAAGGAGATGTGGCTCACCTTGGTGACAGGGTGCTTATGTTTGAAGGGCTCATCCTGGATTACCTGCCACTTGTTCCTCTGCCCGGACACGCATACGACCTGCAGTGCTGAAACCCCACCAGGGTTCATCCCTTAGTCTTTGGCCGCATCCCTGGTAGGTCTTTCCCAGCAAGGACCCAAGGTGCAGATCCATGGTGGGACTCATGGGCTGCTGGCACAGAGCCCACACCACCACTCTCCCGGGGAGTTTGCTGGTGCTGAGGGTGGCGGAGGGGTGGTTAGATGTCATTTCCAGCACGCGCTCTGCAGTTCTCCGTTCATTGCACTCGTGGAGAACCTCTGCCGTGCTTCCAGCTCGCCTCCGCTCATCTGCCCTCTCCTTTCTAATTTCCACTCCCTGCTCAAGGCTGGCTGCCACGTTCCCCTCCCACCCTGCCCGCCTGCCCTGCGGGGTCCGGGCTCCCCCCAGCAACCCTCCCTGTAGGTTTGCAAAGCCGCAGGGCTCTGCCCGAGGAAACGCAGGCGCTGGCGAGCAGATCCGAGCGCGTGGGATCAGCAGCCAGCGGCATTTGCTGCAGCAGCCGTGGTGGGAGCCGTCTGGGGGGGCATCGCACGGCAGAGGTGGCCCAAGTCCCGGAGGGCAGGAGGCTGCCGCCGGCGCTGGGCTTCCTGTTTACCAGCGGGAGGGCGGCTGGGGCGTGCGGGGACGGCCGCGTGCGACCCGAGGCTCTTGCACGCCGCGGTGGAAATAGTTACGGGCTGGAGTGTGGTTTGTTGTCTGGAATAATGAGGAGGAGGACATGGAGCTGTTGGAGCGGGGCCACAGGAGGCCACGGAGATGCTGCGAGGGCTGGAGCCCCTCTGCTGGGAGGACAGGCTGGGAGAGTTGGGGGGGTTCAGCCTGGAGAAGAGGAGGCTCGGGGGAGACCTTAGAGCTCCTTCCAGTGCCTAAAGGGGCTCCAGGAGAGCTGGGGAGAGACTCTGGATCAGGGAGGGGAGCGATAGGATGAGGGGAAACGGTTTTACACTGAAAGAGGGGAGATTTAGATGAGATATTAGGAAGAAACTCGTTACTCTGAGGGCGGTGAGACACTGGCCCAGGTTGCCCAGAGAAGCTGTGGCTGCCCCATCCCTGGAGGTGTCCAAGGCCAGGCTGGACGGGGCTTGGAGCAAGCTGGGCTGGTGGGAGGTGTCCCTGCCCAGGGCAGGGGGGTTGGGACTGGGTGACCTTTAATGTCCCTTCCAACCCCGACCATTCTATGGTTCCATAATGTGCCTGGCCATGGCGGTGGCGGGGACAGGCGGGAGGACGGGGAGAGTGGCCCCCAGATGTGGGAGAGAGGAGTCCGTGGGAGCCAGGGGAGGGCGAGGGGAGACGGGGTTTGTCGTCTCTGCCCCCGTTGCCAGCAGGCCCACCAGCTGGCCGCGGGCTTGCCTGCAGCCTTTCTGCCGGTGGCAAAGCTGTGGTTGAGCTGTGTGCTCAGCTCCGGCTGCAAAACCCACCCCAAGCAGGGTTTGCACCGCTCAGCGGGTGCCGTGCAAAGCTGGGGTTACCCCAGGAGCTGACACAAGCAAAAACCAGCGGGAGAAAACCTCAGCGAGACCTGGGGCTGTAGCAAGACGTCCCCATCTCTCCCCCCACCGTGCACGGTGGGTCCCGTCCCGCGCCGGCGGAGGGGTGCCGGAGGGAGGACCTGGGGTGGGAGGGAGGCAGGGAAGCACCGTTTGGGCGCTTGCTTGGTGGGGATGGTGACATTTGCGCTCGCTGTGCTTCCTGCGGAGAGTCATTTCCTTCCATGCTGCGAGGGGGCCGGGAAGGTGCCGGAGAGACAGCGGGGTTCGCGAGGCTCGTCTGCTGCTCTGCGGCAAGAAGAGGGCTGCACAAACCAAACCCTAAACCGCCTTCTTTCTCCCCGGCACACGCAGGCATGTTTGGGAGGATGAGAGAGATGAGCAAGCAGCTGCAAGCATGCGTGGGCTGGAGGTTTTTACCCCGCTCCCGGCGGGCGCGCGGTCCTCGCGGAGGCTGCCCTTCGCCCTAGGAATTCCCTGCGTGCTTCTCTCTCTGATAAGCGCCCGGCTCGCTCCGGGGCTCTCTCCGCTGCCCGGATTTTAGGTATGCAGTTTGTAACAATAGCTCCATCTTACTTACTAACCCGCCGGTGCTCCGTGCAGTGAGAGGTGAGTGCAGGGCGTCCTTAGCACGCTGCGGCACCCCGAAGCGCAGACGGGACACTGGCAGCGTGATGCGAAGGAAGGCCATTAATGTTTTGGCGCCTTCCTTCAGTGGTTATTGCCTGGTGACCTACCATGAACCAGCTGCTAGTGCTTTCCCAGTGTGTTGGTCAAGCCCAGAGTCCTTCAAAGACAGGATTAGTCTTCAGCCCTGCTGCGCGTGTCCGGGATGCAAAGACCTTAACTGTGATACATTTTTTTCTTTTTAAGGGCTAAAATAACGTGCTGTGTCACTAAGGATGTGAGCACATGGGCAGGTTATGGCAGGGCACGCTAACGTTTGAACTTCCAGCCAGCTCATTTCCAAAGGGTAGGTGATGCCTTAAAAAGTCACACCCTTGCTTATTTTAGGGAGCTTCTCTGTCCTCCCTTTGCAGCCCCATGGAACTGGGTCTTTCTGTGCTCTTGTCCCAAGTTGCTGAGCTTTGGGGGGGATATTGCAGTGGTCAGTCTGGATACGTCCCACATCAGGCAGTGCAGGGGCTGCCATCATCTCCAAATGTACACCCATGGTGCTGCACGGTGTATCCGGCCAAGAGAGGGTCCCACGTTCCTTGGGTAGAGTCCACAATCAGTCTCCCCAAAGTCAAGCCCCGTGTCTGGCTTGCCGTGGTGTGTGTTTGGAGCGAGCATCTTCTCTCACGATGTGGTTTGGTGCTGTCAGCCGCGGCTGCGGGTGATGAGCAGGTCACATTTCTGTCTAGTTTTAACCAGCAGTAAATTGAAATAAAAGGCGAGTCGATCCACAGTGAGTGCAGTAAGTGGAGTTTAATTGGGATGAATTACATGCCAGGTTTGCAGTAATCTCCGTCCCGCATTGCTCAGAAGCATCATCTGCTTTGGAAACGTGACTCAGAAATGTTGTTATTTGATTCCCCCAAGCATTTAAGAAACTGTTTTTCCAGGAAGCAAAGATTCTTGGGTTTGGTTTTTTTTTTTTTTTCTTGTTGCAGTTGGTTTTTTTTTCTCTTTGTTTTATGGCAATGAGAGTCCTTTCCCAGAATTTCCTCTGGGGAGGGAGGCTGCAAGATGTTCCCTTACCAGCATCTCTTCAACTCCTTCTCCTCGCTTGGCGTTTAATGCTCCGCCATGCTCACAGCTGCCCTTTGCAGAGCAGCACTGCTCCGAGGTTGCTGGTTGGAGTTATCTGCTCCTCTTCTCCATGAGCCACAGCCGAAGCTGCCAGGATGATGTTGTAGCTGTGCCATCGGATTCACCGCCCACGCGTGTAGCCCGGCAGCTCTGCCTCCTCGCCAGACCTACGCCTGGATCTGCCCTGCCGATCGCTGCCAGGACCTGCCCGGCTCCGCTCCCGCCGCCCTGGGCTGTCCCTCGTGGTCACACTGCTGGTGACCTTTGGGTTGGCTCACCGGGGACAGCTGCTGGGATGTGACACCAGCCCTACAACCTGAGGAGTATCCTCAGGACGATGCTGTCCCCGTGTCGCAGTAGCCCGATGCCTGCCCTGCTGTAGCCATCATCTGCTGGGCACCATTTGGGGGGTTCCTCTGACCTCATCTTGCCCTCTTCAGCAGTTCCCTGGAGGAATTGCCGTTAGGGAAGTGTGTGAGGATAATAAATGTAAGCGCAGCTCCCTGGAGGCACCAGCCCAAGCTCTGGCTGGGGTGACACGCTGTCCAGCCCAGTTACCAGCTTTGTCACCCTGGACCCTGCCGTCTCCCGTCTGAGGTGCAACTTTCTGAGCTTTCCTCTGCAATCTGGGCTCACCCCCCACAACAACCCCCTCTGCCACCAACAGTGGTTCAAAGAGAAGCTAGGATTTTTTAAATAAAGCCCATGGGACTCATTTTACATGTACGGTACAAAACCAGGAGAGGTGAGAGCCCTGAGCTGTTATCTCACCTCCCTCGGCTCAAGTTCTGACCAGCGCCTTGCGTATGCTTAGGGTCTTGATACCAAACCTCCCTGGTGGTGTCTGTAATTCAAATGATCTCCAGAGATGTGGCTGTTTTCATGCTTTTTCTAATGTTTTCTCTCTGGAAGGTGTTTGGCAGTGAGGTGGGGAAGGGGATTCTGCCTGGAAGTACAGGGGGACACAGGCAGTTGAATGTGCTCCAGAGCTGTGGCAGATCCACCGCGACTGGACCTCCAGAGGTTGGGCTTGGTTGGTCCTTGCACTGTGCTTTCTTCTGTTGCCTTCTGAACACCACCTAGAGGTGATAAAGGCTTTGCCCCTCTTTGGATAGGAAAGGACAGAGTTTTCTTGGTAAAGACAGCGCGGGTATGAAGGCAGGGACTGCCCTGGGCGTCCTGGTAGCGCTCGGAGGAGCTGTGAGGACGCTAACGGGGCAGGGGGGAGATGCCAGAAATTACAGGCATAATTTAGCGTGAAAGTGGGGAGGGGGGAGGCAGGGGCACCACTGAGCTGCTTAAACTAGGAATCAACTCAAGTTTCAGTATCTAACTTGGATTTGGAGAGGAGTGGATCTTAAAACTGTGGTGTTTGCAAGATGTGGTAGCTGCAAACAGGATTTCATCCAGCTGGGCAGGAGGCTGTGCCCTCACAGGGTTCATCTCAGTAGAAAGGCTTGGGGTTTTTTTTTTTTAAAGTTGCTCTCTTGAAAGACAAAAAAAAATACAGTTTGCAGATGTATGTTGGGTGGAGGAAAAGGAAAGCATGAGGTGTGAAGGTAAAGGGGGAAGGAGCTTGCAGTAGTGGTAGCGCTGCCTTCTGCTCACCGTGCCTGGGGACCACCACGGGTGAGACATCCGACCCTTCTTGGGTAATAGGGGGTGGTGACTGGGGAGGCTTCCTAGGGAACCGGTAAGAAGCAGCTGTGCTGGCAGGCTTGTGTGCATGCACAACCACATACGCGTGGCAAGAGAGATGTGCAGGATAAGTGGTAGGATCTGTGTGCTGCTTTGGAAGGTTGAGGAGAGAGCTGGGGCTCTGGAAGGGCTTGTCTAAGGTGAGAGGTGCGGGCAACTTCTCTGGGAGGACCTGGGCACCTGCGGCTGTGCTGAGGACCGGGCTGGCGGTGCTGTGCTGGAGCTCTGGGTGCAGCTTGTCTCTTCAGCCCACGGTGGGAGAGGAGTGGGAGGCTGCCGTGATGGCTCACTTGTTGCCCGAATGCAGTAAGTCCTCTACCAGGCGCCATCCCCAGTACCTGTCCACTGTCCACGGAGCTCTGGCAGCTCCATGCCCGCGCTGGGGCAGTCGGGCCACCCCTGCTTTCCAGCACAGCCAGGGAAACACGGTTCCCCGGTGCCATAGGCATGCCTGGGTCTGCCATCACATGATGGGTGGTAATCCAGCTCTTCGGATAACTAAAACTGCTTTATCCTTGCCCTTCCTTCTCATCCGTCCTCATGGGAATTTCAAGCTATTCGCTGAACTCCCTTTTTGTTTTCGTTTTCTCTCTTAGTGGATATTCGTGAAATCAAAGAGATTCGTCCAGGCAAAAATTCACGTGACTTTGACCGGTACCAGGAGGATCCGTGTTTCCGACCAGACCAGTCTCATTGCTTCGTTGTCCTCTATGGCACAGAATTCAGGCTGAAGACCCTCAGCTTGCAAGGTAAAGCGCTCGTGGCCCCTGGGCTGTGCCAGGGCAGGGTTGGACAGGCACCTCAGCACCACAGGACCCAAACTTTCAATGCATCCTTCCATGCATGAGCTGGAACCTATCCCTGGGCAGATGCTCTTTTTGCTACACCAAGGGGGTGTCTTCAGAAGATGGTGACACCGGTTCCCTGAAGGGTACACATTCAACCCCTAGTTAAGTCGGTTAATTTGCCTGGTAAACCCAAAATTGTGTGAACTGAAGCCTCTAGTTCAAATGTGTGCTTGAAATCGGGTGTTTCATCTCAGCTTGGCTTGTTGGTGTTCATCAGCTGTGTCGTGGTAACCGGCCACGTGCATGAAGTGGTAAAATCTCACTCACTTTGCGATTCTGAGTGAGAAATCGTTGCCAGTGGCAAACGGTAACTCACGAAGCCACGGTACCTCTGGGGTGTTGGTCTCAGCTTCCCTCAACGCCCGGTCTGTTGGTTTAAGCTGGACTTGGACCACCCAGCCTTATGTTTTGCTATTGAAAGACGGGAGATTTATGCTGTTGAGCCCTGTTTGGATGGAGGACAGGCTCATAACAACCCGCTGCAGTTCAGCTGATGGACGATATCTTTTTCTGCTAACCGTACGCAGTCTTGTGTCTCGTTTAAACCCACACAGACGAGCACTGGTGGAGGCAGTCGTGCTGCCTCCTTAACCTCCGTGGCAGCTCTGCCTTCTGGCTGGTGCTGTGGCACACAGGGACAGAGGCAGCACTGCTGCCCTCAGAAAGCTGTCAGGGAGGTTGTGGAGGAGCTGGCACGCATTCCCAAGGAATCATAGAATCATAGAATGGTTTAGGTTGGAAAGGACCTTGAAGACCATCGAGTTCCAACCCCCCTGCCATAGGCAGGGACACCTCCCACCAGACCAGGCTGCCCAAGGCCACGTCCAGCCTGGCCTTGAACACCTCCAGGGATGGGGCCTCAACAACCTCTCTGGGCAACCTGTGCCAGTGCCTCACCACCCTCAAAGTGAAAAACTTCTTCCTAATGTTCAATCTAAACCTGCCCTCTTCCAGTTTGAAGCCATTCCCCCTCGTCCTATCACTCCATGCCCCAGTAAAAAGTCCTTCCCCAGCTCTCCTGTAGCCCCTTTAGGGACTGGAAGGCCGCAATAAGATCTCCCCGGAGCCTTCTCTTCTCCAGGCTGAACAGCCCCAACTCTTTCAGCCTCTCCTCATAGGAGAGGTGCTCCAGCCCTCGGATCATCCTCGTGGCCCTCCTCTGGACACACTCCAGCAGGTCCATGTCCTTCGTATGTTGGGGACTCCAGAGCTGGGAGGTGCTGGCCTGTCACCCAAGCCAGCCAGAGCATTACTGCTTGGGGACAAAGATAACCCCCCAGCTCTCANCCACTGCTTGGCTTCCAGGCTGATGGGCTGCAGGAGGGCCACTGCTTATTGGGTGAACACTTAGTGATGTCCTAGCAGGTGAAATGTCATGCTTGGACCCATCATGAGGAGATAAGGGAGGGTAATTGCATCGTGATCCATCATGGGAAGATAAGGGGAGGGACATTTCCCTGCTGAGGAGGCGAGTTCCACCACGGTCTGCTTTCTGCCACTGCTGCCGGAGCCTGCTTTCCCCGGCCGCACGCCGGCTGCCAGTCCCCTCTTCCCANAGGAACCGAAGGGAGGAAAGAGCGTGGCGTGCAGGGGCGAGGGGTCCAGCCAGGCACGGACATCCCACGGGAGGGGAGCAGGAGCATGGCGGGGAGAGGAGCCGGACAGATCTACACGGGAGGGGCTTTAGCCAGAAGGGGGAAAAAGGAAGGAATTAGGGGATTTAAGATGCTGGGGATAGTCCCAAGAGGTTTGGGTTGGTGATCAGCTTCTGTGTCCCTTCCTCCCATTTCTCCTCTGCGCTCTCCACAGCCACTTCTGAGGATGAGGTCAACATGTGGATCAAGGGGCTGAACTGGCTGGTGGCGGACACTCTAAGGGCTGCCACCCCCCTGCAGATTGAAAGGTGAGGAACTTTTCCTTGTCCTGCACTTATTTTCTTCTTCTTTTTTTTTTTTCTTCCCCTTTTCTGTCCTTTTGTGACAGAAAAAGGTGACCGCAGTGACAACATCTCATTCCTGCCCTGGCACCCCTGTCTCTGCGCTCGCGGGGCTTCATCCCACTGACCCGCTCTGCTACATCACCTGTGGCCAGAGTTTGATCTCACATGCATGAAGGAAAAAGGAGCTTTACCACAAAACAGATGTTTTTATGTGTGCCCGGCCTGTGTTATCTGTAGCAATTCAGCGTAGAGGCGTGTAGAAGAGAACACCTTTGGCTTTTTCATCTTACCTGTGGGGTCACTTTCAGACAGAGACAGTTTTAAAGGGGGGCAGGTTGCCTGCAGGAAGACAGGGTAGGCTGCCTCCGGGAGGGGAGCAGAGCCAAGTTCTGTGGTGGGAAGGAGGGCTGTGGGAGCCGATGGCAAGGTGTCGAGCATCTTCCAGAGGCAGCACCAAACCGAACGGGCTTCTTGTTGAGGAGCTGGGGCTGAGTCGTGTGCCTGTTTGTGCCTTTCCCTTCAGGTGGCTCCGGAAGCAGTTCTACTCATTGGATCGCAACCGGGAAGACAGGTAAGGAGAGAGAAAACGCTCGCTTGCACAGACTTGCACGTTCACAGAAGGGTTTGGGCTGGAAGGGTTTACCTTTGACCTGAAGCCCCAGCCTTTGCTTTCGATTTTTTCTTGGGTTTTTTAGGTTTTTAATTTTCATTTCCAAGGAACCTTAATTCAAATCCCAATCCTCCCCTGGCTGATTTTCACTGAATTAAAAAAGCGCCAAAAAATTGTTTGGTTTCCCTGACCTATTTCCCAGCTGTTTAGACTGAGTAACACCCTGAGACCCCATAGCCGTGAAACACCTTCACCCCCAGCTGGCATCGCCCGAGGAAGCAGACACCAAAGAGCCAACAAATGGCTCTGGCCACCCCGTTGGGGCTGAACTGGGTTGTGCGTGTTACCCTCCACACTGTGTGGTTTATTCTCCTCTGAGGTCCGTGAGGCCATGGGTCATCCCACTGCTTGGCTTCCAGGCTGATGGGCTGCAGGAGGGCCACTGCTTATTGGGTGAACACTTAGTGATGTCCTAGCAGGTGAAATGTCATGCTTGGACCCATCATGAGGAGATAAGGGAGGGTAATTGCATCGTGATCCATCATGGGAAGATAAGGGGAGGGACATTTCCCTGCTGAGGAGGCGAGTTCCACCACGGTCTGCTTTCTGCCACTGCTGCCGGAGCCTGCTTTCCCCGGCCGCACGCCGGCTGCCAGTCCCCTCTTCCCAAGGTGCTGTTATTTGCCTCCTTTCAGCCCTGGGACATGCTTTTCCCCTGCGATGTTAACTGAGCCCATTAACCTTTCAGCATCGATTTCCACGTTAACGTGCTCCCCTGGGGTAGGGGGATTCCTCCGGTCCTGCTCTGCATAGGGCAGCGCTGGAGACACCACTCACACATCAGCTCGTNGGGGCTGAACTGGGTTGTGCGTGTTACCCTCCACACTGTGTGGTTTATTCTCCTCTGAGGTCCGTGAGGCCATGGGTCATCCCACTGCTTGGCTTCCAGGCTGATGGGCTGCAGCAGGGCCACTGCTTGTGGGGTTCTTGGGTAAACTCTTAGTGATGTCCTAGCAGGTGAAATGTCATGCTTGGACCCGTCACGAGGAGATAAGGGAGGGGAATTGCTTTGTGATCCATCATGGGGAGGTAAGGGGAGGGACATTTCCCTGCCGAGGAGGCGAGTTCCACCACGCTCTGCTTTCTGCCACCGCTGCCGGAGCCTGCTTTCCCCGGCCACACGCCGGCTGCCAGTCCCCTCTTCCCGAGGTGCTGTTATTTGCCTCCTTTCAGCCCTGGGACACGCTTTTCCCCTGTGATGTTAACTGAGCCCATTAAACTTTCAGCTTCGATTTCCACGTTAACGTGCTCCCCTGGGGTAGGGGGATTCCTCCGGTCCGGCTCTGCAGAGGGCAGCACTGGAGACACCGCTCACACATCAGCTCGTGCCCCCTACGGCGGTGGAGCACCGTGGCCCCATCTGCCCCACTGTGTGCCCGGGCACCCAGGCAGGGCTCACTGCAGAGCACCGGGATGCTCCAGAGCATCCTCTGCTTGCTCCGTGCCGGTGCCGTTGATCTCACACAGCTATGGATTTCCACGTTTCACCCTGAGCCCTGGAGTCCTCCTCATCCTTGCTGCAAGCTCCTGCCAAGAAACACCCTGCAAACGCGGCTGTCTGCGCCAGGGGCATGCCGCTGGGGAGCTGCGGGTGACTGCGGTCAGATAGGTCGGTCCTGTGGGTTGGCAGGCGAAAATCACTGCTCCGTACTCATCCGGAGAAGCAAACTGGTCCCGCTCTGGTCCCCAGTACTGTTCTTGCCTGCCAGCCACAGCGTGCTGCCCCATGGCGGCCAGGGGAGGCAGATGGCCCTGCTGTCGGGCAGGCAGGGGTTAAATTCAACCTGTATACATCGTGGAGCGGAGCGGGAGTGTGGTGCATTGGGGAAATCCTGCTGCATTGGACGTTTTTGCCTTTGGAATGATTTATATTGTGGTGTGGCGAGAGCACCGTTGGGTGCACGGGGATTTTGCGGAGGAGGGATAAATCCTCGCAGAGGCAGAAAGGGAAGGAGAGGCGCCTTTAATCTGTTGCAGCTGCTCTGCATATGCCACACACCTTTCAACTCCAGGATTGGGTTTATACATGGTGAACTGGTTTTAAGTGGTGACCGGGCGTAATATTTGCTAATTCAACAATGGAGAGCACTGAGGCAGGTGCTGGGGTGGCTGCGTGGGGGGTTTGGAGGATGAAGGCAGGAGAAATGGAAAAAATGGGTCCTTTTTCTCATCTGGTTATACAGTAAAGCTGAGAAAATGGCATCCCAACAGGAGGTGGCACGTACAGATTCGTCTGCTCGAGGCATAGTCAGCAGCGCTGAAAGGCAGCCTGTCGCATCTCTCTTGTTTTTCTTAATGTATTTCTATTAGCATTTAGAATTAAGGCAGCAAAATACAATGTATTCCTTACCTTTCAACCAAGGGGAGAGGTTTCAATGCAAAGTGCTTAACTGGAAGAGCTGCTGCTCTGTCCCAGGCAGTGAAAGGAGCAAAACAGCAGTAGAGGGGGGAAACGCGGAAAGATTTTGGGTCTCCCCAGTTTACAAGCATCCGTGTGTTTTCTGCAAAGCGGAGGCAGCTGTCGTGGGGCATGTACATGTCTTGGATGAAATCTTTGCCGTTTGCGTTAACTTTGGTGTCTCTGGGCTTTTTGCTTTTGCTTCTGAGCCTGGAAATGGGTTTGAAAAGGGAACAGCAAGTTGTGGGGTTTTTTTGTTGTTTTTTTNTTCACTGGCTGCTGGACCTTTGGGTATTTGTTTTTCCAAGGGAGGTTAGGTGGAAAGAGGAGGATAACAGGATGCTGGGTTGGTTTTTTTTTTCCGAGCTGCTGCGGAGGAGACTGTTTCACCTCTGGCTACGAGAGCTGCCCGTGGCCGGGAGCAGAGTTATGGCACTGGGGAATGTTTTCAGCGCCTGTGAGAGGGCTGGATCTGTCCTTTGGCCTGTTTGTCATAAGACCTTAAAAAACTTCCGCAGGAAAAATTAGTTTGTTTATTTGGTTTTTACTTTCTAGTCTCAAAATAGTACCGGGCTGTTTATCCAAGGTCTCCAACACTTTAACATTATTAATAACACACAGTAAATAAAATCCTTCCATACTCTGTCACCCACCAAAGCAGAGAGGGAAATGCTGGTCACGGCTTTTACAGGGTTTGCTCTCGCCTCTGCTGGTGCCGTCACGCTGATGAGCAGTGCCACAGTCCAACGTGTCCCTGTGAAACAGCCCAGTGTCACCAGGACCAGGCACGGGCTCCAGCGCGTCTCCAGCCCCGTGCCTACTGCTGATCCTGCTGCTGCAGCCCCTTTTGCGCCTTTTCCAGGAGCTTTTTTGCAGTCTCAGCCTCTCACCAAGGTGGGAATGCTGCTGGGCGGTCCTGGGGACTCTGTGTGTCCCATCAGGGGTCCCATGAGAGCTGTTGCGTGCTGTGGTCCTTGACACGTGAGGGCATCTCTCATGAGCCGCTGTTACACTCCTGGCTCTCTCCCCCTGACATCGTCCCATTTCCCTATCGCCCGGGACCCCATAGCTGGGACCCCGCTGCACGTGGCTGTGGATGCTGGGTGCACTGGGGAAGGGAAAGGGCAGGCTTCCCCTCCCCAAAACGCTCACGCAGAGCCCCTGGGGTGACTTCTGCCCCCGTTTGGGGGAGGTGGAGGTGTGTGTGGGGGGGATACCAAAGCTGCCGCTCGTGCCGAGCGTGTCGCTGGCTCTGTAGCTCGTACAGCCGGGAGGGAAGGGGACCCTGGTGCTGTTGCCAGCTTTTTCTTTTTTTTTTTTTCCCCTTGTCCTGCCAGCGAGTGGCGGGACACTGCCTGCGCGGTCCTCGGCCGGCCGGGTGCTGGCCTTGGGCACGGCACGGGAGCCGGGCCAGGTCCCGCTCTGGCCACGCACGCGTCCTGGTCCCCCGCGGCTCTGAGCCCAGAAACAAGGGCTCTCTGTGTCCCACCGGCTGCAGCGGCCCTCGGCTCTGCAGCGCCTGACACCAGCCGGTTTCTCCCTCTCCTTGGGGCTCCCTCCATCCCCCCTCCTTTCTGTGTCCTTTGAGATCACCCTGTTTTCAGGGAAGAGGATAAAACAGATGTGGTTCACGCTGCCCCTCTGCATCGCTGCAGACGACAGTGTGACCCCTGCACAGCACATCTTCTCCGGCATATTTATATTTGCACCCCAAAGCCGCGAGCGTTCCCAGGGTCAGACCTGCCCTATGCTTTGCGGGATGGGGGAGCATCCTGTAGGGTCCCGGGCTCCCACTCGCTCAGTGGGGGGGCAAAAGCAGCATCTGCGATTGCTGGGGCGGACTCCGAGGACTTGCTTTTACGGCAGGGGCTGCCAGAAAAATGATTGCAGGCAGACCTCTTGGCTTCTTAAATCCTGCAGATGGGAGACATCCGCGTTTTTTCCTTGCTGCAGGGCCGTTGCCCCATGGAGGAACAACGCCGGCGCGGGCAGGGGCAGCCCAGGGCTCCTCGCTGCCCCTCTCGGGGTGCGGGACCCCACTCGGGGTTGGCACCGGAGCCCTCCCCGATCCGGGAACTGGCATGTTTGGTGCCAAGGGCCTCTGGTAGAGGACAGCAGTGTTATGCCTGTGGCTAGACGCTGAAAATGGCTTTTTTTCCTCTCTTCAAGATAAAATTAGCCATGCCCAAACCACTTGCAAAGCCTGCCCTCCGCAGGCCAGGGAGTGGCGTTTGGAAGTGGTTCGGTCACCCAGCATCCATTTTGGGGCACAGATACTTGAAAAATGTTTCTGCCTGCTCATCCCCGTAGAGCAGTAGGCGCTGTGTGCCCATTGCGGCATGGGCTGCAGCGGGCTGACGGTGCTGGGAGCCTGCCGGAGCGGGGTGTGTGGTTCCCACTGGGATGCAAGCACCTCTCTCCGCTCCCCACGTGCAGCGTAGATGCAGAGTTCATTGGGGTGGAAAACGTTCTGCTGTCCTGCCTTTGGTCCCAACCCTGCTGTCCTTCTGGGGACGCACGTCCATCCTGGTGTGTCACAGCTGATGCCCCTTTGGGCACGGCCGCTCAGTGCACGCGGTGTCCCAGTCCCAGGGTGAGACCCCTCCATCCCAGACCTCCTGAACGCGTCTCCCCTCTTTCCCCTGCCGAGCCAGGATCTCCGCCAAGGATCTCAAGAACATGCTGTCTCAGGTCAACTACCGGGTCCCCAACATGAGGTTCCTGCGGGAGAGACTCACGGTGAGTATGCGACCCCCTCCGCTCTCCTCCTTCACGCTGGGGACCCCCGGCAGCCCGTTGCCTGCCTTTGAGCAAAACCTGGTGGTGGTTAAACTCCCACAGCACACGTTTGCATATTGCAGAGGCTCCCAGCCTTTCCTGGGAGGGCCCCCACCCACGGCGGCGACTGAAGAGGTGCCAGCTCCCACTGGGTGCCGCACCCTGGCCCCGTTTGTGGCCAGCGCCCTCTCTTCGCTCCACCCTGCCTCCCCCGCGCCCCGCATTGCTCCTGGCTCGAGTCTAGGGCTTTGCCATGGTGGGGGAGAGTGCAGGAGGACAGGCAGAGGGTCCAGCATCCCGGGGTCCTGCATCCCAGGGTCCAGCATCTCGGGGTCCTGCATCTCGAGGTCCAGCATCCCTGGGTCCTGCATCCCACTGCTGCTGGGTGACAGCCAGCCAGCTCCGCCAGCATCACTGCAGACCCAGGAGCGAAGGGTCATCCCATGATGACCAACCATTTCCACCAGCGCTGGTCTCCCAGGCCAAAGAGCGGTGTATCTAAAGGAGAGCACGCGCTTCGGGGTCTTGCGGTTTCCAAACACATCAGATGCTCTCTGCAAACAAAAATTAAAATGATCCTTTTGTAACTTTTCAGGTAAATGATAACACTTTATAATCGGCACCGTGATGCCATGATGCGGATGAGCTTGGGGAATCGTGTAACTTGGTTTAGGATGTGCCTGTGTCTGGGGCACTATGGGGTCCCACTGGCCCCAGCAGAGATGAGTAAAATTAGAAGGCAAAGTCTGGCCAGGTTTTGGCCTTTCCCCCCTGCTTTTTCCCTTGGAATCCTGGTGGGAGGAGATACTCCTTGGGCCATGCAGAGCTGCCTGTGGCCCTCGTAAAACCTCAGGTATTTTTTTGCCGCAGGACGTGGAGCAGAGGAACGGGGATATCACATATGGGCAGTTCGCGCAGCTCTACCGCAGCCTCATGTTCAGCGCCCAGAAAATGGTGAGAGCTGAATTCCCCAGGGCCGGGAAGGGGAGGGAGGGACCATATTTGTTACTGGGCATTCCCTCTTAATTGGCTTTTTAACCCTGCTGCCCTCAGCTAATAGCTCTTGTCTCCTACCTCTGGGCCAGGGATGGCAGGGAGTAAAGGGGCTATGGCTTTAGGCTGGTGGGCACGGGGCTGCTGGGGCCGGGGGAGGCAGGAGGTGTGTGCACAACGGCTGTAAGGAAAGCCACGCTGCACGGTGCCGGTTTGCTCTCCCCGTTACCTTCTTGATCAATTTGTGCTTTCACGTGCGTTGGTGAGATTGAGTGCAAACCTAACGTTTGTGCTTCTTCTTTTGCAGATGGATGTCCCGTTCCTAGAAAGGTGGGTAATTCTCTGTATTTGCTGGGGAAGGGGCTGTTTTCTTTTGCTCCGTAATGTGCTTTGGTGCCTGCAGCGGCGTGTCGGGGACGAGGCATGCTGCGCACCTCTTGCTTGCATTTTTGCACTCTGAATGAGCATCTTCGCTGTAGACACCTCAGCTCGGGTCAGTAAGGGGCTCTCTTCCTCCCAGACATCCCACTGAGGTCCAGCTCGGGTCAGCCGCCTCCAAAAACGGTCAGTTGGTTTTTGTGAAGTAATCCGACCTTGAGCCATCTCCCAGAGGTTCTCCTCATGGTTGGTGGCGCTGGTTGGTGGCGCTGGTTGGCCACAGTGTGGCCACAGGTGGCACAGGACTGTGCAGCAGTGCCTGTGGTGCCATTGCCCTTCCCTGCCCTGGGCACATCTCTGCCGTCATAAAAAGAGCTTGAATTTGGACACGAAAGATAAAAAGTGAAAGACTTGTTAACTTGTCCAGGCAATTCCTCATGGTTTCCTCTCTTTTTTTTTCCTATAACCATAGACAAAGAGAGTTGGCCGGGACCTCAGCAGACCATCTGGTTCATCCCTCTGCCCAGGGCAGCCAGCACTGCCCAGTCCATTTCTGGGTTTTTTTTGGTGTTAGTCCCCAGCATGGCCCTTGGCTGTCCATTGCAGCTTAGTACGTTCATGGACAAGTCTTTTGAGATAATCAGCTACAAACGGTTCCTTCCTTCATTCCCTGCCTTGCTTCCTTGAGTCCATGTCCTCTGGATACCTGTAGGTCTGTCCTGTCTACAATCACCCCTTGACTGCCCTGCACCTATTTCGTTCTTTTCACTCTTGTACGAGCCAACCTCTATTTATTGTACAAATAAGTCCCTCTGATGATTTTTGCTGCCCTTCACCAGAGTTTCCCATGGTCGTACTCGTGGCAGTATGGCTCCTGGCCTGCTCCTGGAGCAGTCCCTGGATCTGAGAGGTGGACATACAATCTCAGCTGCTGTGTGTTTGCTGTCGTGCCCTCCTCGGCTCTCTCTGCGCATCCTGCTCTGCTTTTGCAGCGCTGCTTGCTTGGGGCATGTGTTGCTTGTACGCACCATGGTGGTTGTGAATGGCATCTCACATGATGCCGGTGACAGTTGGTCATGATGTGCTGCATGAGTGACCACAGCTTCTCATTCTCTCCTTTCAGGGGTGGAGAAAGGTCTGAGCACTTCAGGGTCTCGCTGCTGGAGTTGCAGAAGTTCCTGCTGGAGTACCAGAGGGTGAGTTCGACACAGGCCCAGGGGAGGGATGAGGGGGTGCCAGTAGGAATCTGTTACTCCAAAGGTAGCCTTGCCCTGGGGCTGGGATGATTTGGCTGTGGGGTGCTCTGCCTGGCACAGCCACAACTTGAGCGCATCCTTCCTGGACCAGGAGGTGATGCAGGGGAAGCGCTGGTGAGGGTGAACCTGGCCCCAGCCAGGCACCCTGGTCAGAAAAGGGACCAAGAGCAGAAGATCTGAGAGGCGTGGAGGTCCCAGGAGGGAGGAACTGATCAGTGGAGATTTACCCAGTCCCTGTGACCTCGGCTGGTTCTGAAGGTTTGCAGCAGCCGAAGCATCATGGTCCTTCTTGTCTGCTCGGGAGGTCTCAGCAGGTCCTGAGGAGCAGCCAATGGATTTTGCTGACCTTTCCATTTAGGTTGTCCAGCAAGCACAGCATGCATGCTTGGACATGCACGAGGCGCAAGCAGTGCATTTGTGGGCTGCGCAGACCCTTTATTTTGACTCTTGCCGGGGTCCGATCTCATTGCTGGGCACCCAAGAGGACAGGGGTGGCTCGTGAAAGCACGGCCGTGCTTCGCACGAGAGCGTGGGGCCTTCTGCTTTGCACTGTCCTCCCCGTCTCCCATTGCCGCCTCCCTGCCCGTGGTCTGCAGCGAGCGGAGAGTTAGCCAGCGAAGAGACGCAGCCGTTTCGATGGCCCAGCGAAAGACACCCGGGGAGAGAGAGAAGCAAAAGGAAGCCGAGTTGGCTTCTGCTGCCGAAGCAGGAGGGATGGCAGATGTGTGCAAAGGAGCTATCGGAGATAAAAATGCACAGCATTGAGATAATGAAGCCCACTTAGAAACAGGACAGATTTGTGCAGTTGCGTGCTATCTGGCATTTGTGCTGACCGTTGAATTCCTGACAGCGATGGTCTTGCATCAAAGACTGCCTCCTTGATGGTTAAAGCTTCTAGTTGGATGAGTTGCACGGGGTTTTGAATAATACTCTCTGAAATGGTTTCTTTTTTACATCTCTCTTGGGGTTTGCAGGAGCTCTGGGCCGCAGATACCCTTCAGGTACAGGAATTCATGTTCAACTTTCTGAGAGACCCTTTGAGAGAGATTGATGAGCCCTATTTCTCCCTGGACGAAGTAAGAGACCTTGAACTCTAGTGGGTATGGAGTGGGGTGGAGTAGGGTGTGACATCCCCAGTGCGATGTGTGCTGTGGTGTGACAGCTCTGCTGTCTGTTCACTGTGGGGTGGTGGCACTTAAGGGATCGCACTGCCTGTAAGCTGCATTGCTGCATGAGATGGACGTGGTGGACAGACATGGTGGGTCGCCGCGTTGCACAAGAGCTGGCTGGCGAAGGGAATGACTTCTGGGCTCTCTTCTTGTGCTGAATGTGTGCAGCTGGGAGCGCTCATCAGGCAGTTCATCTGGGGGGAGGAAAGGGGCTGCATTTGGCTTAATGCCCCTTTGGGGCATGTAAGGATTTTCTTAAAGCAAGAAGAGCTGAAAACAAAAGAATAAAAACAACTGGAGGTGACCATGTCCCTGGCACTCTGGACTGACTGCCATGCAAAGGTCCCGTGATCCACACGGCCTTAATGTGCTATTGCCTGTCGTGTGAGCTGCGAAACAAAACGCAGAGCAATTCATTTGTCCCCAGCTGGGTGAAAGGATCTGCACACAGATACCTGGCACAGCTCAGAGGATAGGTGGCAATGCCTGACGCCGTGGTTACTCGAGCACGCCGGGTCAGGTAGCTGTGTGCTGTCGTAGTTACCTCTGGTCAGTCTGTGCTGAGCTTAGAAAACAGTCACCTGCGCAGTAGCTGCTGCCACAGAGAGTGAGATGTGTGAAGCTGAACCACAGCACCCGGCTCCTCCGCATCATTAACACGCTTCTGTTTCTTCCTGAGCAGTTTCTCACCTTCCTGTTTTCCAAAGAGAACAGCATCTGGAACTCGCAACTGGACATGGTGTGTCCGGAGAACATGAACAACCCCCTCTCCCATTACTGGATCTCCTCCTCACACAACACGTAAGGACCAGGGGATGGCTCTCTCCACCCGTCCGCTCCCAGCGTCCGCTTGCCCTGTGCCAGGGTGGGACTCTCCCGATTCTGCCCGATCCCAGCGATGGGTCAAGTAGTCTTTTCCAAACCGGGGTCAGTACATCAGAGACCTTCCTCTTGGTGCCCCAGTCCTCCCTCCATCGTTTAACCATCAATGTTTTGCTCTGTCATTGTCAGCATCACACATCTGCACAGACTGTGGTTTCAGGTCCCGGGCTGTCACTCGGGCGATTTCTTACCATTAGCGATGTCCTCTAAGGACAGATGTGATAAAAACCTGGCAGGCTGAAATTGGCCATTTTCCTTCTCTGCTGCTAGAAGAATCTGGCAGGAGGTGCGTTCTGTGCAGACAGCCTCTGTCTGTGCTCCCCATTGATGGGATGCAGCAGTAGCACTTTAGCCCAAGCGTAAAGGACCGAGAGCTGGTCTAAGCCTGCTCTCGGGCTGCTTCTGGTGGGTAGAGGGGGCTCTTTGTGGCTCCAAGGCTGATACCGCTCTTTGAGGCTTATCTCAAGAGCCAGCAGCAAGGCTGGAGCTCAGAGTAGTGCCTGCAGCCCCCAGCAGTAGGGGTGGAGGTGAACACCTCACCGGGGGAAGGTGACAGGTCTGGGGGAAAGTCGCTCTCGCCATTCTCACATCACAGAGGCAGCTCCGCGATGTCCCAGCAGACATCCGTGCCCGCGGTGAGCGTGTTGCTTTGCTGATGTGTTCTCTCACGTGAAAGGTACCTGACGGGGGATCAGTTCTCGAGCGAGTCCTCGCTGGAGGCGTACGCCCGCTGCTTGCGCATGGGATGCCGCTGCATCGAACGTGAGTACCCGGAGCCGGCACTGCTGTCTCCATCGTCGCGATAGCTTGCGGTAGTTGGGGAAGGCTTTGCGTGGAAGGTGGGGCTGAAGGTTGAGGTGCCAGCGGCAGCGTTGTCACCAGGATGTGCCGAAAGGGCTGAGGTCATTTGCTTTGTGAGAGTGGGTGGTACCTGCCCGAGCTTTTGGTCTCCCAGAAAGACCTGGACTTTCACTTTGCTCCTTTATTACCATCCAACGAGGTTCCCAGCAGTGCTTAGTTCAGTCCGTCTCATGTCTGTGTCCTGCCTACATTCCAGCCTTTAGGCTGAGTTAACCCCGTGCATCTCTTTCAGTGGATTGCTGGGATGGTCCCGATGGCATGCCGGTCATCTACCATGGACACACCTTAACCACCAAGATCAAGTTCTCTGATGTCTTGGTCACAATCAAGGAGCATGCCTTTGTCACCTCTGAGTGAGTACAGCAGGGACCTGGACTTCAGCTAGCAGAGCTGCCAGGAAGGCAAAGAGATGGTAGAGCCAAGGCTGTAGCAAAGTGAAGTCCACCTTTATCCAGAGATCCAACACAAGACCACGTGCCTGGGATTCGGTGGGAAGAAAGGGTGTCGTTCTGTCTCCTAGCCAAAGGGAGATTTCTCCCAGAAAACAGTTGTGGGAGGGGAGGCGTTGGGTAAGCCCCAGTAGTTTGCCAGTCCTTCTTCACTCTGTGCATTGCCAGCAGCAGTGGGGACACCTTGCTGTAGGGTGGCTATGTTGAATGCTCAAGACAGCACAGATCTTTGTTGATGCCAACTGCTCTTTGAGGGCACAGAGTCCAGGTTTTGATGGAGCTCAGAAGGCGTTGGTTCCATCCAGACACCATGCTGGTTCTGATGCCTCTTTTCCTTCTCCCAGTTTCCCTGTCATTCTGTCCATCGAGGACCACTGCAGCATTGCTCAGCAGAGGAACATGGCTCAGAATTTCAAGAAGGTCTTTGGGGACATGCTCTTGACCAAACCAGTAGATATTTCTGCTGATGGCCTTCCCTCTCCAAACCAGCTCAAAAGGAAGATTCTCATCAAGGTGAACTCCCTTCCCCAGCAAGGCTCCTAAGTGGAGAGAATGGGGGCAGATAGGGTGAGGGTGTGGGACCAAGGGCAGCTGCTTACCTCTGGAAGGGGTTGGTTGGCAGTGGGGACCTGATGCTGAAAACGTTTGGAGACAAAGAGCTGTCTTGCTTCAGAGGAGCTGCTGGGAAATGAGCTCAGCAGCTGGGCGCTGCTTTTCTTGAAAGCTTGCGGGATGTTGGTATTTCTGCTGCAGGAACCACCTCTGGGAAGAAAGGGTGGGACTTTAGTGCCATTTGATCATTGCTGTGGCATGGGTCTTACTTTGGTTCTTTTAGTCCAGAGGAGCCCACCGCAGCAGACCTGGAGTTTTGGGGTTGTTCGCCAGGAAATCCATGCTGCTTTTTGGGTGCCTGTTCCCCTCGAGGTGCCTGACCTGCTCTCTCGTCCCACAGCACAAGAAGCTGGCAGAGGGCAGTGCTTATGAGGAGCTACCCACGTCCGTAATGTATTCCGAGAATGACATCAGCAACTCCATCAAGAATGGGATCCTCTACCTGGAAGACCCCATCAATCACGTACGTCTCTCTCTGCCGCTGTCACTGTGGCCCCACTCTGTGGGCTCCGTCAATGACACGGTAACTCCGTCAGGCACCGCATGGTGCTGGAAGGAAGGGCTGTGGTGCAAATGATCCAAGGGGCCATTGGCCTTTGCTGTTTCTCAGGAGTCTCTGAAGGCTGGGGGAGTTTTTATGCTCTCTCCTGTGCTCTTCCCTAGGCATCTCCTGTGGGCCCTTGTTAGAGGCAGAAGGCTGAGCTAGAGGGAGCTCTGGGCTGATGCACTGCAGCTGCTCTTGTGTAATCCGTATAGCTGTTATCTGGTGCTGCAGTAAGTCCCAGCGACGGCCTGCATTTCTAGACCTGGCTGCCTCCTACCAAGTGCCACTTAACCCACCTAAACGAGCATTGTTCCGCTTTGTAAAGCGCCGAGCGTTCATTTTACTGTGCGTGTTTACTTATACACAGTCCGCTTCTTCAGCTGCTTTGCTTTGCTGAGGGCCTGTCAGGCAGAGTCACGTGCGAATGAAACGGATTTTTGGAAAATAGGAAAGTGCAATGGTAAAGTCGCATAACCATCTCTGATATCCTCATCTCTGGTGGCCCCCGTGCTGAATCCATGCAGAGTGTTTTCTTTTTGCATCGATTTGCTCTTCATTTGGTTATCTCCTTTTAATACATGCTGGGGTGTTTGCAGTGCGATCTGCAGCCACTCTGTACGTAAGACCTATCACATGCCTTTTTTTGCTACTGATAAATCTGTGCTTCAGATCTTTGAAGTTCCTGTGACTTCACTGAAATAAATCCAATCACCCCTCACTGCTTGTGCTGATGAGGAAGAGATGATCCCACAGATGGGTGGTGGGCCAGCTTGGTGCTTCCTCAGGGAGTCTCTTTGCTCAGAGTTTCTTTCCTTGCAGGAGTGGAACCCACATTACTTCGTCCTGACCAGCAGCAAGATCTATTACTCTGGGGAGACAACCAGTGACCAAGGAAACGAGGATGAGGAAGAGCAAAAGGAGGTGAGGGCTCCCTTGCGTGATGGTAAGTTGTTCCCCTAGAGAAAGGACCTGACTGCCCAAGGGACTGAGCATCTCTGCTGCCAGCTGACTTCAGGGGGAGATCCTGTGGTGGGAAGGGTGGGAGCTACTTCAGAAATTCCCTGGTCCTGGCTGGAAGCCCCCTGAGCAGAGCAGACCCCGGCACGGCGAGCCTGCCCTCAGTAACCCCAGATGGTGGGTTTTCCCCCTGCCAGGTGAGCAACAGCACCGAGCTTCACTCCATGGAGAAGTGGTTTCACGGCAAGCTGGGAGCGGGACGCGACGGGCGGCACATCGCGGAGCGGCTGCTGACCGAGTACTGCATCGAGACGGGGGCCCCCGACGGCTCCTTCCTCGTCAGAGAGAGCGAGACCTTCGTTGGAGACTACACCCTCTCCTTCTGGTGAGGGACACAGGCGCCAGCCCGCTGCTCGGTGTCACTCCTGGGGTAGTCCTTCATTTTGACACCATCTTCAGTGGGGAGTCCCGTTCCCCAGTGATCCACGAGCAGGTTTCTCCCCTTTTTCTGTGCCCCAACATCACATCAACTTACTGTCCCAGTGCAGAAGGGTGAAGTCCCTTGGGACCCTTGCGCGATGGGTCTCCTGTGGGGCAGGAATGCTGTGTCCAGGCTGGAGCTGTGCCTGAGGCAGATGCAAAAGCTCCACAGCCGACCCTGGTTTACCCCCTCTCTCTTCTGCAGGCGCAACGGGAAGGTGCAGCACTGCCGGATCCACTCCCGGCAGGATGCCGGCAGCCCCAAGTTCTTCCTGACGGACAACCTGGTGTTCGACAGCCTCTACGACCTCATCACCCACTACCAGGAGGTGCCGCTGAGGTGCAACGAGTTTGAGATGAGGCTGACGGAGCCGGTGCCGCAGACCAATGCCCATGAGAGCAAAGAGTGAGTGCGTGTTTGGGGAGGGTGGGTCGTGTGCTCTGGGCAGCTGGGACCCCATGGGAAACCGTCCCAGGTCTTGCTGCAGTCCGTCCTTCCTTGCTGGGTCTCTCTGGTCTGCACTTGCTCCCCGTGGAGCTCTCTGTGTCACAGCATCCGTGCTGGCCAGCTTCATTGTTGATGGAGCTGGTTGTCTTGGTAGGTCAGTGCAAAGAAAGGAGGTACCAGGCTTGGTTGGGATGCCCTTGCCCATGCCACGTGTCACCAAATGGCTCTGTTCCTGCCTGTCCCACAGAGAGGAGAAGACAATCCTGTTGCAGTGTTACATATATGATGATCTCTGCTCCCTGTCCTCCTTTAGAGGATTCAGGCAGCCTTGCGTGGGCTGGGGGGGAGGCCGTGTGGCATGGCAGAGGTGTGGGATGAGCTGGATGTACAGAGACCCGTGCACAGTGATGTGTCTTTCCTGAAAGGTGGTACCACGCCAACCTCACCCGGGCCCAAGCCGAGCACATGCTGATGCGGGTGCCACGCGACGGAGCCTTCCTGGTGCGCAAGAGGAGCGAGCCCAGCTCCTATGCCATCTCCTTCAGGTGCGTCCTGGGGACAGGGGTGGTGGGCTGGCATGCTGCGGTGCATGAAAGAGTAGGAGAGGGGCCGTGAGCCCTCCCAGAGCTCTTCTCTCTCCTGCATGGCTCTGGGTAAACCTTACAGACCTTGAGAGCCTTTAGGACCCCACTCCTCCTCCCATCATCTCCTGATGGGAGATGACTGCGCTCAGCAGCCAGCCCAGGGGCACCTTTTGCTTGGGTGTCTTTGTTTTGGCAGAGACTCTCTCTTGCCAGGTGCCAAGTGGCTTCTCTCTGTCTTTCCACCCGCCAGGGCAGAAGGGAAGATCAAACACTGCCGAGTGCAGCAGGAGGGCCAGACCGTGCTGCTCGGCAACTCCGAGTTCGAGAGCCTGGTGGACTTGATCAGCTACTATGAAAAGCACCCACTGTACCGCAAGATGAAGCTGAGGTACCCCATCAACGAGGAGACGCTGGAGAAGATAGGGACAGCGGTGAGTGTGGGTGGCCGTTGGAAGAGCTAAGCCAAAGGATGACGGACACGTCTGTTTTGAGCTGGTGCCTTGAAGTGGTGGTGTGTGAGCCACTGTGCTTCACAGTCCACCCCTCTTAGGGCTTTGTGCCCTGTTGGAAACACCTATTGGCTTGAGCGAGATTTATTGCTGCCCCTCTGAGCAAGGCCAGCAGGGAGTGTGGGCTCAGGCCTCTGTTTGCTGTGTGCAGCATCATCTTTGGTCTTGTGCCTTCCCTGGGGTGTTCTCCCTACCTCCCCCAAGGTAGGGGCCCTATTCTGCAAAGCCACAGTTGTCACCACTGGCCCTTTGCTTCCACAGGAGCCGGACTACGGAGCCCTTTACGAAGGACGCCACCCCGGGTTCTACGTGGAAGCCAACCCCATGCCCACCTTCAAGGTACACTCACTGCTTGGCATGAAAGAACCTGCAGGGCCTGAGGGTTTAGCAGGTGTCTCTTTATTTTCCGAGAGCTGTGTTATTTTACACGCTCATTTCTAGACCACGCAGGGAGACACGCTCTGGGCTGAGCCTGCAGGTTCCCAGGCTGGGCTGCCTCTTCTTCTGAACTATCCAAACTAAGCCCATCAGTGGCTCTGGCCCAAAGGAACATGCCTTTGTGGGGCCGTACCAGACTTGTGACCTCTGGTTTGGCATAGATGGGGGCCTTGATTTGTTCTGCAAGAGTCACTAGGGTCTGGCAGCAGGGTTGGGTGCTGCCTGCACACCACATGTCTCACAGCACCCCCAGAAAACACATCCCTCATCCCGTGGGCTTGTTGTCCATGTGTCCGTCCACTGCCCTGCCTCACGGGACCCCTCCTCGTTGCAGTGCGCAGTCAAAGCCCTGTTCGACTACAAGGCACAGCGGGAGGATGAGCTCACCTTCACCAAAAACGCCATCATCCAGAATGTGGAGAAACAGGAAGGAGGCTGGTGAGTTGGTCCTGAGCTTCTTTTTTCCCCTCAGGGACACAAACCTTGGTGTCACCATCCATACAAAGGTGTGTCCCCTCTAGGGTTGGGTCCGTTTGGGGATTGCCCACAAGCTGCACCACCCCAAGGCCTCATGAACCCTAAAAAGTAGATGGTGGAGGAGCTGCCTGTCACCCGTGACCCCCCAGTCAGGATGCTCGGGATCCTGTGGTGGGTGCTGATGCTGCCCCTTCCCTCTCTTCCAGGTGGAGAGGAGATTATGGCGGCAAGAAGCAGCTGTGGTTCCCTTCCAACTACGTAGAGGAAATTACTGGTCCCAGCAGCCTGGAGCCGGAGCGGGAGGTGAGCGTGTGCCTGAGTGGAGCAAGGAGGGGTGGTGGGGAGGAGTGTGTGTGCGCAGCCCCCCGCGCTCGGCTGCGCTGCCCAGCGCCGTGCCCAGCACCATCCTGCCTGTGCTTCATTCCCAGCAGCAGCTGGATGAGAACAGCCCCCTGGGAGACCTGCTTGGAGGCGTCCTGGACGTGCCCTCCTGCCAGATCGGTGAGTGCCAGGGTGGGATGGAGGAGTGGGGGGTGTTAGAGCCATTCGCAGGTCTTCTGGGCTGAAGGGCTTTGGTCTCCATCTGTCTCTAGGCACCCCTGTGCCTGCCACGAGTGAATGCGTGTCTATGGTGTGTGCTTGCTGTGCGGTGGCACGCTCTGCTGCTGCTGCCAGCACAGAGGGTTCCTCGGGATGTGGGGCTCAGGTGTGTCCCCGCAGCCTGAATACAGCCGAGGAGCACCCGGGGTCATGCCGAGGAGCTGCTCCAGCACACCTTGAACCTGCTCTCGGGGAGCAGCCACCCCACGGGCAAGGAGCTCAGACTGCTTTTGTAGGCTCCTTCTTTTCTGTAAGGATTTGTCCTGCTTCACATACATGTGGTCCAGGCTCTGGGCCTCCTGGGTGCTGGCCAACATGGGTCCAGTCTGCAGCTCCCTGCCATCCCTCTGCTCCCCAGAGCCCCGAGGACTTTGTGCTCCAGGTGGCTGTTCCCACCTGGGTACTTCAGGGCACAGAGTGAAGAAGATGCAGGAATGGGAGGAAGAGGGCATTACAGAGGCCGCATGAGGCTTCTCAGCCCCCTCAGGATACACTCTGCATCCTCACCTATCGCTTCCTGGGCTCCATCTGTTGCCTCCAATAACCAGAAATGGGAGCTTCTCCTCTTAGCTGGAGAGTCCTGGGGCAGCCATGAGAGTCCCTCAGCGTCTGTCCTCTCCCTTCTTCCCTCTGTGGTGTGAAGGACTTGGCTCAGCATCTGCTTCTGACCTTGCTGTCTGCTCCCTCTTCCCACACAGCCATCCGCCCCGAGGGGAAGAACAACCGCCTCTTCGTCTTCTCCATTAGCATGGCCTCGGTGTCACGCTTGTCCCTTGATGTGGCAGCCGACACGCACGAGGACCTGCTGGACTGGGTGAAGAAGATCCGGGAGGCAGCCCAGACTGCTGATGCACGGGTGAGTCTGGAGAGCCCTTGGCAGGGGAGACACCTCCTTGCCAAGTCCTGGATTTCCCAGGAGCTGAGGAGCAGGTGGAGGGTGGTGGGGGAGGTGGTGAGATGGCAGTGTGCGACAACTGGCAGAGCACCTACATAGATGATAAAGACAGAGTAATCTTTGACAATATAGCAAGGGGTGGTGGCCACGCATTGTGGCTTATAAGGTTCAGGGTGGACATCTGGAAAGATTGGTCTAATGGAAGGGTGTTGCAGCCTTGGGAGGTAGGGGATCTCCATCCATGGAGGGTGGCAAGGCTCAGCTACAAGGCCACAGCTGTCCTGCATTGATACCAGTGCCAGTCCTGCTCCATGTGGGAGATAGGACCCACCAAGGGCCCTTCCAATGAATACTTCTGTGGTGTCCCCCCATGCAGACCTGCTAGTGGTTCCCACAGTGTGGGCAGGAGCGGCCACACCAGGCCAGCACTGCCATTGACCATAGTTGGTGAGGTGGGTTATCCACCGCTACTGCTCCCACCTGGCCCTGACACCTCTCTCTCTCTCTCTCTCTCTCTCGGCAGCTCTCCGAAGGGAAGATGATGGAGAGGAGGAAGAAGATTGCCCTGGAGCTTTCAGAGCTGGTGGTCTATTGCCGACCTGTGCCCTTCGATGAAGACAGTGAGCATCTGCTGGTCTGGTGGCCACCACAGGCAGGACCCCGTGGTGTCCCCCGAGGTGCTGCTTTGGTTAGGTCTCAGCACAGAGCAGGTGTCCAAAGCAAGTTGGAACCCGTTTACATTGAAGCTCTGGAAATGTCCTTCTCCAGAGGGTGGGAGTTCCGTTCCCCATCCCTCTGTTGCTGGGAACTGTCACCGTCCAGACCAGCTGCTGAGGGAGTGGGGCTGAGGAGCATCATGCCCTGTCACAAAGAGCGGCTTCGATGCTTTCAGCCATCGGTGTTGGGCACCCAGCAAATGCCCACCGGGGCAGAGCAGGGTCTGCACAACCTGGTGGTGGCTGAGCCAGGGGAGGAGAGGATGGTGTTAGGAAGGGTCCCAGGGTGGTTGAAGGGTTGAAAGGGAATGTGCTCCTGGCTTACACTGTGTTGTCTCCTCCCAGAGATCGGCACAGAGAGGGCCTGTTACCGAGATATGTCCTCCTTCCCTGAGACCAAGGCGGAAAAGTACGTCAACAAGATCAAAGGCAAGAAGTTCCTGCAGTACAACCGCCTGCAGCTCTCCCGCATCTACCCCAAGGGCCAGCGCCTCGACTCCTCCAACTACGACCCCCTGCCCATGTGGATCTGCGGCAGCCAGCTGGTAGCGCTCAACTTCCAGACCCCAGGTGAGGGCACCAGGCAGGGAAGATGGCTCCTGGAGTACCCAGTGCCTCCTCCCAGCCACCTGCCTGCACCCCTGCTAACCTGGTCCTGGCAAATGGGGTGTCTAGAAGGGGCTCTGGGTCTAGGAGGAGCTCTGCAGGGAGCGAGACCTGGTGTTCATGTCCAGGCGTGTGGTTGCCACAGGGGAAATGTGCTCCAGGGGGCTGGATTGACCTGGGGAGCTGGGCTGAGCCAGGAGGTTGTGGTTGCCACGAGGACAAGATGAAATGGAGACGAAGCAGGGAGTTTCCCCGAGGTCCCCGGTGACAGGCAGGGGAGGTACCAAAGGGGACGGTGCAGCCCCAGCCTTGGGACACCAGCAGGGCGCAGGGTCTGAGTCAAGCTCACTGCTCTGCTCACCTTTCCCCAGCTCCTGCCGTGCAGTCCAGCCTTCCCCTTTCCCTGGCCCTTGCCAAACCCCGCTGTGACCCGTTCACCTCACCAGTCCACCAGAAAACTGCCTGCCTCTTCTTTCCCCGCTGGCTTTTTCATTCCTTTTGTGAATTCGACCGTCTCGCAGGGCGGTTTGGCCAACGCTAGAGCCAGCACAAGGAAAGCTGAAAGGAGAGGGAGAAAAAGAAGGGGGTGAGCCATGGAGCACTGGGTAGTTGGGCAGGTTGCGCATGAGAACGTCACCTCATGTCCCCAGCACGTGCACAGGCTGCAGTGAGGCCATGGCACACGAGGCATTGCCAAGGGATGGGCCAGGTCCCCCCTGCCAAGGGCTTCGCACGAGGCACCAATAACCCAGGTGATCTGGCTTATGGAAAGGGCACAGGGTCTCCTCCCTCCATCTCCTGCCTGTGCTCTCCAGACAAGCCCATGCAGATGAACCAGGCCTTGTTCATGTCCAGCGGCCAGTGTGGGTACGTCTTGCAGCCTACCAACATGCGCGATGACATCTTCGACCCCTTCGACAAGAGCACGCTGCGGGGGGTTGAGCCGCTCTCCATCTCCATTGAGGTCAGTACCTCCTCCCCGTGTGGGAGGAAAACGGGGTCGGATCCAGGTGGTTATACCAAGCTCGGGGTGATAGAATGGTTTTTCCGGGTTCCTGGCCTCTGTCCACAGCTGCTCCTCACCAAAGCCCTCAGCCCCTGCCTAAGACCTGTCCTGCAGCACAGGCTTGGAGAGACCTCGCTGGAGGGGGAGACACGTGGGTGCTGCTGAGGGAAGCGCCACCTACCTCCCGGGTGCCTGCAGAGGAGAAGCAGGAGCATCCCTTGGTGCTCCCCGGGACCCCTCCCGCCCAGGGCCCCGTGCCGGCAGGTGGCATCCATGAGCCACAGAGGTGGCATCCCTGTCCCCAGAGCTTGGCCGGGACTGCCCAAGGACAGGATGGCTCCCGACAGGCTAACAGAGGAGCTGTGCCTTGTCCCCTCCTTGTCGCTCACTTGCTCTGGGCTCCATGTTTCCATGTCCCATTGTTCATGGCCCCTCTCGGGAAGATGCTCGAGGTTGGAGCAGACTTTTCAGCCCATTTCTGCGTTGTACGGCTGGTGATGATAAGAGGAGGGGGGGCTGCTGGTGGGGGGGTACCAGAGGATGGACTGCGGATGCTCAGTGAATCTTTTTCTTCCCGGATGGCGGTTCTGGGGCTGGACCATTCCCGTGTCAGCTCATGGAGCTGTGCAGCAGAGGCTCTGCAGGGGTATGGGACAGCTCGCCAGACAAAGCTCCTGGAGGGATGGGAAGGCTGTGGCTGTGCCAAACCAGATGGCTGTCACGTTTCGACCAGTGGCTGTCCCACGAGCCTGTACAGTGCCGAGCCGTGGGTCGGCAGTCTCCTTTGCAAGTCCCTTCAGCTCAAGCAGACCCTGGGGAGGAGGAGGCAGCGGAGACCCTGCCTTCAGGTGCTCACAGGTTTCTGACAGCACGCACCAACTGCAGCTCCTCTGAGGCCATCTGTGTTCCGGAGTGATCCCACCTAAGACAGCCACAGCCCTTCTCAGTGAGCACACCCCATCACGTCCCATCTGCACCATTGACCATGTATCCACCGTCTGCCTAAAAATCCCTGGCACCGTTTCCCTGCACCGTCTGTTTTCCAAACTATTCCTGCATCCCAGGATGCAGCTGCAACCACCAGGTGTCAAGAGTCACTGTGCCGTGGCCTGTCACCGTCTCCTTTAAGAGACGGGCTCAGCCTTTTGTCCTCTGGCAAAACTGCCCGATGTCCCCACCAAAGGCAGCTTTCACGGACGGAGAAGCCGTCTCGAGCCCAGCATGACTCAAAGCACATGATCCAGCGTTGGCAGCGCGTCCTTCCTCTGCAACAGCAGCGTGCCGACAGCACGCTGGAGTGACATATGGCCACTGGCAAGAGGGAGCCGGGATTTCTTTCTCCTGCAAGGAAGCAGGTTGTCATCTGAGTTGAGCACAGACTGTGCTCCGCACAGGAGGCAGAGCAGCAGCAGAGAGCAGCTCCTTCTCGTCCTCAGGCCAAGGCAGGAGGGCTGAGAAGTTCGGTTGAAGAAGGGGGTGTCCAGCGTAGCCCTGCAGGCAGGGGAAGGAGGGATGTTGTGGTCCCAGGGATGCTGTGGGCCCAGGCCTGGCTGTGCAGGTGGCAGACAGGAACCTGGGGCAGTTCAGCTGCCTTTTTTTAGGGCTTACACATCAAACCAGTGATCGGTAACACCACAGCAGCTTCCAGGGGCGGGAGCTGTTTTTCTCCAAGAGGCAGGTTGGGCTGGGCTGGCTGTCAGTGCCTCTTCTTTCTCCAATTAGCAAAGCCAGGGTGATGTATTTGGAAAGAAAATGTCTCGCTATGCAAACAAGTTGTTTTTTTTTTTTTTTCTTTGCTCCCATCTCTTACCACGTCTCTCCTGCTTTTTGCTCACGTCCTGGGCGCCCGGCACCTTCCCAAAAACGGAAGGGGAATCGTTTGTCCTTTCGTGGAGGTGGAAGTGTCTGGGGCTGAGTACGACAATGCCAAACAGAAAACGGAGATCGTGGGTGAGTGGGTTAGCGAAGGGAAGGGAGAGGGATGCACCACCACTCCTGGCCATGGCGTGAGCGAAGCCCGGCCCAGGCTGGGGCTGCCCCCGGGCTCAGCATGGGCTGTGGGGTCAGCAGGGGGCACGGGGCTCGGCGGGGGCTGCCACTGACACCAGGGTTTTCTGACTAGCGGACAATGGACTGAACCCTCTCTGGACCCCGAAGCAGTTCCACTTTCAGGTCAGCAACCCCGACTTTGCCTTCCTGCGCTTCGTGGTGTATGAGGAGGACATGTTCAGTGATGAGAACTTCCTGGCTCAGGCCACCTTCCTGGTGAAAGGCTTGAAGACAGGTACAGCGCTCGGGGAAGCGGGGAGGGGGTGTCCTGGTGGTCCTCACCAGTTTGCTAATTGCACCGTTAGCCGGGGAGCCGCTGAGTTTCATGGGAGGACGCTGTCAGTCCCCCGGCTGGCACAGTCCCTCCTGTCCCCATGCCCAACCAGGTGAAGGAAGCAAGAAGCCATTTGCTAACATCCCTTGGGGCCAACTGCCACTTGAGGGGAGCTGGTGGGGGGGGAGTGGAGAAGACCCCCTTGAGTTCTGTGCCAGGGGACTGACACGTCACTGCCGGTGCCGGGAGTGACGCCGGGGCTGTCTCTGCTGTAGGTTTCCGAGCTGTGCCCCTGAAGAACAACTACAGCGAGAACCTGGAGCTGGCTTCCTTGCTCGTCAAGATAGACATTTTCCCTAGCAAGGTAAGGACGTGAGACCGCCCTGCTCCGCTCGTCCCCGCAGCGGCACGGCTCTGTGCAGCTCAGGGTTGCCCGGCCTGAGAGCGCCTGCGGGACGGCAGCGGAGGGCTGGTGGGATGGCGAGCGCTGGGCTCACCTCCTGCAGCGAGCCGGGGCGTTTCAGTCGGGGTCCTGCCTGGGCTGCGTGTGATTTGCCCAGATATCCCTTCAGCAAAAGCCGAAGGAGGCGGATTTGCTCCGTCCCAGTTCCATCTGCGCTCCGGGGGAGTTACAGCTCAGTATCACGGAGCCCGGCTGGCCCGGGGCCATCCGCCTTGGCATAAGCGGAGGGCAGAGCTCTTTCAGAGACAGATGTTTCTTTTATTTCTTCATTTAAAGTGATGTTGGAGGGAGCCAGCGATATTTGTTAAGGACAGAGCAGCTGCACGATGCAAACCCCCAGGAGCCCTGCGCACCCTGCGTGGAGCTCACAGGGCAGCGGGTCCCTGCAGCAGCCTTTGCTACGCGACATACACTTTGAAATCCCCATTACTACGTATTTTTTTTTCTAATCCAAGCAGGAGAATGGTGAAATAAACCTCTTCAGTGCTTCAGCCCTACGGGAACGAGCAGGGGATGCTTCCACTCAGCTGCTGGCGAGCAGGGGCAGGGAGGGATCCTTTGAGTCGCGGTACCAGCAGCCCTTTGAGGATTTCCGTGTGTCACAGGAGCAGCTAGCTGACCACTTCGAGAGCCGGGAGCGAAGGTATGCCGCTGCTGGCTGAGCTCTTCCCAGCATGAGATGACCCCCAGCATCTGGTCTCCTTGGTGCAGGCTGATAAACGCAGACCCAGAGCAGAGCTGCAGCCTTATTTGCTGCATGGAAACCCTAAATTTCAGCATGAAAGTTGTGCCAGTCCTTGGGGGAGTCGCTGCTTTGGGCGCTGTGGGAGTAGGGTGGGACAAGGAGCTGCCACCCTGCAGCCGGTGGCACTTTCCTGCAGCATGGGGGGGGACTCGCTGAGCCCCCACTTTCCTCTGGAGGGGGTGGCTTTTGACAGGGGAGCGTTGCCCTTGGTCATCCCTTGGTCAGCCTGAGCTGTGTCCCCTCTCTCTGTGCCCCCTGCAGGGTACTGCGGAGGACCCGGGTCAACGGGGACAACCGGCTGTAGCCCATCTCGGCGGGCGAAAGCACCTCCAGTGCTTGTGAATCTCACGGCACGCTGTGAACTGGTTTCTATGGAAACGGCACTGCTATGGCCTACTTTCAGGCAGCTTTTCCAGTTTCTCTGCTGAAGTGTGTTCCAGTGGAGAAAAAAAAAAAAAAAAAAAAAAAATATTGGGGGGAAAAAAAACCAACCAAAAAAAAAAGCCCTAACCAACCCCAAACACCCACCAACCTTCACCACCAAGCCCTTAACGAAGCGCACGGGTGCGTACAGCCCGCCAGCCGCCGAGGTGAGAGACGCAACTGTCTATAACCACAAGGAAAGAGACCCCAAAAAAAACCCAAACTCCAGCCAGCCCTCTGCCGTCGCTGCTCTGCCTGTATTCCCGGCGATCCCGCTCCCACGCCGCCGCCGGAGGCCCTTCGCAGCCATCCTTTGCTGTACCTGTTCCCAGCGCGCCGGGCGGGGGGGGGGACGATTTAAGCGACCGAGGCAGCACATCTCTCTGTCCTGGCGGCATCGCATCTACCTACCTGTATAGTACTGCCTCTGGGTCCAGTAGTGAAACTCGACGTTTACAAGGCCGCTCTTGCTTTAAACGACAATAAAAGTGTCAGTATTACCTGTGTGGTGCCTTGGGTGCCTGGCGGTTTGCCCCCCCCCAAAGCGGTGCTGGTGCTGCGGGGGGAGCTGGGGTGCAGCCGTGCCCGGGGGGGATCTGCACAGCTCCCTCCTGCCTTTGGGGAATTTGAAGCTACTGGTGGAAAAAATAACCAGGAGCAGCCCCAGGTTTAATGCTGTTCACTCAAAAGGGTAAACCAAGGGCATGTGCTACAGCTGACCACGCTTTTGTGAACCGGACCGGGGCCGCGCAGTGACTCCCGGCTGCAGGAGGGCTCCTGGGACGGAGGGATCTGGGCTCCAGCACACTGCCGGGGTCACTCACTCACAGCCTTACCCCGCGTTTAAGTTATCATGCTTTTAAAACGAATTGGGAGGGTTGTGGCAGAGCATTCCCCACTCTTGGACAAGCAAACATCTCCCTGCACGGGGCAGCTCTTATCATCATCAGCAGCAGCAGGCATCCCCATGGCACCGCAGCATCCCCATGGCACCACAGCACCCCGCGGACTTCCCCAAACTCGAGTGCAATCATCAGCCGACTCACGTTCGTCTTTTACGCTCTTTATTTAGGAACAACCAAAAATGTCTGGTTTCATTTCAACAAACTGTACAAGCAAGCTCTTCCCCTCGCCCACCCTCACATCCACATATACAAAAGGAAGGGAAACTTGCCGTTCACTTCTCAGAAGTGGCATTGTTGCTACAGGGAGTTCTTGCCCTCAGAATAAGAGCAGGTAAAGTCCATAGCAGGTACAAGCTACCCTAGCCCTAGTAATAGCCACAGCCCACAATCACAGGCAGCTTCACTTTTTTTTTTCCTCTTTAAAACCTTTACCAAAAGTAAAAACTATTTCCTGTCTCACACGATTGCCAAGGTGACCATCTAAAATTGTGGTCTTAAAAAAAACCCCAACACAATAATAACCCCACTGGAACCCCCCACACCTCCCCGGTACAAAGACGGTTTACACGGCAGAGCCCTCGCTCTGCTCCCTAGCTGCACGGCCACCCTTATGAAAGGTCCCATTGCAGCTACAATTACATTTTCCTTTGGATAAATCCAAGCAAAAATTCCAGGTCATTCAGCACCAGCATGATTTCTAAATAACAATAATTAAAAAAAAAAAAAAGAGACCCCCATTAGGCTGACTTTGTGGTCTGCTGAGAAACAAAGTGATCAACACGCTGTTCCCAAAGTCTCTCTTTTAGTGCAATGTTAGTATGTGCAAGGGGAATCACAGCCACGTACCCATAACACCACCACGAGCCAGATGGGGCAGAGAGAAAGTGCAATTTTTAGCAAGAAGTTTTCTATGCCATGGATTCCTAGCCCAACCTTCACTAGCACCAGTAAGCAAGAGTCCTCCTAAAACCACCCTCCAGTACAGGGAAAAAGTGGCTTGAATTGTGCCATCAAAATATGGCCAACGTCAGCCAACAGAGCACTCTTTACTGGAACAGGCAATAACAAGAAAATAAAAAAAAATATTAAATCACTGCTTAGGTAACAGAGCTCCCTTGCTCTGCTTTAACATTTTGCCATGCCAATCCAGCGTTCCTGGCAGGGACCACTGCCAGTAAAACATACAGCAGAAACTAAAATTGAAAAAAAAAAAAAAGTACATCTTCCAAGTGTCTCATCCCCACCTCCATTTGTAGTGTTGCCTAATCTTACCCCGCTGGTTTTGTGATCAACTGAGAAATTACAACAAAAGATACTGCAGTGAGCTGAATCACATCAGGCCACTGATTGATTTGAAAAGAGCAAAGCCAAAATTATCTGAGCAACAGGAGAGAGAAGTTTACAAGCATTTTAAATACTATAAACTTGACGGGAAGGTGCAGCATCATGTTAACTTTCTAATTTGTGCCTAAGTGCTGAAAATCATCTTTCTCTTCTGATTCCCAGTGACCCAGCTTCCAAACATCACCTTCCGATCAGGTTGCCTCTGTAGCATCATTGAGAGGGGTTGCAGGGAAGACAGAATACAACACTTCTGTGACCAAAAATTCTCTCTTTTCATTAAAAAAAAAATAAATCATTAAATATAAACCCAAAACCCTAAATGGAAAACCAGCCTTCTACATCCTCCTCTTCTTCCTGAGCAGACAGGGGACATCTACCAAAATTAACAAGCAGGTATCTTGCAGCTCCAGCTTCTGTGCGAGCATCACCCAGGCAGGTGAGGGGTCTGCGTTCAGCTGTGGGCTCACTACAGGGTTTCTCATCACAGCTGCCAGCAGCTACTGCTTTTGCTGGTGGCTTCTCGTGGTGACCAACACAAGCCCCTGGCAGGGAGGGGACATGCAGCTGCACTCAATACCTGTGCCTGGAGCTCTGCAGGCGTACGCTGACCGCTGCATGCCATGCGTCAAAGCAAGCACCCGAGCCCCTTCCTCTCGCCATGGCTGCAGGCTTCACGTGCAGCAGCGCTCAGCTCTCAGGCAAGTGGAAATTGGAGCCTGTAAATCATGGTTTGTTTAGTGTTCTGCTTAAAAAAAAAAAAAAAAAAGAATGATTTCCAGGATAATGCTAATTAAGGACCTGAAAAATAAGCTACCCAAATGAAACACAGAGCCATGTCTAGAAATCTCACAGCAGGGCCCGCTGATAACGAATAAAGGAACGGTTCCCTGCATCAGGAGAACCAGCAGCCCTTTACGTGAGCAAGCCAGGTATGGCACAAATCAGGGTTTCGGGTTATTAAGCAATTGGATTGTGCCCTTAATCTAAGCAGCCTCAGAGACATAAGTAACAAGATTCACATGGATTAAAAATGACGGTTACTACTGTGTCTGTCAAGCCCAAGCTCACACACAGCAGAGGGAGGCGAAGAATTTATTTCCCTTCCTTACTGATGCTGGCTACGCGACCTCTAACTTACACCCCTCCTTTCAAGTCAAGATAGTCATCTTTGATTAGATGATGATAAATATTCACACGCTGTGTCGAACTGTGGTGATGCTTCCTCTTAACACCAGAAGAGCTGCTGCTGGGACTGTCAAGCCACCTCTCAATTATTCCTTTCGGTTTCAGATGCAAATATATTTTAATGTCCTGCACCAAAACCTGAGTCGATTTGGAGATGGCACCTGCTTCTCCTCAGCTTCAAAAATGACGATTAGGGAAACAGAGGACCACAGAGCTAAACCCTCAAAAATCTTCAGTTTATACTTTCATGGAGATTTCAAGTCAACTAAAAAATGCAGATAACAAGGAATGTGGGAGTTAGAAAGGGAATTCGATTACTTTTTGATGTTTTTGCCTCTAAGTCTTACCCTCCCCACGCAAAGGGGCTTGCCAGCCCGGTCACCGCGTCCGAGGGGAGTCTGCATGGAACCACTTTTTAAAATTCCTCCGACCCAAAAGAAAGAAAACTCCTGCTGTGCTTGTATGAATGCATGGAGACAAAGCTCAAAAACCTCAGCAGCTTCCAACCCTCAAGGCTGGTTTTTCTGTGTACACCGGGAAATTCTCCCTCCAGCTCACAAGACTTCTCTTTTCAATTTTTCTGGAAAACTGGCCAAATACAATCCGAGTGCAAAAAATTTCAGCTAGTGCATGGAAAAATGGTTCAAAGGGGCCAGTTCATACTATAGTCCTTAAGCATTTCTGTAGATGGAGCGGGGACCACTCTTCCAATTAGCCTTAGGCCTTTAAGTGTACACCAAAAATCCCACAGAAAATCACCTTGAACGGGCAAACTACACTTCCAACATATTTATATAGCAAGTAGTTAGTAAAAGTGTACATTTTTAATGTACATCTTAATGCAATAAAGAATCAATGGCATATCTGAACTGTATATATGTGTACTTAAATAAACCTGCATGTACATAGACACTAGAGAGTAAATGACCTACCTGTATTTGTTCTCTGAAGGTAACACCGTACATACACTCATACTCTCGGGCCGCACCACTCCCAGACCTGCTACCTCCGGCTCTAGGACCACCCAGCTTCCCCTGTCACCTGTGACATTTTGGGGTACACAGGATTGCACCCACGAGGGTGAACCCCTGGGGCTCGGGCCATCTTCACAGTGCGGTTGCCCCTGCTCTGCCGGAGGAGCGCCACAGAGAGACTGCCCAGCGGAGCCGGCACAAGGCTGAAGCAGGATGGCTGCCGGTTATCCCTCCAACCACGGCATGACCGGCAATAGTGCTTCTAAAGAGAAAGAAATTTAGGGAGCCTGGTGTCAGCAGGATGCTGCGGGTCGACATCACCCCTGCTCGCAGCGTTTTGGGAGGGTTCGTCTGACTGCTAAGGGATGGTTGCAGTGTGGGTGTCTGCATCTGAGCGCGTCGCCCCCGGCTCTCTTGAGGACACAGGTCATCTTCCCAAGCAGATGCTCACACTTGGCAGTGGGGGTTACACCGCGTCCCAGGGGAGCTACGCGAGCTCAGGCGCTGGCACCTACCACGTAGGCACTGCCAGGGAGAGGAAGCCTCCCTCCTCTCTCTTGCAAAGCACTGGGCAGATAAAATCCCTCCTAGCAGTTGAGCAAGGCGGCCTCTTAAAGAAGGGAGGAAGAAAGAATTGGAAAACCAAGGGCAATTAAAGGTAGAAATCAGACACCATCTTTGGAAGAGGTTCTGAAAGAGCTTTTTTGTTTTTAAACCAGATTTTTTTGTAAATCTCTGGATCCGATCCTTTGGGGCTTGCTACCCACCCTTCTAATAAATATCATTTACCACCAACAATAAAGTCTCCCACATTAAAAAGCTCTCACTAAATAAAAACCTTCTACTGAAAAAGCCTGGCTGAGTTAGCTTGGCAAAAATAAGGAGCTATGACTACTCTCCATAAATACATCAGCGGATAAACACCAAAAACTATTTAAGTTAAAGGACAATGTTGGCTCCAAAACAAACCAGGAATGAACCAGCCACGAATTAATTCAAACTAGAAATTTAAATAAAGTTTCTAACCATTCAAAGGCAGTCAAGTTCTGGAATAGCCTTCCAAGAGCAAAAGTGAAGGCAAGACATGGAACCAATTTTGAGCTGGGATTTGATTAGTTTGTGACAGAACGGTCTGACACAGCATTTGGCTGGACTATTCAGCTCAAGAGTTTCCCTTCTAGATCTTGTTTTCTATTAGAAAAGAATATTAAAAAAATTGTCAAGAAGTTGAATCACACAGCAACCACCCAAGACAACATGGGCACGTTAAAAATGTACAGGTACCGGGAAGCGGGAAGGTTAACTGAGAAATTTATTTTGCTCTTTCGCCAGAACTATTGCAGATGGACTAGAAAAAAAAAAAAAAGAAGAAAAAAGCAGACTGGAGCAAACACTTCAAGTTACAAGTGCTGCTGCAGGAGGATCTGTCATGTAGGGCTGCAAGAGGGAAACTTCCTGATTGCAGAAGAGCTGCTGCCTCGCGGATCCCTTGGAGACAACAATGACTTGAACCACTCACAGCAACGCTGCATATTCTCTGCGTTTGTTCTCTGCAGAACAGCTTGTTCTCGCTGAACAATGAAAAGGATTCCAGGTCAGGATGGAAAAATTATTATGTGCTACTTCTCAGTGATTAAAGGGAGACTTGGGCATTTAATAGCCTGCTAGTCAGTCTCCAGGAGCGCAAGGAAAATATTCTAGCCAGCAAGGGACAAACGACACCAACCTCCATCTCCTGGGCTGTCTGGGTCTGGGAACCTGCTACTTATTGGAGAGTATGCAACGCTAAATCTAACCTCATCTGTAGGGATGAAAATCTCACTCAACTCCCACTGGACTTTAATGCAAGACTGGCAGCTTTCTTCTCAGGTACCTTTCCTTTCCTAACACACACATACACACTTGTGTGCCTTGCAAAGCCCTTCATTTCCAGGGCTTAAGGACCAGAAAGGGCGGAGAGGATATATGCAGCCATGCCAACCTTTAGAGAACAAACACCTTAACGGACAGATGAAAAAAAGAAAAAAAAAAAAAAGTACTGTGCCATGATAGTCCATATCTAAGCAATGACCTTGTTTACACAATGTCTGAGATTCAGTTATGCTTGTATAGGCAGCTGTAGGCATCGGTATATGAATATGAAATCTGAAAGTCTGTCCACTGAAAAGCAAACAAGAGCATCCTATTTCCTGGGTCGAGCTGAGCCCCCGCCTCCGCCAGCTCTCAGCCATCTCAGCTGGGCCACCAAGAGCGCTGCACTAAGTGCCCAGTTTTTGCACGCGTGCTCTCTCTTGTGCTGTGCTCAAAGGTCTCATTTATGGCAGTGCTTTATCACCACGTCCTGCTCCTGAGGTTTGGATCAGGCCGGCCCATGGGTTTCTTAAAGACCAAAAATTTCTTCTCAAGGGTAAGAGCGGATCCTCCGGGGCTGATGGTTTGAATTCAGTCTGTTTCTGAAAAAGAACAGAAGTGTCAGAGATGCTTCAGCTCACCGCAGGGGCTTGCAACCCAGGTGGGGTGCTGGGTGGGGAGGAAGGGGTGCAGGAGGGCCTCGGGGTGGGCAAAATCAGGAGCCTTGATGGTGTCAGCTGTGGAGAAAAGGCCAGCCCCTTTCAGAGGGGCCAGGAAAACCAAAATCCTCATGGGGAGCGGAGCTGGGCTTTGGCCAGTGGCAGGGCTAAGGAAGGATGCAGCCCGCAGTGGTCCGAAGCCGTGCACCCTTGCTGAGCACCTCTGCCTTTGTGCCACAAGGGGTGAGGGGACCGCCTTGCTCTGGGTGGCATAAAGTCATGCTCGGAGGGTGCTAGCAGGGGCACTGCCATCGCCCTGGCACAGGCACAAAAGCTGGCCCACCACCCTTCCCCAAACCGCTCCCGCTGCAACACCTCCCCATCCCGCTCCTGCAGCCGCAGCTGCTCTCCAGCAAAGCGCATGTTCAGCGCATGTCCAGACCTTCAGCTGCAAGAAGCGCAGGGCCCCATTCAAACCCATGTGCCATCTCCTCTGCATTAGACAGGGGAGGGAAGCAATGAATTTTAGTTGATTTTTGTAAATTTTTTTATATATATATTTTTTTTTTTTTAAGGTCTGCAGCCACGGCAGAGGTGGAGTGGGAAGCTCCAAAGCAAGGCAGTGGGGCTGGAGAAGATCCCAGCTGCCCAGCACGCCGGCAAGGGGCTGCGTGCGTGGAGCAGGTGAGGGGCCGTGCATCCTGCAGCAGGACAGGGCGAGCGCTCGGCCATCCCCATCTGGTGGGAACCCCGCCAGGGAGGAAACGGCCCCCAGCTGCACTTCTGAAGAGCCCATGGAGGGCTTGGAAACCACCTCTCCTCTCCTCCACACGCACGTGCATGCACACATATGCCTTTCAAAAGCAATTCCTGGAGGAGGGACAGGGCCAGCAGCTGTGAACGCCAGCCCTCCATGTCCTCTCCCTCCTTGCAGCCTCCATCTTCACCACCTGAGCCTTGCCCCGCGCCAAAGAAGGATGGTCACATCTGGAGAGCTGGCAGCGGGAGAGGGGAGGGAGGAGGCTCTTACCTGCACAGGCAAGCAGCGGTTACGTCTGCTGCCCGAGGCCAGGAGGAGGCATGGAAGGAGCCGGTGGCATGGGACAGAGCAGCCAGGACCCTTCTTTCCCAAATACCCATCCTCTTCATAAATAAACCCAAGGGCCGCCTTCCCGCGGGGAAGGTAAAGGGACCAGACACTCCTGATGGTTTTACTTAGGCTTAAAATAAAGCCAGGATTTGGCTTCAGCGTGGAGCCCACACCCAGTGCCCAAGGCAGGCAGGGGCGGGCAGGCAGTGGCACCCACAGCATTTCGCCGGACCCTCCTCATCCTCCTTCCCTGACCCCCCTCTTTCCCAGAGGCAGTTCCTCACCGCTTCCTCCGTTAAATCCCGAACAGCACGGCCGGACGCTAAACCCTTCCCTAAAGCCTCAGTTTCCCAAGTGGGAATCGCCCAGTGCCCCGTGCTCCCCCCGACCCTCCCGCGGGGCCCTTACCGAGCCGCGCGGCGGGCGGTGGGCCGGGGGCGTCGGGGGTCCCGGCGCTGCCTTCCCGGCCGCCTGGCTCCCACGACTCGCTGCTCTCCGACACCTCCGAGCCGGTCTCGCACGGCCCTTTCCGGCTTCCCGCCGCCGCCTCGCCGGCGCAGGCCTCCTCGGGGCCGGCGGCCCTGCTCTCCTCCTCCGCCTTCACCGCAAACCACACCTTGAGCTGCTGGGCGCTGAGGTGGGAGCGCTCGCAGAGGCCGGGCACGTCCTCCTCCCGCAGCCCCTTGTGCTTCTCGTAGTAGTCCTCCAGCACCTCCCGGCCGGCGGGGCTCACCTCCACCAGCCCCGGGGGGAAAACCCCCCGCCTGTAGTTCTCATACCACTTCAGCTGCCCGTTCTTGTAGCCGTAGCGGCTGTCCCCGAACCAGCGAATGACCTCGGCCCGCGGCAGGCCCGTCTGGGAAACGATGGCGTCGTACTCCTGGTTCGTGGGCCGCTGGGTCTGCACGAACATTTGCTTCAGCAGATGCCGCTGCTGGGCTGTTTTTTTAAAGTTCAGCTTGGTTTTCGGAGGGGTGGGCGGCCGGCTGGAGCTGCCGTCCCCTTTCTCGTTTGCGCCGGCCCCCGGTAACTCGCTTTTGCCGTTGGACTCAGTCACTCGGAGGTTCTTCAGGTTGATTTTGATGGGACTGACTTTCCGCTCCACCGAGTTTGGGTTGTTGCCGGAGGCATCGACTGAGCCATTTTCGCTCGCGGCCCTCAGCTCATCCGAGGAGTCTTCCCCTTCCCCACCATCATTTTCCGCCTCCTCCTCCTCCTGCCGAGCCGCCTCCTCCACTTTCTTGTTCTCCTCCGCCACCTTCTTCTTCCTCCTCTCCGAGAACCAGCTATCGATCTCCCTCCGCGTCATCTTTGTTTCCCCCCTCAGGCGGTTCACCTCTTCCTCCGCAGGAAGGGGATTTTGGGCAAAACTGCTCTCCAGGGCCTTCAGCTGCTCCGGCGCCCGCTCTTTGTACTTGGTGGGCGTGAAGTCGGGCGCCTGGTGCCACGACTGCCGCCGCGGCGGGTGGTGAGGGGCCGGGGCGGCCGCTGCTGCCGCCGGGCTCAGCTCGGCTCCTCTGGGTGAGACATCGAAGGTTATTTCAGGCAGGGAATCCAGAGCGCTGTCTCCAGGGAAGATGGCCCGGCCACCTCTCACGTTCCTGTAGTGGTACCTCCTATCGCTGAACCATTTTCGAATCTCCTTGGTGGAGAGGCCCGTGATTTTTGTCAGCCGCTCGACTTCAGCCTGGCCAGGGAACTGGTTTCTACAGAAGCTGCCTTTCAAGGCCGAGAGCTGCTCGTGGGACTTTTTGTTTTTGTATACGTTGGGATCCAGGAAGGTCTGCGAGGAGATGGCCGGGCAGGCGGTGAGCAGCGACTGGCCGCTGTTGACCACCTTCACCCCCGACGCATTGCTGGAGCTCACCGTGCTGTGCTGCGCCGCCGGCTGTGGTTTGGGGACAGAAGTCACCGCCAAGGTGAAGGAGGAGCTGGTGCCCTTCAACCCATTTGCCATGATGGGCTGTGTGACCAGCAGACCCCCCGTCCCCTCCGGCTGCCCCACCACATGGCCTGGTAAAGTCGCCTGAATAAGATGGGGGACGGTCCCGGGATTCGCAACCAGCGGCGTGTTCAAAACTGTAATTGTGGGTTGCGGCACAGACTGAATAACGGTGTTGAACATCTTCTTCCTGGCATCTTCGATCTCCTCCGGTGACCAGCTGATGCCCTGCTTCAACCTCTGGGCAGTGAACCAGATCTTCAGCTGCTCTTCTGGATACTTTGTCACCACGGTCAAGTAGCAGAGCTCAGCTTTGGTGGGGTAGGGGAACTTGTGGAAAGAGTTTTTGAGGAAGCTGTTGGAGTCCATGGCGGCGTTGTACGTTGGAATGCTGCTCAGGGGGATCATCACCTTAGGAAGGGACTTGGACGTAGGTAGCTGCTGATGCAACGGCGGTTGCTGCTGCAGTGACACAAGTTGTGCAACGCCTGCCTGCAGGACAGGCACGTTTCCTATGATGGAGCCGTTCACTATATGAGATGATTTTGTTGAACTTGCAGTGGGCTGGCTGACCGGCACGGACCCGTTTGGGAATGAGTGCTCTCCATCTTTTACTTCTGACTCACTGCCCAGCTGACTTGATACATTCTCCTTCAGCGTGTGGATTTTTTTGGCCTCCGGTTTACCTTTCATTATCTTCATGATGGGGGTTTTGGTAATGATAATTTCAGACTGGCCATCCACCCCTTCTTCAGGGACCTCTCCTGGAAGGTCATGGCTGCTGGCGGCCTCACAGAGACTTTGCTCCACAGTTGTACGATTGTCCTGTTTAGCCACCCTCCAGATGAAGCTTGTTTCACCGGCATGTGACTCTGTATTGTGGTGTGAGAGCCCTTCGTGACTATTTGCCAGAAATTTGCACGCAACACACGCAAATGCAGGGTCTTTGCTAAAGTCTAAGTGCTCAGAGTCCAAGTGCCCAAAGAAGTGATGAACGTCTTGAGATCCAAAGTCACAAGACTTGCAGATATAAGTGTCACTATCAGCAATACCGCGGTGCCCGTTAGACAAAGCTCCGTTATTACTGTTACTGGCAGCAGCATCACTAGCTGTTGGCCCTTCCACAGGAGCATCTTGTTGCGTTCCTTCACGACCATCTTCTACAGTGTCCAGTTCAGTCTCCTGAAGCACCAGTGTTTTTACTGGTATCATGCAGGGAGTTGTGGATTTTCTTTTGCTAGCCATCACTACAATTGATCCAGATGATTATTTTTCTTTCACTTAAATGAAATTAAAATTTAAAAAGCGCTATTGCAAGTGCTCCGTGGTCTAGATTCCAGCAAATTCATGATGCCCCAAGAAGTTGTTGTCAAATGTTGACAAATGTTCATATTTGCCACTGAACCTGAGGACAAGGAGAAGGAGGAGGGTTAGTTCCCTTGGCATTAGACAAAGCACAACTGTCCTGGTATTTAACTGTTTCACTCAATAAATCACTTTCAGCCTCTTTCACTGGAAAAATTTAACTTGACCTTGGATTTACTGTATTTTCACACATACAACCTGTGGATTACCTGTTTAAAAACAAACACACAAACATGCCTCTTTTACAGCCCACATCAAATTCTCATTTGAGGAGGAAAACCACCGAAATTTCCTCTCACCTTGCCCTGCCAAGACCCATCATCAGTGTTTCGGCGGGGAGAGCAGTGCCTGGGCTCCCTGCGTGCCCGGGCTCCCAGCTCAGCAGCACTCAGGAGGCGAGGGTCACCCTGGGAAACCCGCCTGCTTTCCATCAGAAAAACCTGATGAAAAATCAAAACGTTCCTCACAGAACGTTTCGATTTCTTCAAAATCGGCATTTTCCAACCATCCTGTCGGGAAGTTTCTCGCCAGCTCAAAGCATCGTGCCAAGGGCCTCTGCCTGCAGAGACGCCTGGAGCTTTGCTGCGGGGAGCAAGGAGGCTGCAGCCAGGGCCACGTATTTCAGCCCTCCTTGCTCAGCAAGCGCCCAAAGCATTTGTGAGATTCCCTCCCCACCCCATACACAGTTCGTTACAGATTTAACAGCATCTGTTGAGTCTTCAGCTGGAGCTGCAAGAGAAGGTAAGGTCCCAAAACTCAAGGGCAGCATCACGCACATGTTCCTTGCTCCCAGCCTTCCTCTCCCAATGCACTGGAGGTATTTCCTAGGAAAGTGTAATTTCTCCACAACACAAGCCCATTTTGCTGGGCTTGGGGTGAAGAGAGAACTNAGAGGGTTTTTTTTTTCCACTCTGTTTTTGGGGGTTTGTTGGTTTGGTTTGTGGTTTTGTTTTTTTTTTTCCACCTGAAGCTAAAGCAGTTCCCGAACTGCTCCAGCTTGTGAAAGGCTAAGGCTGGCTGGGGTATTAGCCACAACCTTATTCCTGGCCTGATGTAGCTTCACCATCTGCACAGCGGATGCTCAGTGCCGGTGATCATGACCCGAGGGCAGTAAGGCTGTCTGCTGTAGCTGGCACCAGGAGCCACTTGCCTGGTGACTGGGTCCCGGTGGCAGGGAAGGCAGCACATCTGAGGGAGTAACATCTCTGCCTTAACCCCTCTGTCAACCTTTTATACAACAACTCGACTTTTTTCTTTTAAACACGGGGATAAAATGGTATTTTTCCAGATTGCACGGTCACTTGGAAGCATATGGACGCACTGATTCACATTGCAAAGACTCTGTGCCAGATTTTCCCAGGATTTACAGTAACAGCGATGGAGCTTTATAAAAACACTCATAAAAACTTGAACTTAAAAAAAAAAAAAAACCAAAAACCAACTTACCATCCTACCAGATGACTCACAGAGGTGACTCCTATCAGTTACAGCAGTTGTGTACCAGTAGCTTTCTCATATCAGATATTCTGAGCTGATCTCATGCACCGAGAAATGCAGATCGGGCGAACGACTTCGTGGTGGTGCTTATGCAATACCTCCTCTGCTTATTTTTGTCAGTAGCTTTTAGAACAGAGGAATGAAAGGTCCTAATGCAAAAAAATCAAATGGAGGAAGTACAATTTGACCTCCCTAACTACATTAAAATTTTTTAAAAAAATTGTTCTGAAAGCTGACATCATTTTTTCCGAACAGGAGAGCCTACATGGCCGGCTCTGGCCTCAGCAACTCTCAGGCACCGTTTAAAAGACTGATGGGAAAACGTAACTTCCCGTTAATGTGGGCTGATCTGAGATTACAAAACAGTCCTGTAAATAGTGTTAGTCATCACTGAACTTGGCATCAGAAAAGACTGTTTGCTATGCTAAAGCTTCATGAAAGGCTAGAAATTATGACTTTTTAAAACATCTATAAATAAAAAACGGGTATTAAAGCTGTGATCTGGATTGAGATGGTGCGAACTGCATGCTTTCAATACCTGCTTTATGCTTCTCTCATCCCACCTTTTCGTGGTTAGTCTTTCCCTCTGCAGAGGGCCAGAAAGTTATTCATTAGCATTAGCAAGTTGAATACTTGGATGACTATGAATGGGCTTTGCTATTCAGCAGGGAACAGCATCCATTTGACACCAATTCCAAGATCCTCATTTTTGATGCTAAGTTAAATATTACACAATCTAGCAGGGTGCGATGACCTTTCCAAGTCGAGTCAATTAGGAAAAAAACAATAAGACCAGCCTGAAGGCTACAAAATATAGCTTTAAAGGCTGAAAGGAGTTTCGTGTCAGGGAAGCAACGGTAAAAGTGAATTCTCATTTAATTTTATTTTGCAGCTCTGCCACAGGTCAGGGGGAAACTGTTGGGCCCTCTGCAAGCTTTTTCACTTCCAGCAAACTCCCGATAGAGATCCAGTTCCAGAGTCTCCATTACTGAGACAGCTCGAGTCCCAGACGGATCTTACCTAGTGTTTATGGAGTCGCCAGATATCAAAAAGATGATTTTTATCTGTGAACAGAGTAAATTTGATACAGAGCAACAGAGATACACAAAGACCCCCATTGTGCCACGTTAACAGAGTGCCTCTCCCGAGCACGCCGTCACTATTATTTTGGGTAAATGTGAACGGCCTGACCCACCTACAGAGAACCTAAAAGCTCTGCATTTCATTTACCAGCACATTTGCATCAAGCTCTGTGCTCTCTCCAACAACTTTTGTTAAAAATGCAGTCAAAGCAGCCCCAGCCGCCACAGCTCTCCTGCTGGGGCTCCAATATTAATGCCACCTGAGAACACAGATTGCAAATTTAGCTGGAAGTGAATCACAGTGCCAATTTACTGGGGAAAAAAAAAATTAATCAAGTGTACTGTTTGTCCGTTTCATTTCCATGGAACAGTTGCATAACCACATGTTCGGAGCATGTTTTATTCCCTGCTCACCTTCTGGAATGCGCTAATACTTTAATACACCACTAATATATAACAGAATGGATAATTCACCGATTTCTCCATCATTAAAATAAGCGAGGCTGTTTTAATGAATAGGGTAAATTAAGGGCAGAAAAATTAATCAATTAAAAAACAACCTTACAACGGAGCTCAGTATACCACCACTGCAAACATCTCACACCAATTTGCACAGCCATGTGTGAAGAACTTTGCTCCAGTTCAGCATAAAATAATACACAGGAAATAAAGAGACATTAGCTGAACGGAATAGCTACCTGGCAGCCAGGAAGACGAAGGGATTGTACTTAAATTCATGGTTCCTATTTAATTTATACCTGCTAATTTAATAGTGAGGTAGCAGAGTAAGCAGGTCAAATGACCTGTGTACCTAAACCTGCCACTGCTACTGGAAAACTGACTTAAAGCAGAGTCAAACTGATTCGGTCCCAGTGATGCTTCCAGAGAGACTAACGCTGGCAGGAAAGGCAGCCCAAAGGCTCCTTCGGATCCCAGCAGGTGGCTGGGGGTACATTCTATCTAAAGCACCAGGAACTGACCCCTGGGGCTGATGCGTGTTCGCTCACAGGACAGCGAGACAACGCTGCACACCCCGCTCCTGTGACAGGGACGAGCAGCCCAGGCTTTGCACGAAGCAGGCACGAACCCAGGTGAACAGCTTGGGTTGGGTTGTGGTTCCCCATCCTTCATGCACAGCCATGACTGCTTCTCTGCACAGCTCCCAACTTAAAACAGTTTAAAAAAAAAAAATCAAAACCAGCATGGGAAACATCATCTCCACTGGTAGATGCAGTTTTATGCTGTTGTCACCACACCATGGCTACAGGGACAGCCAGGTTGGTGGCCACCCATCAGTTCTCGCGGGCTGCAGCTCAGAAGTGGCAAGTCCCATACTCGGAGCCAGCGGCGAGGGCAGGGGAACCGCAGGCTCCCGCGCTGCCCGGCTCTGCCCGGCTCTCCTCCCTGCAGGAGACCCACGAAGGCCACACACCAGCGACCCACCTCCAGCTTACAAACAAGGCGGCGACGTACCACAAGACGTGATTTCAACTACCCCTAGCGATTCAGAAAATAATAATAGAGGAGGAAGATGGAAACTGTGAAATCCAGGATCCCAATCTACGAAAACAACACAGCATTTCTGCTAGAGACAGCCCAAAACCTACAACGCTGCTATGAGGACTCCCCTCCTGCAATGCACCCCACACCAGCCCTCCTTCTTTCCCAGCACCAGAGCCTTTCCAGCCCCATTGGCGGGTCCAGGTACGCACCGCTAACCCTCTGCAGAGCAGCTTTGCCTCTGCTGAATAAAACAATGCCCAGACCGGTCAAAGTGAGCTTAGCAATTTCAGAAAATTTACTTCTGCAGAGATTAACAAAGGGAGGTTTCGAAATCTGCACTGCTGAGTATGAACTTTCAGCTTTTTCCAGCTTGGCTGGATGTAACTGGTTTGGTTTTAAATGTTTCAGTGAATTAATGAGTTAGGTTGTTAATGCAAAACATTCATTCCGCGCAGTGCCAAGGTCCCCAGTTAGAAGATTAATTTTTGTGACCTTTTGCAAACCTCGCCTAGAAACAACAACCAGAAAACCCACCAGGCAGCATCACCGGCCAGGCAGCGCGCCGCCGGGCACAGCAGCTCCGGTCCCACCGCCCGGGCACGGGCACGACGGGACAGTCGCCCTTCTCTGCCCCCAGCCCAGCCATCTCCTGGGTGCCCAACGCTCGCACCGGGGACAAGGCTCCATACGGACACGTAGGATGGCTACTTCCTCTGCCAGGGGCTCTGGCGTTTGATGCAGCTCTGCTGAAGAGTAAATGCTCAGTTGAAAAAAAAAAAAATCTTAAAAAAAAAAAAAATCAACACCAAAATAGAAGTAAAATAACAGTTTTCTCAACACTTTCGGTGCCTGCTAGGCAGGCAGACACACTCCCCAGGTCAGAGACAAAGCTGATGTTTCTGTCTCATATGAAGCCAAGCACAATATTGGCACTTTAAATAATAGTGGTTTGTTTTTAAGCTGAAACTCTGCAGGCCCCGGCTGATAGCATAAGGGGGGGGGAAGAAAGAAAGAAAGAAAAAAGACAAAGGAGGAAAAAAAAGTCAACGTTGGAGAGTTTTTTGTCTCTCCCCTTTAGGCTCTACCTCCAGCCAGGCCCAAAAGATGCACATCTGTCTTTGGGAAGTCCACAGATGACTTCCCAACTCCCCACTGGTAATCAGCAAGTAAAAGCCAGTAAAGAAAAGATCCCTATGGCCAGCACCAACGAGTGGGTGCTCTCTGCAGCACCCAGATCCAAGAGCTGACCTGCCTTCCCCTTCCCACCACCAAGCATCCGAGAGGGAAATCCCACCGTGTTTCGCAGCGGTCCCCCCAAGCACGGCAGACACCCAGTTTGCTCTGGGCAGCGCTGGGTACCAGCTCAGTAGCCTGGGACCGGGTGCATTTACCCCGGGTGCTGGGGAGGGGAGGAAAGCAACAGGTCCAGGCAGCAGTGAGCGTAGGCGTACATGGGGCACAGCCCCATGGCCGCCCCTGTTGCCCACCACGGCATTCCCAGGACTCTTTCTCTTTTGCTGGGCGTTAACATTAGTTCTGCATTTGGAGTCCATTCTGGAGAAGTCATGTAGGAGTTTCACCAGTTTTATTAATTTATTGGCAAAACATGCCCAGCGTGGGCTGGCAGGAGAGGAAGGCTGGAGAATTCTGCACTCTCCAGACCCAGGTGAGAAGGGCACAGGCTCGTTCCCCAGCCAGAGGCTGCCCCACGCCAGCTCTCACCTGGGTTTCATCGCCACAGACTTGGAATCACAGGCTTTGGTTACAACAAAAGCATAACAACGTGTGGGAAGAGGGCATGCAGCAGCATCACCAACGGGCTTCGAGAACACAGTCCCCTGCCAGGAACAGGGCAGCTATTGTCAATCCATCCCAGGGACACACTACATGGATGGACACGCTCCGGCAACTCAGCAACTCAACCTCTCCAGGCTACATCCCTGTGGTTCAATGTGGACAGACACAGTTAGAGGGAACAGCCCACCTCTCCAGAGCAAATTCCCGGGTGCAGATGGGACCTCCCCTTTAGCTGCGCCAGCACAGCTCTGTGAGAGAAGAAAAGGCAAGATTTGGCAGGGCTGAGCTCCTCTGTTCCCGGTCTGTGGCTGTGCACCGCGGCTAGCTGGGGTCCAGCCATCCTCCCTGGGTAACTCTGCAAAGCCCACAGCTGGAAGTCACAGGATGGGACCATCTCCAGCAGCCTAAAAATGCCTGCAGCAGAGCATCACCCCACCTCCCAGCAAGCGGTGCGTGTCTCCACGCCATGCCCTTGCCTTGGGCTGGCACTGGCAAAGGGTAAATCGGGCTGTCACCTATCTGCCACCCAGAGCCTGGTCCATAACCCAGATCAAGGGGCGACACAATTCTTTTGGGGTTTAACCCCACACAGGACTGCAAGTTCCCATGAATGAACAGTCAATGGGATTTTCTCCTCCAGAGCAGATGGCTACTGCACTAACACTGCAGGCACTCAAAATTCAGGTGCTCTCAACAAGAACAAAGAAAGCAACTAGCAATAAAATAACCACAACCTGAGAGAAGCCACGCAGGCAGGAAAAGCCTCTTTGCATCTTATTATTTTGCACTGCACAAATGTACAAACACACGCACAAATTTCAGCAGTTTTGAGCTTCAAGCAGCATCACATAGTCAACATTTGTACTAAGGAACAATTTCTCTTTATGCCGACTGGTCAGGGTGCTTTGTAGCTTAAGCCTGGCTTTGAAAACGCGTGTACAGTCTAAAGGCAGTGGAAGCTGGTTGACCGAACAATCGTATTCATTCTCCATTACTTGGCAGGCCTAGAGTAGAAAAGCGTCTTTTCCATTTAGGCTAGTTAAACAGAGCTATTCATTAAAATTTCACCCTTCTACAAACTGCTGTACTTCTCCATTTAAGATTTGCCTTTAAGAGAAGACCCCTCTCCTCTGCCCTGCACCGCTCCTCCTCGCCCTGTTTCAAGTCGTCGCCCATTTACGAGCTGTGTTTTTGGATTGCTCTCCTGCTTCCAAAACGCCTTTGCTGCCGTTACCTGGGTAGAGGCTGCCTTGCTGCCTTAGCACTTGGGGACTAATGGTAATTATCTCCGCTTTTTTTTCAGAGGAGCACAAAACCAAGCGAGATAGAAGGCTGGAAAGGGGCGGCTGAAACAGAACGCGATTAGAGTATAAAAATAGGTCACTAGGATAATATAACCTTTAGACTATTGGCAGTGTGCCCCCCTTAGAGACAAGCCTGCGTGCTATATTTCAGGAGAATGTCAGGAATAAAAAAAAAACCGCAACGCACATCAAAACAAAACCACTGATCATCCCTCGGAGCTTTGCGTGCTTCTGTTTGAACATCACTAACATTAATTCACTCACTCCTTTTCCTCTGCCCTCATCCATTTGATCGAGCACAAAATAAATGTTATGCAATCATACCATTAACGTCTTCCAAAAAAATAATAATCTCTTTTGGCAGAGAGGCTTCATTACAGATTTGCTCCAAGTTACACTACCTTAGCAGGGTTCACAGTCCCAGCATCCCAGGGACCCACCTCCATAGCTTCAATCCTCGCATTTTGTCCATGTTGCAAAACATTCCTGGCGTTCCCCCAAAGGAAAAGGTCCAGCAGACAGATAATCATCTCTCAACAGAGCCAGCTCTGAGGTTAACGCTACCAGCAGAGGACACCAGATAGCATTAATGGAGCTTCAAGAAGTCCCTCAGCTCATCGGTATCTGGGTCTCCCATCACCTCGCACTCAGCTGGTGAATACCAGCAGGGTGGTTGGTGCCCAAACAGGACAGTATGAGAACATCAGTCATGTTTTTAAATGCACAGGGGCTCCAATTTCAGCCCCTTGTGCTTTCTCTAGGAGGTTTTCTTTTCGCTTGCATTGTCAGGGATCGCTTTGTGATTGCTGCTTGATCACCAGCTCCTCAAAGGGCCCCACACAGGGCAGTAATATTCTGCCACGCCACGTTCGAACTTGCCACACACCTTGCGACCCCATGCTTACAGCTTATTATCAAGCATCACCATTTAGGTAGGGCAAGACCAGCTTTGGCAGATGCAGCCCTTTAAAATGCATGTGAGAAGGGGTAGATTACACCTAAAATATACTACTTTGTATTTTTATTATCTGAAATTGCTGCACTGGCTCCAAGCCAAAAAAAACCCTATTGGGGAGCTCGGAGTAAAAACTCCCGGTCCCCAAAGCAAAACGAGAACCAGAGGTAGATGTTGGTCTGTGCTAAATTTCTGACGAGGGTACTCAAGTCTTTTAAATCAGCGGGAAACGCTCGGCCAAGCTGGTGAGGAGTTCACAGCCGATGGCAACAGAGGACGCGAAGCACAGAACCCACCATGCTCTCACCGCTGCTGCAGCCTGCCCAGTCCCAAGGAGGCATTTTGGGGGAAGCCTCTGAGCCCGTGGAGCTGAAACACTTCTGCTCACAGCCCCACTTCCAGGTTTGCCCATCCACCTCCATATGGGTGACCCTATTTGGGGGCCCATCACCCCAAATTAGGGAACCACAGCTCTAGATGCTAGCACCAAATTTATTGTTAAAAGAAAACCAGCGTCAGCTTTTATACCAGCACCGAAACGACCCCGCTGCACAACCACAAACCCAAAATCCTGCTAGAGGGTCACACGGTTTTCTCACCGAGCATCCAAGTCCCTCGTGCAACGAAGAAACACTTGCTGAAGACAGGCTCATCACCAGCTACCGAGCGGCCATGTAAGGGACAGACCCGCAGCAATTCCAGGGAAATAAAGAGTGTCCAGAGCTTTAAAACGAGATGTGGGTGGGAAGGACTAAGCTGAGCTACTAAATAGTACCAGACAGCAAGCGTAGGGCGCTGGAGCTGATCATCTGCAGCACAGACTGAAGACTCTTACAGCGCTGCAGCCCCTTCCCAGCTGAGCATTTTTGGATTACTTCATCCACCGTGCCCTTTTGCAATATGCTAGCTTCGAACGCCGCGGTACGTTCTGGCTCGGCATCAGCTCCCGTTCCCCCACTTACAGTTGCTATAACCAAAAAGACAACTGCAAAATACTTCGGCTGAAAGCAAGGAAACGGGCTTTGGCAGGTCGGCATCGTGGATTTTATTTTTTTTTCTCCCCTGTGGATCCTGCTTCGGAGCCATCCTTTCAGACCTTGAGTGCAGCCGATGGCTTTTGCAGCTTACTGAGTCTGCTGGTTTATGGCAATGTTTTTCTGCTCACTGAACTGGCTCATTCTTTTAGCAGAACAAACTGTTCCACGTTGAGGCAGGAGTTGGCTGTGTTTTAACAAAGGATTTTTCCCTTCTGACAGTGTTTTGCAAAAGACCCAAAAAAAGGAGTTTGGAGCCAAGTTACAAAAGGTCAGGAGAGGCGAGTCAAGCACTGGGTGTAGTTCCTGTATGTCACAGCCAGTCAAGGAAATGGGTGGGGAGAAGAGGAATGGCATTTCGAGCTGTAATAATACGTAGAAAGTGATATTAATGAGGAATGGGCTTTTGAATGAGGATGGCAAGTATGCAGGCACTATAATTTTTGCTTTACAAGAGCAGGCTTGTTAGGTAGGCTGAGATCTCCGCAATCATTTATCCACGTGAAGTATGCATTTGAGAGAGTTCAAGTAGCACTAGTAGCAAGAAAAAGGCAGTCTTATTTGCTTCCCCTCCCCAAGCTGATTTCCAGGAGCTACCGTACTCTCATCTCCCATCAGCCAAATGAATATTCAAAAGCCTTTTGCCAAGCGAATGCCAGTCAATCACCAGCACAATGCTGGGGGAAAGAAATACTGGGCTGAGAGACCTGCGTGGGACTGGCACCTTGTCGCCCCTGCTCTGCTTTAGCATCCCAACCATTTTAACGTGGGGCAAAGTACTCCTGCAGAGGTTTGCAGGGTGCCACGGCCGCTCTGCCCGCTCCTTTCCCTGCCACGCAGCAGGACAACACCGCTGGAGCAGAGATGCTGCACGGAGGATGAGCATCCACTAGCGAGGGTGCTATGGGTGGGGAAGGACCCGGCACTGTGGTCCCAGCAACACGGCCCTCCCTAGGGAGCTGACGACAGATCTTCCCTCTCCTAGAGGCTGGGACCACAAATGTTTTTGGTGTTGGATGGACAGGTTGCTGGTGAGGCCCCACTCCCTGTTCAGCAGCAGCAGCTGGTAGGGTCAGGGTCTTTCTGTGCTGTGCATGGTGCATGGACAAACCAAGAGGGCCAACTCTGCCCTTGCAGATGTTGGGAGGAGGGGAGCCAAGGGGATCTGCAACAGTTGACAGTATGTCATGCCTAATACTCAAGCTCTTCCAGGCCTCGGAGGATCCCTGAATAGAAAGAAACCACCCACCACTGGAACATAGCCACTTTTGTGGCTGGAAGGGGCAGATGTTCAACCCCATACAACAATGCAACACAACAGTTGAGACTGTAAGTGAAGAATGCTGCATCCACTTAAAACTGAAGAGGGAAATTAGGGACACCGTCTAATTCTAGAACTACCATTCGGTCCCGATGCTCACAGTTCACATACCTACTCTGCAAGAGTGGCACAGGGTTTTCTTCCATTGCCTTAAATAGACAATACCCTGGCCTAAAGCGTTGAACCACAAGAACTTCAGAAGCATATGGTCAGACTGGCAAGTGTTCAGCTCCTTCAGCTGAAACACCATTTTCCAAAAAAGTCCGGCTCCTTTCTAGTATCTACATAAGTGACAGACTTCCAGAAGTCCCCACTTCCCAACAGGTCCTGCCGGTATAGAGTAGGGCAGACCATTAAGAGAGCTCAGCATCCTTACGGCCAAACCCTTTGCTGAGGTATGGCTGATGAGAAGCTGAGCTTCAGAAGTCCTCCTCACCGCAGCTAACACGAGGTGCTCCACCAACTCAGTTGCCAAGAAGAGCGTGCATGGAGAACTACATCATCCCTACCACCAAATCCTCATCCACTGACCCCCGAGAGCTCACAGGGGACAACCTTCTCCCTTCCTCCGTAATACTCACCGTTCCTTTTAGGATTGACTGTAAGAGAAAAATCGATTTGGGATTTCATTTGAAATCTCAGTGGGCAAGATCCAGGCGTCCGAAGCGCACACCTGCCAGCCAAACGCAATCCTTGTCATCCGCTCTCTGGGTTGGAAACTGTATTTGTTCAAAACCATTTGTCAAGCCACCCCGGACAGTACGCAGACATACAGAACAAAGTTCAAGGGTTATTTGTGATATGAACCGTGCTTGTCAGGACTCTTGTCCTTCTCCAGCTGTTTAGTGACACTTAGAATGGATTGTCCTTACTGGAGAGTCAATTATTTTTTTAGTTGAAAACTCACTATCCTCTGTAGGTCAGCTGTGAGCTGAAAGCATCCCAGTTATTTACTGCTGGAAGCTAAAGGGATTTCCTTACTCTCAGAAGACAGACTTTTAAAGTTAGTTTCAAGTAGAGTTGTGATAAACAAATCATGTTCTCCTCCTTTCCTTCTCCTGTTTTTCTGTTTGTTTGGTTGGTTTTTTAAATCACGCCTGCTGGTATAACCAGCCTTTTCCTTAGCTGCCCTCAGCGACTCCTCATTTAAAAATTCATTCACAAGGATGCAGGGGAAAGTACAGACGTCTTCTGAGAAAAATCACCCAGGCCTGATCCCTGCTTTCAGAGCTCTCCCTTTGACACTCGATTCCCCAAGGACCTCATTTGTTGAACACCATTAAAAAATTAAAAAAACAACTCACAAACCAACAAGTACTTGACTTTTTTCCCCCCTTGCTTGTGAAGAGCAGCAGTTTGGGAGTTGGGTTGTTCCCCTGCTCCAGAGGACACGGGCTCAGGACTTCAGCTCTCTGCCCACGGCCAACCGGTGGAGTCTCTTGCTGGCTGGAAGAGGAGCTCACCTCCACCTACCCTGCTCAATAGACAGGGGAGGGAAACAGCCTTCAGCAGGCTGATGAGGAAGACAAGAGGTGTTTGAAAATGGTATGATGGCCCAAGTAAAGGGTTTGGGGTTTTGGACTGAGGTCTCCTGCAAGCCTTTATTCAAAATATTGATGTACTCATTAATTTGTGGCTTACAAGGCCTTGATACGAGGAGATTCTTTAAAAAAAAAAAAAAAACAAAACGCAGACATGCTGGGAGAATTGCCTCCCTGCCATGTGTTAGTGAGTCTACCCATGAACTGCCAGCAATTACTAAGCCTCCACTCTGTATTCAAAGCTCTATACAATGGAGTTTATTATTTTTAAGCCTTTCAGACATCAATGTAGCAAACTTAAGAGAGCTATTTGGAAGATTAAGATTCGAACACCACCATATTATTCAATTTAGCTCCAACACTGAACACTTATTTCTGTAAAGAGTCACAGCTAATACTACATCTCCAACTGCCAACAGAGACAAATACTTACAGCTTTAAGTCACATTGATGCATGGTCTTGTAAACCAAATTTAGGAAATAAGAACAAGGAAATTACTATCATTATGCAAATACTGCCCCATTACTGCCAAGCCATACTGAACCTATCTTCAGGTCTTGGCCATAGGCTTCAAAAATACACCCATCAAAATTACAACGCAAGGAAATCCCCGCTTTCTGTGCGTGCAGCCAGGTGTGAAGTTACCAGTACATCTCCAACAGCTGTATTAGGTGAGTTTTCTAAATATTTAATATGTTCATACAAGCGCAGCGAGGCTGGCTGCCACCTCACCGCTCACCGCCTGCTTAGGACAGTCCCGCAGAGGAGAGAGGCGGCTCTGGGCCCTGAGAGCGATGTGCCAGCCCTGGGGCTCCTGCCACGCGCGTTTGGGTCCTGCTCCCCTGTTCCCAGCCCGCGCGGTAGGAACCTCAGTCCCGTCCCCACAAGCGGGTGCTGGCTCACCTTGAAAGAACGACACCACTTGTTTTTCCGAAGAGCTCTGCGCAGTTCCCTTTGCAGAATTAAGGCCACTGCTGAGCCGCATTGCTGGCTCGGCTCCCCGGTGTCCTATTTTGGGGCCTTTGCGGGTGCCAGAGAAACACATAACAACTGCAGCTGGGAGGGACCGCTGGAGGACATCTGGGCCAACCCCCAGCTCCCAGCAAAGACTTTTCCATCAATTCTTCACCAGGCAGGCGAAGCTGCCTATCAGTACCCAGCTCCTGCTTCCTACAACCTTCTGCTGCGTGAGTACAGAAGTGTTGAGTAACACTTCTTTCAAAAATTCAGATGAATTGCTAAAAAAAAAAAAAAAAGGAAAGAAAAAAAATGTAGACAGGTCCCAAGATTTTTTGGCCCTTGTTGTGACAATAACAAATAGAGTTTACTTTGGGCTTTATTTGCCCACATCAGACAAGCAGACAGGTGACATAAAGGGGAGCGATGGAAGAAAAAAGGGAAAGGTTTTGTGCCTGTTTTTTATCATTACACTGCTTAAAGCAGAGCCGACTGCTGCATTTTGCCCTCTTGAAATCATCCCACCCTTTGCAAACANAAAAAAAAAAAAAAGGAAAGAAAAAAAATGTAGACAGGTCCCAAGATTTTTTGGCCCTTCTTGTGACAACAGCAAATAGAGTTTACTAACAGCTGCTTTATTTGCCCGCATCAGACATGCAGACAGGTGACATAAAGGGGAGTGATGGAAGAAAAACGGGAAAGGGTTTGTGCCTGTTTTTTATCATTACACTGCTTAAAGCAGAGCCGACTGCTGCATTTTGCCCTCTTGAAATCATCCCACCCTTTGCAAACAATTGTGCGAGTTAGACGAGACTGGGTGCAGGACTAGCAGGACGGGAAGCACATCCTTCCAGGGGAATAAGGGAATAACCAAAGAATGAAATTAAATAAGGGTTAATTAAAAAAAAAAAATTCAGTTTGCCTGTTTGAAGGCTCTCATTGCATTAGAGCCAATTTAATTTGAAGCCTTTGGAGAAAAGCTGTCTTTCAGGAACCTAAAATTTCCCAGCCCTTCAACTGAATGTGGAAAAGTTCTCATTGCAAAGTATACTATGGATAACAGAAATATTCCTGATTTACAAGACCAAAAGCATCACGGCCTAATGTTGGAACCTCAGAGAAACAGAAATCAAGACCTCCTCCTCCTTTTTCAGAAAGAAATAAAGGGTGGTCTCATTACACCAGTCTAAAACATTCTTCATCATCATCATTAGGGTGAACTGCACAGTATATATTATTAACTCTGCTTAACAGAACTAAGAAAACAGCGGGATAAACTCAAGTGCAGGAGGAGTCAGCGCAGGGGGACCTTAATGTAAAAATAACATTTATGCTGTGTCAGCAAGCGGTCTGCAAATACAGGAACGGGGATGACCGGCTGGCTCGGGGGCTCGGTAATGGCTCGACGGAGCCTTTCATTTCTAGGGCAGCAGTCCAAATCATAGCCGCGTTAGCAGAACGTGGACCTCCAGGCACCTGCTTTCTTCCTTGGGCTGGGAGAGAGCAGACTTGGAAGTGTCTCAATGATATTGCACCAAAATGACAGTGTGTCACCCTGGATAAAGCTCAGGACAGCAGGAACTCCCTCCATACTCGGCTGCCGACAAAAGATTAAGCGAATAGATGTCTACGGTGCCAGGGGAGCAAGGGGAAGACGTGTTCACAGTCTGTAGGACTCGTCCCCAATGAAGTCGGAAGCAGACAAGGTAGCTTCGCAGTGAAACGCCACAAGGGTAATGCTCTTAAGATCAATCACACAAATCCTTGTGTCAAGCTGCTTACCCAAGTGCCCAGGATCAGGCAGAGCAGCTGAGCAAGAGGGTTCATTAAGTGAACTCTCCCCAGATTAATGCTGTAAAAGTATACGTACCTTCCAGTGACAGCTGGGAAAGTGCTTTGCAGCACTGTCCAAAACACTGAAGACCTATACTGCCACTCTTTTTGAAGTTCTTCTAGACCATCTGCTTTCACATCAAAAGGACTAAGCAATCGCTTGGGGCAGCACGCAAAATTCAGGGCCAGCTGCTCCCGTCCATACCCTTCATCCCTTCTAAAATCAGGCGCAAGTCTCATCACCCCTGGCAAGCACTGGTGAGTGGTGAAAAGCTGTTAGAGAAGAAGATACCCTCACCTTTTAGGTTACACAAGTTGTCATCTTGGGCAAGGTCCCATGGGATCACAGCTCCCCGCTGGCCAAGCCTTGCTCGTAGGAGGATATTCAAGTTACAGTGAGCAACACACCACTTGCCATCCCCCAGAGCACGCAGGTGTTCCGACACCATTCACCAGGGATCATCTATGTTAGGAAATTGCTGCGAGCCTCCTCCTCATTGCCTGGCATCTTCTCCTTATCCCTCCCTTCCTCTGCCAGCAGTTAGAGAATCATAGAATGGTTTGGGTTGAAAGGGAGCTTTAAAGATCATCTAGTCCACCTCCCCTGCCGTGAGCAGGGACATCTTCAACTAGATCAGGTTGCTCAGAGCCCCATCCAACCTGACTTGGAATGTTTCCAGGGATGGGGCATCCAACACCTCTCTGGGCAACCTGGGCCGGTGTTTCACCACCCTCAGTGTAAAAAATGTCTTCCTTATATCTAGTCTAAATCCACCCTCTTTTAGTTTATTATTTCCATGGCATTTTAGATTCTCCCCAAGGGACACTTGCTGAGCCTTTCCCCAGAGCACCTCCTTTTAGGATCCTCCAAGAGACAACTCTGGACGCTCTCAGAAGTCACACGTCTGTGTGAACTTCCATACACACACACCCCCCCATGTCTGGAGCTCACCCTCCCCAATGCACAAAGTGGCTTGAACGATTAAAAGACCCACAACTTTGGGAAATGTCTACAGCCTTAAATGTGTGTTGTCCCAGTGTGAGGATCACACAAACCACTTAAGGGGAAAAGAAGGTGGTTAGACAGGATAAGTGCCTGAAGATACCACATCCCCTATATGGACAATTTGATTTCTTCCCTTTTACCAGTGTCAGGCTTGCTGTTCAAGGCAGTTTTACTCCAGGAGGGTTCCCAGCTACAGGCAGAGCCTAAGGGCAGAGCTGACAGACCTACCTGAAGTCTAAGGTTTACAACCTCCTGGTGTCAAAGCAGCCCCAACTTGTTATCCTGCCCCAGACAGCCGCCCAGCCTCGCACCATCCCACCCGGCACGTCATTAAATAACTCAAGATACCTTAAAGAGGAAAGGATTTGGGGTTTTGTTTTTTGGGAGGGCAAAAAGGAGGTGAAAGCAAAGCTTCTGACCAAAAGGGGTGGATTTTCCCAACTGCTAGGCCATGCCTCTTGCATAAGCGATAAAAACTTCATACGACAAATATTCCCACCAAAGATGAGAGAGCTGGCCCCAATTTACATTCTGCTGCTAAGTTGCTTTGGTGTGCTTCTCAACAGGCTGCACAAGCCATTGGACCCCACTACATGACCAGAGGGAAATACGCATATCTATTTTCATTATTTCTGGAGAGTCAGATATGCCCCAGGAGCATCTTTACCCACCCACAAACACCACAAGGCCAGATTTTCTGCCACGTCTCAAAGATGCTCATTTCCATCTCCTCAACCACAGCATCCCACACTGGCTGGAGCTCAGTCGCTGCTGGAGGTGCCGACACGGGGAGGGGGTCTCAGGCCAGTGGCTCTCCCGAATCCACCCCTGGACCATCAGGCTGTTGCCTGATGAAGGGTGGCTGCATGCCTTGAGGACAGAGGAGGTTCAGCATCACTCCTTCTGCAGCTCTGCCGCACCTGAAATGCAGGCAGCCGGAGGCAGCTCCTGCCCGTGCCTGGATGCGGCTGTCATGTGGAGGCTTCCCATGGGAATGGCAAGGAGTCTTCATGGCACAACATGGGAGCCAGCAAGCCCTCTGCCCCCCCGGTTGTCTGCCTTTCCAACCGGGAGGTTTTAGCATGTTTCGGGGATGCCAAAAAGCCTCTCTTGACATGCAGGAAGTGGTAAAAGGGGTGGTCAGCGCTGTTACCCCCCACTGGAAAGGAGGAAACCGAAGTGGGGAGAGATGAGAAAATCTGCCCGAGGTACATCCGCACGCTGCAGCAGGGTGCAGCACCAGGCATCAGCATCTTTATTCACAACGCCATCCCCTCTCCCTAGCATCCACCCGGGTTTAAAGCAGAAAGGCAGCACAGGAGCAAATGCAGAAGAACACATTAAAGGAAAACCTCCTGCCAAGGCCGAAGGAGCAGCAGAAACCTGCCCTACCCAAACTGGCTGTCAGTTTAAAGCTAAAGGAAAAACTGAAAGTGATGTTAAGGAAGGCTTCTCCGCTGAAGAAGCGGTCACCTTCCTAGTGCATGTCTGCAGTTCTGCAGGGAGGCCCAGGATCTCACAGAGCAAGAGTTCTGGGCACATATAAAACCATTTAAATGGACCGTCCTGTTCTGTTTCCCCCAGAAGAACAGAAGAAAGCCCCATGAGATGATCGTGCTTTCTCCTCCATCCAGGTCCTTCATGTGCTGGCTATGGAAAAGGGTTTGGACCGCCTTCCCACTGCCACAGCTCCTGGCTGGAAGGGAAATGCTGTCACTGGCGTGTTACAGAAAGGGAAATGAAGCACAGAGCAATTTTAAATAACTCGCCCAAGGTCACAGGAAGCTTACAGCAAAGCAAGTAATTGAACCCAGGACTTGTGAGCCCCCAGTCTAGTTATTTATCAGAGATAATCCTTTTAATTGGTCACCTTTAGTCAGAAATCCTCCCAGTTTGCATACAAAAGCACTGCCAAGAGCTTATGCTGAATTGCATCGGCACAGAGAATTATTACAAGTTTCCCTTCCAGCCCAATATGCTCAAAGGGTTGTTTTGGAAATAAAATAAAACTTGCAGCATGTTCGGTGTGCCGGAACAGACAACTCCCCGAGCACTGCAGACAGATGAACCACCAAAGTGCTTGAAAGGCTCCAGATCAAGCTGGGAGATAAGGAGGTGTTTTTCCTCCGCCGTTAATCGCGTTGTTTTGAAGGGTGGCCTCCAGTAAGTAAGAGCTTACTGGTTCCCAAGTTTCACCTTGGATTTGCATCTTCATTCATAAATGCCTCTGGATGAAACAGAATATTGCAGCCTTAGCACTGAGCCAAACAGCAAAAAGCCTTTCCCTTCGCACGAGGCCTCTCCTTGAACCTGGTGTGCCATGAGTTTGTGTTGCTACAAAAACAACCGAATGGACTTTACCCATGCTGTCATGGGCCGTGGGCACGGCTCTTTGCCTTGCTAAAGAAAATGTGCCTACAGCATCTCTCAGCATACCCCAGTCCCTTCACAGAAACTAGAAATGGCCTTTGCTGGAGCCTTCCAAACCCTCAGGGTACCCTCAGCAGGCAGGGCTGGTTGAAGGCATCTCAGTAGCATCCAGGCTGGCTGCTCCTGTGAGTCTGCAGGATGGGGACGGCTGCTGTTGGAGCCCCAGCAGTACCACCTCCCCACACACCCCGATGCCTTCCTGGGGGCCAGCTCGCCTCGCTCACAGAGCCCAGAGGAACAGCAGAGCCCAGGCTGCAGCATCGCTCCCCACCACGAGGAGAAGCCCACGCACATGCACACAGGAACAGCAAAACCCAAAACCTTCCGACAGACAGATGCAATTTTTAACACAACAATCAAACCACGTCCATGGATGTCTACGGCACTCAGATAATTTTCAGCTGATGACAAATAGTGAAAGTGTTGGGCAATAGGTTTGGAAAGGGCCACGCAGGATGGAATTTGCCTTTCACGCAACACAATGCGGGCTGCACGGGGGGGAGCCAGAACAGTTAGTAGGGGTCTAGCCAAGAAGTTTATGCAGCTTTTAAGTATCCAGTGGCCTCATCTTTCTGTGTACAAGCAATGTAATTTGTCACACTGATCTTGTATACATGCCCTGAGCAGATAGGTCAATAAGAAACAAGAGTAGGGAGGGAGGGATGAGGTTCCATCCCCATCCCAGGGATGCAAGGGCACCAGGAAAACAGCAGCTGAGCTGTGAGTGGGAAAACTTTACAGTTACGCGTACTGACTGGGGAGATATGAAAATGAAAACAGAGGTAGACCACCGTGGTCAGATCCCAGAACAGCTTCACAGCTCCGTGCTCAGGGCTACAGCCACCTGCTTGAGGAACGAGGAGCGTTATTCGGTGCTGACCCCCAACCACCACATTCCTAGGGAGCACCGAACTCCATCGGCTAAACAGGAAGAGAAAAGAAAAAGAAAAAAAGAGAGAACTTTGCCTCCACTAACACTGCTACAGAAAAAAACAAACACCCAAGCACTACCAAATTAAAGGGATAAAGGACAACTCCTTTTGCAAAGCCTTCGAGTGGGGAATTCTTTCCTTTGTGCTCTGCTGCAGATTTGCAGGTGAACGATCGCTCTCAGGAAAAATTTCTTTCTCAGGATGGGAAAGTTAAATATATCTTTTCCCCATCTCTTCTTTACTGGCGGAGCAGAGGCAGCTGTTTGGTGGGACAGCCGATCGCAGCCCTGTGAGCATACCAACCCTGCCCCAGCCCATTTTGCCTTCAGGCTACTCACCAGGAGACCTCGCTGTCAACAGCGCAGCACCTGACCATAAACCCCAGTGAGGGGCACCTTCAGTGCTGTAGCCAGGGCCAGAGACTTCATGCAGAGCACATAGTTTTGTGAAAGCACCGCGCTTTTCACGCCACGGGTCCTGTCTTCAGTACAACCACGCCGTCCGCTGGGCTGAACCCCTCAGCCTTCTGCAAGAACCAGCTCAGCAGAAGCACCTCCAGCAGGTTATTAGCAACAAGACCAAACTAGCAGCCGTGGGCCTCCAGGTCCAAGGGCCCTAAACGCAGGGCTGAAGAGGCGTGACATCAACTATGTCAAAAATTTGCTTGCTTTGAAATCCTACTCCTGCTTATTTATGTTAACAGGAGTACCCAGAGGCCTCAGCCAAGCCAACATCTGCCCTACAGAGCTCCGGCTGGAGAAGTACATTTGCATGTGTAGTGGCCATCTCCATGCAGAGCTCCCACCCCGTGGCCAGGAACAAGCAGCTAATAATTTTGCAGTAGGAATAAACAAACGCCATGGCTCAGGTTTTGAGGAGAGGAGGAGCAGCAGTGGGGTGACAGGCTGTAGGAGAGCTCCTGCAGAAGTGCTGCGAGCCGAGCCACCGGCCGGACACTGCAGCCACCGCTGTCCCCGGGGCTTTTCCAGTGCTCCCAGAGCAGAGCTCAGCTCTGCCTCCCAGCAGCCAAAACACACCGCTGAAAACGCCGTGCAGGGAGCAGGACCGCGCTCTGCAAACCCCCGCCAGGACACGGAAAAAGGTTGTTAACCTAAACAGACAGGTCTGAGATTGATTCGTAGGAAGGATGAAATCAAGAGGTAAAAATAACATTTCCAACGCACCAGTGACATACTGAGCCCTTAATCCAACGGACTATTTACAGGCCAAGAGCATTCCTCGCTGCTCTTACCTTCATCTGTAAGGTCCGAGTCAACAACGGCTTTGGAGGAGCCTGTTTGAAGGCAACAGGCAGCCCGGGGAACAGCCCAGCTTGAGAACTGGGATTTGCAGGAGGGGAAGGCAAGTTAAATAGTTGAAGGGAGAACTAAGCACAGCTCGCTAGATTTTGTTCCACAATCCAAGTGCTGAAAGTTAAAAACTCAAAGCATTTCCCCCCTGAATGCATTAAATTCCCATTTGCCTAGTTCAAAGTCTTCTACTCGCTTCAGCATCCAGATATGCGCTTCCCAAATGCCCTGCTAGGAATAGGGTGTTGTAAACAAAGTTTTACCAAAAAGGAAGGTTAACACACAACATATTTTTCCCATTACTTCAATACATCCTGCAAGCTCTGCAAGCTTGGTAAAGAAAGAGTCTATTTAAAAATCTAGGGTGGGGAAGAATTAGCTCACCAAAACCATAAACAGATTTGCTTTGCACTTTCAGTCCAAGAGAAAAACAAGACAGACTATGGGCATATTGATGCACACAATAGCACAATCGTTTTAAAAACAAATGAATTGGGAGGGAGAGGACACCAGAGGAGGGTGGGGGGGGAAAGGAGGAATGGAGAAAGAGGGGCCAAGTCCTAGAGCAGAGATCCCGAGTTCGGTTCGTAAAGCTCCCTAAGAAGATATTGGAAAGCCTGCGTGTGCCGGCGCAGGACGGCGAGCACGCAGGGAGGATGACACACGTTGCTACAATGCCACGATCTGTCTCTGGGTGCAAGCCCTTGACTAATAAATGACATTATTTTCTGCAGATGTAACACAAAGGAATCCTTCCCACTTACCCAGTGACCTTCCACACAAAGCATCCACATGCATTATTACTATCTTTCAGTGGCAAATACCAAGGGATACAAAATTTAATTCCCTTCTCCCTACTCTCCCTCCCAAGAGGCCCTGACTCTGTTTACCAAGGCAGAGTGAAGCTCTTCCTCCTGCCGAGCTCTCCATCTACAATGGTAGGACAACCCAGAGAGCAACAACATTCGCTGCGTTTGCAGGATTACTGCCGTAAGGCATTCGAGGACCCACCTAGTACGCAATTAATTGAGGCAACTTCAAGGAGGACAGCTCCCAGGAGACTGAGGGTGCAGGTGGATCCCAGCACATCACGTCCTACAGCAGGGTCCGTTAGTTTATCCCTACCAGTTTAACAGGCTGGATTTAGCCTGCAGAACTGGAAGTGTGTCAGGAAAGCTACAGCAAACAGCATCAGTCCAGTTGTTGTACTCCCAACACTAATTATTGAGTAAAGTCTAGAAACATGCAGTCTCCAGACGTGCCACAAGCTGGGTAGAAATCACTCTAGGGTTTGAAAATCCCCATTTCCATGGGGACGCTGCCATTTATCTCACAGACATGAATTGGGTGAGTGAATTCTCCACCAGTCTGCTCACTAATGCTTAACCATGGAGCTTCTTTTCTTACAAATAAAACGGCTTTGCTCTGGTATGAGACCCAATTTCTTCTTCAAAAACCTGGAATGGCGTAATGGAAAACCAGAGTATTATTTCCAAGCACACTTCTTCCATCCCCAGAAGCCAAGGAGAAAAACGCATTGCTCTCCTGACCCCTCCTCCACAAGATGGGACAGACGAACATTTATTAAGTTATATGGATACCTAAGGGTGGGGGAAAAAATACATCAGTGGTTTAGCACAAAGACAGAGGAGCACCAGCCAGGGGAAGAGTACAAACGCACAGGACATTTGAACTCTGTCCTGTCCAAAGCGTGACGTTCAGAAGCAAAAAAATTGCCCTCTTCTCAGGGACACCTGGGAGCATAACCCAAGACCTGTACCGAGCACGGAGCAGAGCAGGGCTCAAAGGTTAACAGAGAAACCATTGCATGATCACTTATTTCAGCCATTGGGCTAGAACAGCCTTCATGGGAGAATCCTGCAGGACACTGAAATAGCCCTGTTTCTCTGCCCAAACTACATAAGACAGAAAGATTCTTGAAGCTCCCTAAGGTCCATATCATGCACGGAGCCCGAGGTGGCAGCGGTGACCTACCTGCATGAGGGACCACGTCCTCGGTCTGTCCTTCTCCAGTTCCTCCTCCGTGCTCGCGCGCATCTTTAAAGTGCCTGTAGTCGCTTCAGCTGCACCGGGATTCAGGGCTGGAAGAGAAGGCGTCACACCAAAAATTACTGCTGCACCTCCGAAGGAGAAGGCGACCCTTGGTTAGTAAAGGCTAAAAGTAAAAATAAAACATCAAACAGTTTAAGGGGTCTCTTGGCCCACGCCATCTGCCCTGCTGTGCTCCCACAGCACATCCTCACTGAAGCATCCCAAAACACACACCTTTGACTTTTTTTTCCCACTCAATTAGCAAAGACATCATTTATCAGAAGTTAAGCAAGTACGCTGAATTAATCGCCGAGCATTCAACCGTGCTGCTCTCAACCCAGTAAAAGTAAAAACCTCCCAGCTACGACGCGCTGGAGACCAGGGACGCTGCTCCCCGGCTCTCGGCCACCGCTCAGGGGCTCAGTTCGTTAACAGGACTGGAAACCTCAACTGGCCAAGAACATATTTAGAGAAGCAATCACAGCACCCCAGTCGACACCGCCGCAGCCTGCAGCTATATATAACCTGCGGCTCTGCTTGGAGCTGTGGGCTTCCTCTCTCCCCTCCACCTTCCTCTGCTGCCGTCCAGTCCCCGGTCCCTCATCCCCGGAGAAGCAGCAGAGCCAGCCTGATGTATTTCATAATTTCTAAACTTAACCGTCTAAAGGGATAACCAGCCAAGTGGATTTCTGGGATTAAGTTCAGACTGGGGGAGAAAACAGCATACTGAAAAACAAAGAGTCACCCTGGAAAAAGGTGAGCCAGAGCTCGTAACAAGGGTGAAAAAAATAGGAAAATTACGTTGTGATTCCTGAGTAAAGGAAAATTTAAGCTCGTTAGATGGTCCTGCCGGAGCGTGGCCAATGACAGGTTCTCCTCCCCCAGCAACACGTCCCAAGTGTCTCTGTGCTCCGGCCAGCGTGTGCGTGCTCAAGCTAAAGTCCCCCTGCCCCGCTTCTCAGGTTGGATCCCGCTGACCGTCCCCTTTGCTCACAACCAGTGAGTTTCTTTGATTAAAATAAATAAGTAAATAAACAGCATGGAGAGATTTCACCAAATAACTAGCACAGACGCATTACAACTTGGAAAGGCGCTCCCCGACCCCATCCAAAGTCCTGCGGACAAGAAGCATCCACTCTGGCTGTAACCGCACAGACCGGACCCCAGCAGGAGTTAAAAAAAGAAAAGAAAAAAAAAAAAAAGAAGGCAAAGGAATTGGACAAGTGTTGAAGGACGTATGAAGGTTTTCCTTCGCTAAGGACTCAGGTGTCTCAATGCTCCCTGCCGCAGAGCCACGCTTGGACAATGCTTCCCCCAGACCCACAGCGCTGGTTGCTCTGTGTTATTTGCTGTATATTATTTTTTCAAGTTAATTCACAGGAAAGGCAAAGCGAGCACAAAACTGGCAGAAAATTCAGCCCGAAGTCTGGCAAATCACAAGAGTTCAGAAAAAATGCTTTAAATGCCTGCTAGATGCCACAGCTTTTTCTTTTTTCCTCCCCTAAAATGAAGGAAAGGCTTATTCTGAACCAATTGGGTTTCAACACACTTGGAAAGAGCCCAGTGTTGAATGCCGGGACCTTGACATAACAGGTGACAACCTCTTCTATGCCAGAAAAAGTTTAACATATAATAAGAAACAAATATTAGACTGCTGATGGAGTGGGTTTTTATTCCAGCAATTTGTGTAAATGTCCTGTAACGACTTGCACAACACTATCATCTCCCAAACGAAGTGATAACAGCACGGCCCCGGCTGCTTATCTGCCATTCCTCCTTCGATAACGCTATTGCTCCTCTCCCTTTATTACACGAGCTCTCTCTGCTATGATAGTTTAATATCATTCACACGCTCCTTTAGGGATTCCACATATGCCTAAGACTTTAACAAACAGATTTTGTGATCCTTGAAGTACCTAAATTAAGAAGAGTGACCTTGATCACAGCAGCCCGAGCGCCTTCGCGCTTCCTGAAATTAAAGGAGGTTTAAATAGAAACTTAAGCTGGAGGCAGAGAAAAATCTGAGTTTCCCCAAAACCTTGTTCTGAAATATGGAGCAAAACCCCTGCAAATCTGGCACCATGAGCCCCTATTATCCTAGCAGCTCCTCCTTCAATGGCCTGAAGTTGCTGCTTCAAGTAAAATAATATAGGAGGGAGCTGGGGCAAGGGGGCAGGGTCAGGGTCTCCTCTGAGCAGCACATGCAATAGTTCAGCTGCTTATCACTGAAATTGGAACAGCAGCAAGGACGACCAAGGCATGCTTTTTTTCCTAACCTATTTCAGATATTAAAATCCCAGCATCTGATAGCCACGACACACTCGTGTCCTTCTGTCTCAGGGATTTCCACTGTCTGCCGGAGCCACTGATCATCGTCACCAGCCCGCTGCCATCCTTTCCGAGCCTTATGGTTTCCTCAGGCTTGACTGAGCGGCTCAAAACCTGCAAACAGTTCAAGAATGGAGAATATAGTCCCCAAATATCAGACTCGCCACAGAATAAAGTAATCCTCATAGATACCTGAGGGTTTAAAACCGTAACGCCTGAACCAGCTGGGACAGCAGGCTCGTGAACAGGGAGGGAAGAACGCCAGCCTCCCGGCAGCATCCCTGGGCAGGCATCCACCAAGGATCTATACATTTAAAGGTCAAAAACGTTACAAAGCCTCAAGAATAGAGATTATTCTGTTCTCCTTTCACCTGGCAACCCCATCTCAGATTTATTTATTTTTTAAATGGCTGCTAGCTCTCTTCTTGCTCTCTTTTGGGTTTTTTTTTTTTCCACTGGGCACAAAAGGGAACAAGGCTGTCCCAGAACAAAGCCTCCTTGCAGAGCAAAGCCAGTTCAACCTGACACTCGCACAAGCGGACAAGGCACCCCAAGCCTGGCTCTCGGCACTCTGCCCCACCGGAGGTCGGGTTGAGGAAGAGCAAAATGATACAGAAAAAGACAAAAATAATTTGCCTGCCTGGCAGGCCCCAAAGGGGATGCTTTGGGGGATGCTTCACCTTTTCTTGCTGTTCCCAGGACTTTGACAGAGATGGGCATCTTCCTGTGGTGCCCACGTGGACCTTCCTGTGGTCCATGGGACCTTCTGCCCCAGGAGCCAAGAACATGGCAAGGTTTCCTCACTGTGCTGCTCTGCATCCCAACACCCACAACAAAACACATCTTTCGGTTCCCTTCTACGAGCATCGCAGTCCAGTTTACAGCAGTTATGATTTAGCAGCTCTCACAGATGGTCTTGACGTTGATTAAAGATGGTGTTATATCTAGCAAGGAGCAAAAAGTGCATTTATACCTTGAGACCTGAGTTGATTTGTGTGGATCTAAAAAAAACGTGATGTGCAGTGATGCACAGTTGTGGCCAAGGAAGAATTAACATTCTTTCCTGGCCTGAGATTTTGCACCTTGTTTGCGAATCAACAGCACAGATCTGCTCCCTGCTCTTCACTATAAAACAGTTGTNAAAAAAAAAAAAAAAAAGGAAACTGGCGTAAGACTGGCATCTTTGATAAAGACTCTTGGAGGAAAGAGCGTGCAGAGGACGCTGCAGAACATGGTCCTGACCTGCAAAGGATACGCATGGAGGAAACACATCTCAGCCACGTGGGACCTCCAGAGACAGCCCAGCAGAGACCGTCCGGTCCTGCAGGCTCCGCTGCATGTGGGATGCTGTTTGAAGAAGGTTCCCGTTCCCAAGGTACAATTAAAGGACTGCCAAGTTACCATTTAGGGTCTCTAAAGTGGCTGTTTCTATTTCTCCAGTATATACACAGAGCTGGGAACTTGTCTTTACTGATATTTCTTTAAAGAGAAATAGCTATACTAAAGGCAACATCACTCACGCCCCCTCTCTGTCTCTTCCAACTCAAGTGAACCCGTGTCCTGGAAAGGCTGTACCATTGAGAGAGGCCAGTCATACAATTTAACATCCATAACATTCAATTTTAGAATCAAAGAGCATAAAATATTTCTAGCCAACATCCGCTTTTGTAGAGAGGCATGCAAACTTATATTATCTTCAGTCACTTCAATCTTTTTAAGTGCCTGAAAATTTAAGCCCCAGAACACCATTTGTCATCTCTTGCTTATTTTAGACTGAAAACAACCCTTTTCTAGCCTCACCACGCCATGCCAGCGCTGTAGGAAGGGAGCGCAGGAAAGCATCGAGACAACTCCCACTTGCAGGAGAATAAACTGCACCTTCATCGCACAGAATGACCATCAAGAAATATTAGAAAGCTATTTCCAAGCCATTTTCATCGTCCAACAACTGATGCTCCACAAGCTCTTCAGACCATCAAATCCAGTTGTTACTTTTAGGAAAAGTATTGCCCAATATTTTAATCTGACATTTTTTCTCTACAATTTTCGGACCAGAACCTCTTGCCCTATCCACTGTGAATGCAGAAAGCAAACACAACCTTCCCTTTTAGGCACCTGAAGATAGATTTCCTCCCTCGCTCTTCTCTTACCTAGAGCCAAACGACTCAGGTTTGTTCAGAGCAGTGGGTTGAACCCCCAGCCTACCGCGCTACGCACTTATCTACTCTGGGATGTTTATTTTCAGCTAAGGAGAGATGAGTTTTATGCCCAGTCTCCAAGAATTTACAAGCAGATAGAGACATGGTCCATTTCACGTTTACCTTACTCATTTTTTCCATCACAAAGAAAATTGAATATTCTCGTTAAGCTAAAAATTCCTATTGCAGAGTTTTAAAAATTTTAAATCCTGTTCAGGTTGGATTTTAGAAAAAGAGGTATACACAGCATCGAGCATTAAAGCTCAGCAAACGACAGTCAGCTTCTCGCTCCAAGAAAAGGAAACAACAGAGCAGACTCCCGCTCCTCTCATTTTCATTTCACTGCCCACAAGGATGCTCTGAGGACCACAGGGGACACAAATATCTAAATTTTGCTGTCTATTATTTGAGAGCAGAAATCATCACTTTGTTACATGTTTTATACAAGGCCTAACGGGGCTCTGATCATCTGCACGATTATCCAGTTCGGCTGAAACAGAAGAGCACTGGTTTCCCTTTCGTCCAAAAATCTCAAGCCTGCAGCATCCCGCAGGACGTGGGAAGCTGCAGCTCCTGCACTGCCTGGCGGGTTTTGCATCGTTAGCTCCAGCTCCCGCTGAGAGCTGGGATATTCTGGGATGGGGAACCCTGTCAGTCCCCTGGGATCTGCTTTCCACACTGAATAACATATCTAAACAGTCAATACGTTCAGTAACATCTCTGAACAGTTCCTCTGCCCTTATCTCCAGCCTCTTCCAGCTACAATTACTGGTCCCGTTCACAAACAGTTTGCAGGAGCAAGGACAAAAGCAAAAATAATTTTTTTCCAAAAAAAACCAATTCCCTTTGACCAAGAAGTCCCCCTGAGCACGCTGGGACAGGCAGCACTGCCGTTAACTCAGGTATAAAAAAAACCCTGCAAGCCAGCAGTGACGAGACTATTATAATGCAAATTATTAATATGAGGGACCTCATCACTCCCAGCCTCCACATGATGCTTGCCTAAAGCCAAAGGATCCTATTTTTTTTGGTGCACAGACCTTGCAAACACCACAGTTAGCAAAGGAAAACCACACTGACAGTTTTTACGCTGTCCACAATATCTTTTTAAGGTGATCTGTCATTTAAACTGTCAGCTTGAAACCTAATCATTTTAAAAAATGAATAAAATATTATGTATTACATTCACAGTCTGCAACCACTGCCAAATTCCTCTGTCAATTTTTACGGGATTATAATCACATTCCTCTTTTAATGTTTTATTCTCTTGCTTCTGTGCCAAAGAGACAGGAAAGAGAGTAAATGGCTACTTAAGAACAGCGTATGACGATCCAAACAAAAACTGCAAATCCTCGGAGGGGATGCTCAGCAAGAGCATCCTTAGGTGTTGGCTGTAACGCGGTAGCCAAAACACTTTCAGATGCCAGAGTAATTTTAAAGCAGGTTTTCCCATGAAAAATGCCTTTTTTTAATTTTTTTTTTTTTTAGGAAAAGCATTTTTAATCGTGAGGCAAACACATGGGAGGACAAGCTTCACACTTCTGCCATTGAGAAACACCTGGCTCTTGCAGAGACCAGAAACAGCTCAACAGTGGACACAAAGGAAAGGTCAGTGGGACCCAGAGCAGATGTAAGAGCTGAGTACACCACCGCCCCCTCCCAGAGGCTCTACATCCTCTCTTAGTACTACATGTGCTGCTCAGAAACCCTACCGCCTTGTCTTCTCCCTAAACATTCGTCCTGCTTGAGGTGGAACAGATGAACAGGTCCATCTTTGCTCTTCCCACTACGAGCGAGCCCTGTCTGAGCAAACTGCCCACCGCGTCCCGATCCCAGCTCCTGCAGGGACCTGGCTGGGGCTCAGCCTGCAGAGAGTTACACAAAACAAGGATTTCGGCATTTCTTAGTCAGAATCTAAATGCCTCCCCCCCCCCCGAAAAAAAATAAATGCCTGGACCACAACAGTGCTTGTTTGTACAAAGAGGACAAACAAAATTGTCTAGAAATGGAAGCAAAACCTTATTTGCCCAAATTATTGGGCAAATTTTACAACATGAACACAAGAAAAATGTTGGGCTTGGTTTTTTTTTTTCCCCTGGAAGGCACTTTTTTTTTTTTGCAGGACAGCGTTCCTTTATAAAAGCATTCTTCTGAAAGCACTTCTCCCGTGAAGCTCCCCCTCCAACAGCTACTGTTACAAATCTGCGATAAAAGACGTATTCAGCAGGGTTTGGCACACAAATAGCAGCCAAAGTGGCATTGCCAAAGCCTCGCAATTTTATCACGAGCTTCAAAAATATTTGGAGAAAGAAAAGATGCTCTTGCTGGGAGCATGAGCTAGGAGAAGCTTCAGCTCTTGGGGTCACGAGAACCTCAGATTTCATCAGGGAAAAAAAAAAGGGAGAGAAAAACAGATGTCTAGACACAATTCTGGAGAAAAACTCTCAAGCAGGACTGCAAACGTGACCCAGATTTTCAAGGACTGAAGACCAAGCAGAGGGAACCTCTGATGGATTATCACTGGATTTGATCCAGCTTCAGGACTTTGCAGAGTCTCACTGGTGACTTCGGAATATCTTGGGAGGGGGGAACCACGCTGTGAACTTCAGCCCTGGAAACACCATCAGAACAAATGCTTTGCAAGTGCTGGGGACAGTGGCTGTCCCCAGTGCCACATCACTCTTCAGCGACTATATGCGGGCAGAGCCACGGAGGTCCCACATGGCTGGAAGCGTGGACTTTGGAGCTCACCTGAACAGGGACACATTGCTTGCCTAAGAAAGGGCATGCGTCCACGATCTAGCCACTTAACCCCACCAAAAAAAAAAGCAGGAGGTCTTGCTCTGCCTTCCCTCACCCCCACATCTCCCTACCCTTGCCCCTGTGGTCCCTCCCTACCCCTGAGCACGTGCCAGACCTCTCCAAGAGCTTCTGCACCAGCAGAAAGCCGTCTGCTGTTATCCCTACCCATCAGGTCAGACCAGCTGTCTCAAAAACCTCTAACTTACGTCTGCAAGGGAAATATAAATGGAAATAAGACCCCACACTGACTCAGTAGCATGACGAGGCAAGTCCATCAAAGCCCAGGAGACGGAGGTCTTGATGAAGGAGGACAAGCCCCGGTGGCATGGACGGCGAGCTTTGCTGTTTCTGTGGAAGAGGGGCTGAGCCCACAACACAACAAGAGTGTAACACCTATAGGGTATCTTCACAGGGACATATGCACGCACACCTGACAGCGAGCACAGCTCTTCTGTCCTGCTGCTCTTCCCATCCATGCCAGAAACAAACCACAGCCAAACCCAACTCGGCATGCACGGCGCAAGGGAAGAGAAACATCTCAGCAATGAATAGATTTCAGCTGGAATCTCCCAGGAGACGGTATTAAAATGAAGATGGGGGGGAGAAATAAATAAACAGAGGAGAAAAGAATCAACTTGCCAGTATCAGCCATGCCAACTTCTAAAACCATAAGTCAAGCCCTAAACACCACGGCACCAGCTCCCAGTCTGGGATACTGGGAAATAGCCAGGCTAACGCAGGGTGGTGAGAAGAAGGCATCTCGCTACCCCTCTCTGCCCAAGAATTCCCATTTTCCAGATTTTCTCCATAACCACTAAGCTCTGGAGGTCTTTTTTCTTTAAAAAGCCGAGTTTTTCACTGAAGTTCCTGGTTCCGAGTGCTGGGCTTTAATCCAAGCATTAGAGGTCAGGAGATAGTGAGGGCCTGCAGGAGCTGGCCACCAGCCGAACCCTTTTCCAACCAGCTCAGCTGGAATCCACACCGATGCATTCGGGAAGTATTTCCCAAAATGCAGAGTTTAACCCCAGAATTGTCTCGTGCAGCCGCAAGCACAACTCTCCAATACTCTATAAATACATCACTATGTACCATGCGCTCACCAGGTCCAGCTCTAAATTTGGTTCACCCATCAGCCGTAGAAAATATAAATATTCTCCCTGTTTTTTGGTGCAATATTCCCAAGTTGATCTAGAGAACCTATAGAGTCACTAAGCTATAATTAGAGATTTGTTATAAAGGTGTTTGGGACGCCTGTCAGCACCAAAGGAGACTGTATTTAAGGTACCCTTAACACACGTAGCAGCAGTGGGCCGTTTTTTTGGCTTTCATAAAAAAAAAAAAGCCAACTTGTTTACTCACCTCAAGTGACTTTTCTTGGTCTCTGCTTAGCCAGAGTATTTTCAGCTTCTAACTTGATTAATGGCGTTTTTAAAAGGCAAAAAGAAAAATCCATCAGTGAGGTGGTTTAAAAGATACATTTTTATCCATTGCTCATAATGTGATTACCAGCGAAATCTTGCTTTTCACCAAAAAAAAAAAAAAGAAAAAATTAATCGGGTGCAGGACGTGCACATTCACTCATTCGTTATTGTAGGATTGTTGACATTAGCTTTTATTTTTAGAAAAACATGAAGTGTGGAGGGGAAATGAAACAATGCGATACTTCTTTGAGACCGTCTCTAACATTAGGAAAATATGCAAAGAAAATACCGTAGTGATCCGCTTGCATACCTTCCCACAGAGCGCCGGGCTTGAGTTTATAAAATAATAAATACTGTTTCAAAGCACTTGGACTGGCCTGACTTTTTTTTAAATTTTTTTTTTTTTTTAATAACAGCTGACAACATCACCATATCCTGAGCCTTTGGGAGGGAGAGGACCAGAGAGCCACGCACCAGGGATGCTCGCTGGGACCTGGTTGTCACACCATGGGGTGGCTCTGGGCAGCTCTCATTCCCCATGCCGAACACAGAGGGGGGCACACCGGATCACCAGCGTGATGCCAGAGCAAACATTCCACATCACAGGCACCTCCAATTGCCCTAATCCTGCAAACACCTTAATAAAAGAGGTTGCTCCATCAAAGGCATTGGGATTTCTCGCCTTTGCAGTGCAGTGCGGTATGCTCGTAGGTAGGGCCAGGGTTTCAACAGAACATCCCCTACGTTTCTAAATAAAATATTTTTAGGCCTACAAGCACCAAGCTATATCACAACTTAGCAAGTGTTCCTAAAATTAAGTTCAAACTGGAATGAAAAAGCATCTCTAAAGCGATGCTCTGGTTCGACACCCCCGGTAGCAGCATCGCCTGCGCTTTGCTGTTGGAACGTAAGTCCTGAGGGTGAGGTGGCCATGGCCAGGAGATGTCCGGGGCTGCTCTAGGAGGGGAAAAACATCATTAGGAGAGAAAATCATCTCTGCTAATACTGAATGTGAATTCAGGTGCGTAATTACACCAGCTGCCAGGTACAGCTCTGCAGAGGTGACCTTTCCTGGGGCTGCCTGGGCATGACACCATGGAGGTAGCAAGGCAGAGAGAGGACTTCTCCGACCACACACCTTTGGGACAGAACTGGCCAAAAAAAGCAGCAGAGGAAGGCAGGGCAGAAAAATGCCACAGATCCCTGTGGCAAGAGGGTGCCCAGCTCCTGGATGCTCTGAAATCGCCCCTTCCCAAATGCTGAATTCCAGCCATCCCTTCAAAGCACAACAACAAAATATTCGGGAGCTGGATGGATGCACAGTAAAAACAGAAACAAATTTCACTATTAATGGCCTCCAGTGGAATTATTTTTGCATCCTGCAGCAAAGTAGGGAATGTTTTCTTCTTCCAGTAGACTATTTACTGTCACACATCTACATAAAATTACAGATATTGGACTTAACAATTTCTATTTCTCCCCCCGAAAAAGCAACTGAAATCGAGCTGCTCAGTTGCAAAATTAGCAATACTTTGTATCTGCAATTCAGTTTCAAGAAGCTCCCTCATTTCTTTTTTATAACCACATGGACAGCGCTGCACATACCATTTTTCACTACATTGAGCTTGAGGAAAATTTAAGACTTCCTCCCCACCCTGTCTTCTTTTTAATGGGAGATGTGATTATTGAAATTAATTCAGAAAATAGTCGGCATTCACCAATCAGCTCAGCAGTTTGGGTTTTCTTCATCTGCTGGTTACATGCTAATTATTGTACTGGTGGGATTATTTCCCATTCACATTTGGAATTTGCAGCACAGTAGGGAATTGATTAAATTAGAAGAAAAATACCAAGAGAAAAAAAAAAATCAATGACATTTTAAATTCAACATTATTTTTTTAAAATTTTCTTCCGAGCCCCATGCCTACAAGGACCTGACAAACTCAACCCCAGCAGCACAGACGCACAAGGCGGCGTTTCCCAGCGTCGAGGGGCAGAACAGCAATGACATCTCCGGAGCAGACACTCCGGGAAGGCAAAGCAAGCCTCCCGAGCTCATCAGCATCTCTGTTGTTCACAGCATCCTCCACTGCCTCATGCCACCTGTACCCTTTCCCACTTCCAATGGCCAACATTCATCATTAAGAAGGAAAACCTCCCCAGGTGTGGGAAACAACCCCCCATTTCCAAGCCCAGGACTCCAGCCATGCTGGAACACCCGTGCTGAGGTAGGAGCAGGGACCAGAGGTGGCGATGGCAGATGCGTCCCATGATGGCCCCTGCCCCATTAGCAGCTCTGATGGACTGGGGTGGCTTCATCCTCACCCCAGAAGAGTGAGAGGGACAGAGCAACACGTGTCCACAACACCCACCGGCAAGGACCGGGTTCTCCAGCTACCAGGTCTACCAGCTGAGCACAGGCCCCTGGTGGAGACCCTCTTCTGAAGGCACCCAGTGGAGACATCCCTAATTTTGCTATGTGAATCTCAAACACTATTTACCACCTCACTTAACCTGGGCAAGGACACGTGTCGGTACACCAGTACTGTCAACAGCAGGGCTTGGAGCACACAAGGGGCTTCGTGTTTGCCTCGCAGCGCTGTTTATTGGGGGGCTACCCCGGAAAGCAAGGGCTCCTTCTCACCCCCACCCTCTCAGCTCCAACCGGCCTGTTGAAAACAACAATTAAATTAAAAAAAAAATAATTAAAAAAAACCACCCCCAAACCCTACCCTAGGTGCCAGAGAAGATCAAAGTAGGAACATGGAAGCTCTAAAGCTCCTTTAAACGACCTGGTCTCCTGCTCCCCACCTGCTGCTGGGCTCCCACAAGCTGCTCCGGGGCCTCCTCAGAAGGCGACAAGAAAAGCAAATGTCCCTCAACCCACAGACCTGCAACGCCGAAGGGAATCAACGCCACCCCGAAAAAACGTGCAGGTGTCCCCAGAGCAGAAAATAAGATTGAAAAACCACATCTAATGGACAGCCATGAGGCAGCAGCGGCACGGCCTGGCAGAGGGGTCCGGCCCGGCACCAGGGTGGCTCCTGGTGAGGCTCATTTTGCCACCTCCTGAGGGCTGGGCGGTGGGGCCAGCACTCCAAAATTAAGGCAGAGGGAGATTGGGGGTGTGTGCTGTGATCCAGACGTGCAGGTCGGCAAGACGAGGATGCCAGCAAAATCAGGAGAGCGTGGAGTAGCTCGGGAAGGGGTTAGGTCCAGGTGGACATGGCAACGACTATTCACCAGAAAGGGGTTTTGCACAACGAACCTCCAGTGCACTGGCTCCAAAGATGCCTCCCTCCAAAGCACCTTCATTTCTAGCACACTAGGCACTACCATGATTGCCAGGGCCAAATTTCCAACCTCCAGAAACGGTGTCGGCACGTGGCCAAGCAAACACAGCCAAGCACAGCGAAGGTGGGCTGGGTGAGCTGGACACCACCACACCACCAAGACAGACATCGGCCACGGGGGGAAAGAGGCTAAAAAGCAAAGGACCTGCAAACCCGTCTTTCCTGCCTGTAAAGCAACATGGAAACGCCAGACGCTGGGAGCAGGCAGAGCAGGCTGCTATTTAAAACATCTGCTGCCCTTCCCGGTACACGCAGGAGCGGAGGAGCGGAGCCTAGCAGGTGGATTATGGTCTTAATGAAATATTCACATTCATCTGCTTGCTCCGAGTCCAGACCACAAGTCTGCTTTGCCCTCTGCTAGCACGGCTGAGGGGGTTTTGTGTCCGGATTTTTGGTTTTAAATTAGCTCTGCCTCTATAAAACAGAGACACACCCCTTGTCTTAAATATCTTTTGACATGGAAATGATTCCTAGCAAAGGAAAAGGGGGCAGGATACACTTCAGAAGAGGAGTCCGCTTTTACATCCCACTTAACAAACCAAAGCACCAACACAACAGGCTCACATAACCTCCTGCACGCGCTGCAGCATGACTTGTCTCTAATGACGACCCTACAACTAGGAACGCACGTAAGAGCCAATTAACCTTAATGCAGAGAGTAAACACACCCGTCTTGCCAGGGCTGTGAAAAATCGCACATCAAGAAGCCCCACTGATGTCACATCCAAGCCATCAAGGTCTCCAAAGCCACCAAGCACCACGCTCGAGGTGCTGGTTTAGAGGTGGCCACCTCTACAAGGTTGACTGCAGCCAGAATGCACAACGCAGGCTGCAAGAGAAAGCCCAGCGCATCGGCTAGTGTCGGAGGCTGAAATGGTCTTTGTGCCCCAAGGTAGCACCTGGAGCCACCAGGAAGGTCTCCAGCCATTGAAGCCTGCTCTCTGCACAGGCATGAGGAGCCGGCAATATCGTTGCATCCTTGATGCAGAGGCCCACGACCATTAAATATGCTGCACATCAAAAAGCATCCAAGACAACCTCGTCTCAAACGCCCTCTTACACTAAGTATACTCCAAGTACCCAGCAACACCATGGCTGGGGCTGCAGGATGGGAAAGCAAACCACCAGTATGGCCATTTTGTTAAGATTTGCTGTATTCTGGGAGTTTTGTTTTTAAATTGATTTACGCAGTTGATCTCACTGCTGACCTGAACTCCTCCTGAGAACACAACATATCCCCCCAGCTTTCTGATAAGCACCTGGATATAAAGAAGGAGGTGTCACGGCTTCTGATTTACAGCGCTGCAATTGTGGACACGAGTAAATAGGAGATGCACAGACTTCCAGATGGAAAGAGAGACCCAGAGCACTGATTACATACAATTATTAATGTGTGTCTCTACACCACTGGGAAAAAAAGCACTGGATATGCTTAAAAAGAAACAAAACAGAGAAAAGTAAAATGGCTACCCATTAAATATTTGTGCAATACTGGCGTGACACCTTAGGGAAATAAATATTTGCTTGACCTATTTCCAAAAGAGAAGTTTTTATAAGTTCCATGAAAACCTCTTTATTTAATCAAACCATGAGAACAGAGCACGCGCGAGCATCCCGCAGGCCAAGCCGGGCTCCAGCAGTGACTAGCTCCCTTCTTACCCTTCTCACGGGAGCAAACTCATCCCCTTTACGTCAGCAGGACAAAAAAGTCATCCTGAGACCCACATCAAGACACCTATTCAGAAGAGGAATTGTTAAGAGATACCGACACAAATAGGAGAGAGCTACCTTGCTGGGAGCCCCTTTCAACTGATTCATCTGCCTCTTGCCTCAGTGGATTTTTAAGCGCTGGCTCCTTAAACCTGTCCCACCCAGGCTCTTTATTAAGGACACTCTGCCGGCCAAATGCCAGGGCTCATTCCCCACCCTATTCCTGACATGGCCCTCTCAAGCATCTCTGTATTAAAGGGGAAAAAAAACCCTAAAAAGCTCTTCCCCTTGAGCAGCCCAGCGGTACAGCAGGCAGGGAAGCCCCATCACCCAGACTGAATTTTCTGCGCGTTACTGGGCAGGAGCATTCGGGTGGAGCTACAATGGAAACTTTTGCAACCTTAACACCATGCTATTTTATTTCTTTTTTTTTTTTTTCCCCAAGCAAGTGCTAAAACACATTGGGGGATGGAGGGGGCTGGCTGGAGCAGGGAGGGCAGCGCTTGCCTTCAGTAGGAGGAACATTACAAACGCCATCACTGCAATTGAAGGCACAGTTTAGAAGGCTCATTCTCCAATTTTTCTATTTCTTAAAAAAAAAAGTAGGAATAAGGAGTAGCGAGCACGCAGATAAGAAGGGAGTTCAGTTAAATATCCCCTTATCGTGCATGTAGAAAAAGGAGAGGGCACCCTCACACAGCATCCCTCTGACGGGGGAGAGGAAAGAGAAACCATGAAGTCTTTGAAACACAGGAGAACGCCCTCCACGCAGGGATGAGCCCTGGCTGCAATGGCTGTGACTGCATCTGGTGACAACCCAACCGCTCCGGCTCTGCTCTTGTGCCATGTGTCATCACCAGCTCCTCTGACTCCACCGCAGTCCTCAGCCGACCAGGGGCTTCTCCAGTGACTTCACGCAAACTCACTCCATTTGTATGCTAAGCATTGTTATTTAGAACATTTGTCCAGAAAAAAAAAAAAGAGAAAAAACAAACAAACAAAGAAGCAGGGAAGTACAAGCCTTTTTTTTTTTCTTCTTCTTCTTAATTAGAAACATTACCCCTCTCCTACTCAACAAAGCAGAAAAGCCATCGCAGCTGCAAGAGGGAGAGATGCTGCTGACCTTCACCCCAATAACCCGAACCAAGGAGGACCTTCTCCAAATTAGGCTCCGTAGCAGGACTAGACTCATCCCACCTAGAACAGGTGCCTAAGTTACAAATATAATCATCCTGGGCTCCTGTTGAGTTAATGTAAAGAGCGTGGCACCTCGGTGGGTGACTCCAAGTCTGAGTGGGGCAAATCACCCTTAGGGTGATCAAGGTGGGGAGAACCTGGACCGGGCTCTGGGCTCCTGCTCTCCCAAGCAAATCCCCCTATTTCAGGGCCGTGCCAGCTCCCTGCAAGAACAAGAGTGACAATAACTTACATTAACAGTGCGCAAACCAAGGACCTCTCTGCAGGATGAATCTCCCTTGTGCTTTTTTACATGCAAATCTGGTGGAAAAGACGGGAAAAAAAAGAAAACAAAAAAAAGACAGGAGATGGGGAGCAAAGGACCGGGGGCGCTGAGCATGACGGGGGTGTAGGGGGGAAATGTCTGCTCCCATCTTCTGCCTTTTGTTTGCACAGATTTCCACAGACCCTCAATTATTTGTTTCTGCTCCCAACAGTTTTCTTGGGGAAGCTAACACCCTGCCTGCGGGGGCGATGAACACGAGTGGGTCTCCCAGGGCTCATCCCTGCCCAGGATACAGCCCCACGTTCAGAAATAGCAAGCGATGCACCTATGGAACAGCCACGCACGGAGCAGCGGGCTCCTCTGGAGAGGGCTCCCGGGGGGACGGAGCCACGGCCGTGCCCTGCAAACGATGCTGCCTCCGGACCCGTCCCACCCCACAACCAGGGAAAGGCTTAGCAAGGGACGGACGCGGACCCGCGCCCCCAGGTTGGGCTGTAAACCCAAGTTGCAGATAATTCCAGGAGCTACGAGACGAGCTGCTTTTACATAGTAACACCATAGTAACCGAGATGGATGATAAAGCTTGCATACACAAGGGCACCACATTTTTGGAGGGGAGAAAGAGGGGGTCTAAATAGAAGGAAAACCTTCCTGCGGAATGAGGGGACACATTTGTATAAAGGGGAACCGGAGCCACACTGCTGCTTAAATCTCCCCCCACGGACAACCCAGGTGGCTCTTACTACCAGCCCGGCTCACCTGCTCCCGGCTTCCCCGCTCCGGGCTGTCAGCACCGCCTGCACCGGTCCCTACATCCCCCTGGCGAAAGCCGGCAGCCCCCACGGGGCTGGTTTTGCTTGGCTTTCCAACAAGGATTTTACTGATACAGACATTTTCCCACGAGTGACTTCGGGGCTTCAAGTTACTACGGCTTTCTTACTGTAGCAAGAATTGCGGAGGCTGAGCCCTGTTGGAAAACCCCATGCTAAACCCCAACCCATCTATAATATAGTTAACACAAGCTACAGATTAGGCTGTATCTGAAGCAAAACGCAATTCAACAGCCTCCTCTTTCCCACCCCCAAGGTGGGTCAGGGCTCCAAAACTGTGTGGGCATCCGCGTTCAGCGAGTTATTGGGATGAACGAAGAGGAAACAAACAGACTGGAACAGTCTGCTCCCTCTTCTCAGCTACGCATCCCGAGTCGGGAAACACATCAAGGTCCCAGACTCAACCTAGTTAATAGAAGTTATCATTAAATTGCTGTTTTCTTCTACGGTAAATAAAATGCCTCTGATCATCTGGGTTTTTTTTTTTTCCTCCTCCTCATCTCTTAAAGAGAAATTACTTTAGAATAAGCTGTTCCAGATAGTGAAGTAAACTTCTGGCTTCCTACCCGTGGAGAATGGTTCCTCAGAACAGCGTGATCCTGGGTTGGGGACTGCAGCCGGAGGAGGTGGGCAGGAGCAGCGAGACCCTCCCTGCGCGGCTGGAGCCACCCTCCCACGCTGGGCGGAGGGGAAAGCCCACGGCCAGGCAGAACAGAAATGGGAAAGAGAGCAGAAATGGGAAAACACAGCTCAAGAAGCTCTTGGATATGTTTTTTTCCCGGGTATGTCAGTCGGCCTGATGAGACACATCACCTACATCTCCCCCATCACCCACCTCTGCCCCAAAAGTTTCCCATCTCATAACCACAACAGAAGAGGACCCCTTGGAAAAATGTTATTGCTCGAGTTTTGTGGGCGCAGACTAAGCACACCCCGAACCGGAGGATGGAGTTTCAAGCCCCGAGCGTGAGCTGCGCAGTTCAGACACGTCCGAGCAAACGTGGTGCCCGAGGGGTGCGTTCCCACTCTTCGCCTTGGACCCGCGCCCCCCTTACCGAAAGCTCCCCCCTCCCCAAGCCCAGCGGGGAGGCCTCACCTTGCTGCCACCCGGCCACGCGCCCGCCTGCCACCCCGGGAGCCTGCCGAGGAGCTGGCATAGCCCGGGCAGGACTTTACCCCGGCAGCCCCAGGGTGCCCGGCCGAACCGCCGTCCCCAACCGGGCAAGGCAAGAACCCGAGGGGAAACCGGGACGGAGCCAGCCGGGGGTCGGTCCCAACTCCGCCACGGATTTCCCACGCGGCCTCGGGCACGTCACTTAGCCGCGGGTGGGTTTTCCTACCTGTGCGAGGAGGGAGACGCCGCCGGCTCCCATCCCGGGCCGTCCCGAGGCCACGCACGTTAAACCCGGCGTCGTGTCAACACCAGGAGACACAAAAAAAGCCCACTCGTGACCAACCCTCCTACCCCCCCAGCTGCGACACGAGTGGGGTCAGACGCCCCTCAGTCCCCAGAGCCAGTGAGGGCTGGAAAAAANAAAAAAGGACTTTTCTTCCTCTAAAGACCCAGATTAAAAAACAAACAAACAAACAACAAAAAAGACCGACAAACCCACACCGCTCCGAGGGAGAGGGAGCCGTGTCCCGGGCAGCCCCACGCAGCCGGGCGCTCACGCAGAGCTCCCACAGCGGCCGGGCCGGCAGATTTTTAATTTAATTGATTTTAATTTAAATTTTAATTGCTGGCGAGCCCATGGCAGCAAAGGGCAGCGCAGCCCGCCGGTTCCCCGCCCCGCGGCAGGGCTGGGCGGACCGGGGCGGCGGCGGCGGAGGGGAGAGGGGGGGGACGGACACGCGTGTCCCGACCCCGCGGGTGGGAGGCTGGCAAGGGGAGGGGGGCCGCGGGAG
>VUYV01000064.1:91719-255121 GCA_008711295.1 Anarhynchus alexandrinus | reverse complement strand
GGGGACGGGAGCGTCTGCGCCGGGTCCCTGCACCGGGAGGGGGGGGCCGGGAGCTGTGCATGCACCGCGTCCGTGTCACCGGGCGTCTGCACCGGGGGCGCGCGGCCCCGGGGAGGTCGGGAGCAGCGCGTACCGGGCAGCCGAGTGCTGGTGGGGTGCGTGTCCCTGGGGTGTGCGCGGGGTGGAGGAGGAGGAGGAGTGTGCAGCCAGAGGTGCGGGAGGATGGCGTGGGCGTGCTGCGGGTGAATCACGGGATCACAGCGCACCAGGTCGGAAGGGACCTCGGGGATCACCTGATCATGGAATCATAGAATGGTTAGAGTTGGAAGGGACCTTGAAGATCATCTCGTTCCCACCCCCCTGCCCTGGGCAGGGACACCTCCCACCAGCCCAGGTTGCTCCAAGCCCCGTCCAACCTGGCCTTGAACACCTCCAGGGATGGGGCAGCCACAGCTTCTCTGGGCAACCTGCGCCAGGGGCTCACCACCCTTAAAGTGAAAAATTTCTTCCTAATATCTAATCTAAACATGCCCTCTTCCAGTTTAAAGCCATCCCCCCTCGTCCTATCACTCCATGCCCCAGTAAAAAGTCCTTCCCCAGCTCTCCTGTAGGCCCCCTTTAGGTACTGGAAGGCCACAATAAGGTCTCCCCAGAGCCTTCTCTTCTCCAGGCTGAACACCCCCAACTCTTTCAGCCTCTCCTCATAGGAGAGGTGCTCCAGCCCTCTGATCATATTCGTGGCCTTCCTCTGGATCTGCTCCAGCAGGTCCATGTCCTTCCTATGTTGGGTCCAACCTTTCTTGGCTAAAGGCAAGACGGCCCAGCACCCTGACCTGCATTGGGTGCCCTGTGCATGCCAGGACCCCGGTCCCCCAGCCGCCTTGTGTCACCGCTGCAGCCTTTCGTTGCCCCGGTCCCATCCAAAGCCGAGCGGGTGGCTCCTGCTGGCTTAGGGAGCTGAACCGGCTGAGCAGAGGCTGGCCAGGGGGATGGAGGGGCCGTGTGCCCCGCTGCCAACATGCTGCGGGCTGGGAGAAGGGCCATGGGTCAGGCACGGTCTGTCCATGAGCACCATCGGTGCTACCAAGAAAATCCCACCCAGCCATGAGCAGCTCTGCGCCTTGTGCCAGCGCTGGTGGAGCTTGGCACAGGCAGTTTGGCGGCTGGAAGTACCCTGCCCCTGCCCGCTCCCGGCCTTTGGCCCCTCCGGTGCAGGACGGAGGCCACTGGGGGCTTGGGGGGGTCCAGCTGCATGGTGAGGGGCTCTGAGCATCACTGTGCTCCTGGCGCTGGAGAGGTGCCCTCCGGGTGGCCAAACCACTGCTCCTCCGGGGCTTTGGCAGCATTTAATAATAGCATGAGCAGGTCAGGGATCGAACAGAGCACCAACTATTTTTTAAAAAAAGTGTGGCTTGGAAACATTGTCTTGAAATAAGACACCAGCTTTGGACAAAAGATAAAAGATTTTCCAGCTGCCTAAATGTGAACGTCATTCCGCTTTTCCTGGATTCAGAGCTAATGGTCAAACTCTGCTCAGAGTTACATTGATGTAAATATGATGTCGCTTATCTAAAGCTGTTGGCTTTAGAGCACAGGTCTGGATTATCGGCAGCTGGGACAAAAAAACTAAGGGCGCTCAGTGCATCACAAGTTCAGAGACTTCATTTTTCAGGACTGTTTAGTGCTCAGGGCTGTCAGCTCTCCTGGTTTTAGTGTGTGGCTGGATTTCTCTGTGAGCCCTGGCTCTTGGAGCCACACAACTGCATGGGAATTGTAGCTTTCTGGTTTTTCTTGTGTTTACGGAAGAAATGTGAACTTTTAACAGGTCAGGAACTAGGAACCAAATCAGCAGAGCATGTTTATAAGCCAGAATGGATGGTTTTCAACCAGTCCTGTGGCTGTAATTCAGCTTTTTCAATGCTTGTGATTGGCAACAGGATGGCATTTCCCCCTCTTCAGGCAAAATGGCTTTCCCACCCGCTCCATCACATGCCAGGCTAGTCTGACCTGATCTTTCTGGGAATAAAAAAAAAAAAACAAACCCAACACCACTGTTTTTCTGTTGTATTCCTGGCTCCAGGACTGGCACTCAGAGCAGCTGGACCTCCAGGAATTGCCCTCACCTCCAAGGGAGCAGGACACCTGAGCCTTGCTCCCTGTGGCTTTCACGGGATGGGAATGCAACCCCATCCAGCTGTGCTGACTTGCTGTTTCTGCCTCTCCTCTCATCCTGTTTTGCTGAATCACCCCTTTCACAAGCATTTGGAGCTCTTTGATGATCCCGGGAAGGAAATAGGAGCCTCTGCTCGGCTAGCTGAGAGGGGCAGGAAGCTCTGCCAGCCTTCCCCGCGCTCCCCCTCCTCGTGAAAGGCTGCTTCTCTCTGCTGGGAGCAGGGGCTGTGATAACGGGAAAGCCCTTTCACATCCCAACCTCTGGCTGGGATTCCCTGGAGGGTCACAGTGGAGGGATGTCAGTTAGGGATGTCAGCCCTAGATGCTCCAGGGAGCTGCTGGGCACAGCGACCTTGGACCTGCTGGGCCGATTGACAGCTGTCAGTCCCACATCTGGGTTGCCCAGCCCAATAAACTCAATGGCTCTGGCCATCTCTCACCTGGCGTTTGGTGCTCGCAGCATCCTGCTCGGTGGCTGCATGGAATTCAGGGAAAGGCATCTTTCCTTTTTGCATCACAGCCTTGCATTTTGCTGGCATCTCAGGAAACCCCGGTGTAAGGGGGACGCTGGTGAGGTTAAAGGACAGGGCAAGCCCAGGGAGAAATGGACCAGGCTAGTGGCCATCAAAAGATCGTGCCCCTGGAGCATCCTTTCAGTGTGGGAAAGAGAGCAGGAGAACACAGCACCCTGGCTCAGGGGTGGGAAGAGGATTTGGATGCTGCAGTAAGTGGCTTGGCAAGGTGGGCCTCCAGCCGTCAAATGGTACTGGTGTCCCCAGTTACTATGTGAGCCCCTCAGCTGGAAGGATTGCTCCTGTCCCAGCCCCAGCTTTGCTTGTCCGCACAGCAAAGCAGGACCCTTTCTGCCAACTCCGTTCCCCTCCTGCCTGGGAGAGCTTCTTGCTCCTCTGCAGCCTCTCTGATGAATTGAGCTGTGTCAGGGCTCAGCCAACATGGAGGCAGGCAGGTTGGCCGGTGTCCTGGCTCTCTTTTGCAGCTGGATCGTCCGTCCTCCCTCCAGATGTTTCACCCCAGACCCATGAAGAAGCAGGCGGCAAGGAGCCAGGAGGTGTCCAAGAAGTGTCCCGAGGGACTGCAGGGCTGCTCAAAGATGAGCTTAATCAGCTGGGAAAATCCCAGAGAAATAATGTGATGACCGAGGGAGGAGGCAAAACCCCCATCAACTCCTACCTTGGAGGCAGCCGAAGAATTGGCTGTGGCCTGGCTCGACTGCAGCAGCTGTCAAAATACAAAGAGGGGGAAAAACAAGCCCATCTTTGACACGGCTTGTCCCCCTCCCGCCCCACGACTGAAGACACGACTTGTTTTTCTGGGACAGAGGAAAATTTAGGAGTCTCCCGGGCAGCGAGTGCCTGGGGTGCTCCCAACTGCCAAGTCGATGCATGGATGGATGGATGGATGGAGTTTTTCTGGAAAGGCACTGGAAATGCCGGGATCATGGATTGCAGTGCTGCCAGCCAGCGGAGGCACGGCACAGCCCACAAGGCAGCGCTGAGGGGCCAGAGTGCGGCCGGCCGTGCCGCTACCCTGTGCGGGGTGAAGGCTGCGATCCAAGAAGGATGGGGAGCACCAGGGATGCAGGATGAAAGCTGCCAAGATGGACGCGGGTGTGAGCTTTTTGGAACACAAGGAGCTGAAAATATTCCATCTCAGTTGACTAATAAAAAACCCATCTTGTTTTGCAAAGGCTCATTGCAGACATCTGCGGGTTGTGGAGTTCCCAAAAGGGGGAAGAAACCTCTCCCTGTTGGAGCAGCCGCTGAGGGGAGGATGCAGAGAATGCACAGAGAAATTGGGATGCTCAGGGTTACAAGCCCAGGGAGGGATGGATCTGCAGGGCTCACCTTCCAAAAAAAGAGGAAGGGGGAGCAAGAGAGGGTATAAAAAGCAGCTGGCAGAAACCAAAAATGATTGTATGGCTTTTAATTGCTATGGTAATTTTTTGCAAAGTGTTTTAAGCTTTTTGGAGGAGAAAGAAGAGGTAAGTAAAACGCCCTGGGGCTGGATTGCAGGGTAGCACAGAGGGAGGTACAGCCGTGGCACCACTGGGGATCTGCCGCCGGGGCGCTGGGGGACGAGGAAAGCCCAGTGTGTCAGGAGCTGGGCGTAAGGGCCAGCGGGGAAAACCAGCTGAGCAAGGAGCCTTGGAGGTAAGTGACAGGAGAAGCTACTTCTGCAGGGTGTCCGAGTGCCAAAAGCTCTCCCCTGTGTCCAGAGGGAGGGGGATCGGAGCCACAGCAAGGCTGAGCTGCCCGCGCGCTCCTGCTGGCTTTGCCTTCCTTCTCCGCACCCACCTGAGGATGTGTTCAGCTGGGTAAGGAAGAAATAGTGTCCTCTGCTGAAAAGTCCACTGTGGCATTTTTGACCAGGTACCGGGCATCTGCATCCCAGATTTGTCCTTGCTTTTGCATTCCAGCCCTGGGGTTGTGTTACAGCCCCAGGGTTTGCAGGGTGTAAACCACTGCCCCGGGTGAGACCCGCTCCGGTGGCATCACCGAGCGCTAGTCTAACACACCGTGACAAGGACAAAGCACCTGAGATGTCACATCCCAAAGTGTCCAGACTGAGGTTACAGCGGGCTCCTTCCCCACTGGGCGTGAGTGCCCGGTGACCTGGCCGTGGGCTGCGGGGTTTGGTGGCAGCCGCCCCCTACGAGCCCCGCTGGGGTCAGCAGCCGGTGCTGCCCGGTGCCAGCCCACCCTCCTCGGGGACCGCAGCCGTGCCTGGCCACCCACAATAGCTGCTTTCAGTCCAATTTCACCGAAGGGTAGAGCACTCAGAAATATTAAGCTGCTGGAAAACAGGCTTCCTTCCTTAGCTGATTAGTCACAGCCTTTAGGAAAGTTCCCATATTGGGTCTGGGACCTGGTGTCCAGGCTGTGCTCGGCGCTGTACAGGCACAGAGGGGCTCTCCGTGCCTCCCACTGCCATCAACCTTACCGGGATGGCACAGCTGGGGAAACTGAGGCACAAGGAGGTAACGGGGTTTGCCTGGGAATGAGCTGTGGCATTTCTGCAGATCAGCTGTGAGCGACCTCGGGTGGTTTGGATGCTTCTTCTCAGGGACTAAAGAGGTCCTAAGCAGCTTGGGCGCTTCCCTGCTCTCACGGAGCAATGTCAGCTCTGCGCGTGATGGGTGGGTGAGCCCTGCACGCACACCAGCAGGAAAACCTTCGTCCCCAAAGTGCCACCAGCTCTTGTGCAGACCAGGAGTCGCAGCCACCCCTTCCACGTCACTCCAAAACTCCACACAGAGGGTGCTGGGGAATCACCTGCACAGTGGGGCGGGTGGTCACGGGGCAGAGCCCACAGCAGCCACATCCCCGCCCGTGGGGAGTCATAGTCCAGTGGGAGCCAAAGCACTTTTTTGGGGGCACAAAACACCCCACCACCTCAGTTCCTCACCTGAGTCCACCTGGCTGTTCCAGCGTCACTTCCCCGGTGCTGTCAGGGCCATCGAGGTCTGAAGAGCTTCAGTTTTCTTTAAGCCGCTGCTTTTTTGTGCTTTGCTTTCAACTTGTGCTCTGTTTTCTCATCCCACTGGAGATAACACAGGGCAGAGTCGTCCCTGGGGCTTGGCCACCCACTCCCTCCCTTTATGTCTTGTTAAGACTTCCACTGTGGGCTTTGGTGGTGCCTCTGTAAAATGATGCTCCGTGTTTCTTTGGGTCCTAAAGCTTTCCAAAGGCCAGAGAGGAAGAAAAAAAACCCACAAACAAACAAAAAAACCCCGCAAAACCCCAAAAAGCAGAAAGTGACAATGATGGAGGTGGAGAGGTGATACGGGGCCATGGGCAGGGGCAGCTGGGGTGCGGGGAACCCGCGCCCTGGGACTGTGCAGTGCAGGGGAAGGACAGGGAGGGCTGGAGGGGGAGGGAAAGCCACCACCCTGTGGTGACAGTTCTGCGGAGCCCCCAGGGCTGCACCCAGGAGTGCCGAGGGTGGGCGCAGCGGGCAGACCAGGCTCCCTGCAGCGTATGGCACAGCAGCAGCCTTGGAAGACTTGGCAGGAGGGTGGGTGACATTAGCTCTGTCACAGTCAGTGCTGCCCCAGTAGGAAACGTTGCCCTCCCCTGCTTGCCCAGCGGCATGGGCTGGCTTGTGCAAGAGGTCCCGGTGTCCCAGTTGCAGGTTGCACAATGAAATAAACTCACCCAAATTCACTCTTCTGAAGTTTGCAGTTATTGAGGAGCAGCTGAAATTATCCCTCCAAATCCCCCAAAACCTTGGGTGCTGGTGAAGCCTCCTTCCTCTTTACAAGCACCACACACCAGTACCTTCCACGTTCCTCCCAGTCCAAACCTAGCCAAGGTGCATCCAATCTTACATCCAGGAGCAATTAAGTGAGCAACACAGTAATTATTGCCCTACCCACCCTTTGCAGTCCCAGTCCATATGACCCTATAGCAATCCCTATAGCCTTGTGGAGGAGGAATATATTAGCATATGGCACAGGCTCCCTAGCAAGATACTTCCCGCTCTGGACTGTCCTCAGCCTGGCCGTGGCTGGGTGAGGATGCTCTCCAGCCGTTGCAAGGCAGCTTTTAAAGGGCAGAGCTTTCCCAGAGCTGCATTCTCAGCCTCTTTGAGCACCTTTTCCAGAGGGCTCAGCCTCCCCTGGGGTCCTGAGGGGTTAAACGCTGGGAGTTCTGGTTTAGAAAATGAAAGGACTGTCTTTGGCAATCCCAGCTGGGTGGGTTTGTCTGCAGTGGCCTTGCGGGATGGTGGGTTGGAGAAGGAGGGAGGAAGGGTCTCCATCAGCGCAGGGCAATCGGCAGCTGTGCCCGGAGCTGCTTGGAGCAGAGGAGCTGGTTGCAATGAGACACAGCTGCTCCCCAAATCCGCCCTCCGGCCTCGCAGGGAGCCCTCATAGGCTCAGCAGAAGGCATGGCGTGGGTGCTGGGTGCTGTTTGGGAGCTGGGGCCCTCCCCTTGCTCAGGTGAGAGGAAGGAAGCAGCGGGGAGAGGAGGAGCTGAAAGGTGAGCGAGTGTCACTGCTGGCAGAGAGCAGCTTCTGGGGTTTCTGGGCTGGTTGCCCCAAAGTTGAGGAGGTGCTGAGGTTCAGCAGCCCCCCAGGTAATGGGGAAGGTGCTGGGCAGTTCGCAGCGTGCGATGGGTGGGCAGCGTGGGTGTGCAGGGTGGGAAGGGTGCGCTGCTTGTGGGGTGGCTAAGCTTGCTGCCACCTAGGAGCAGAGCAGGCTAGTGTGAGCAAAATATCTGGCTTGTTTTGGGATGCTTTTTAGCTGGAGAGGTGGATGTGAGCTGTGTTGCCTCTGTGGGGGAGGATTGCCCCCTTTGCCCTCAGCAAGAGCTGCGGGGTGAGGGTTGTGATGCTCCTGTTTCTGGGGTGGAGGGGTGGGGATGACCCGTTCTTCTGTAGGGTTTATTTGTTGAGCGTGGTTTGGTGTCCTTGTGGTGGCTTGAAAATGCTTTCTCTTGCTCTGTCCACCTATTAGTCTCTCTCCAGAGCGTAACTTATTCTTCACCTCCCTAATGGACCTCCCCCACCCATGGTGGGGCTGAGAGCTGAGAGAAGTCTGAGCCTTTCTTCTCTGTTCCCTGCCTGTCTCTAGCTTTCCTGGGTGAAACCCGCAGGGAGTTAACCTCACTGAGCTGAAAACTACCGGAGCGGTCCCCTTCCCGCTGCCCCGAGCTCTGGGGCTGCGCAGGTCCCCTGCGACGTGCAGGCAGGTGCCTGAGGAGGGGGCAGCTGTGAATTAAGGCAATGGGGTGCAAAGTCCTGCTGGAGGACGCTGGTCCTGCAGAGGGGATGTGGCTCTGGCACAAGGCACCCAGCAACACATTTCGCTGGGTGGCTGCAGCGCTGCGTTAAGCCCTCGCGCCCTCTGTTCACTGTGAAGGTGCTGCTCAGTGTGGGGCTGCTCCTGGGGGCTCTTTCCAAGCCCCCGCGGGATGTGCAGGTTTATCTGCCCGGAACTTTCCCTATGTGCTTTTTGGGTGTGTCTTAATGTATACCCCAGCCAGGAGCCCTGGGAGAATCGGGACCAGACTGATTTTTTCCTCCTCTCTGAAAATTCCCCCCTTTACAGCGAGGACCCCTCTCCCGTGTGCTGCCAGGCCCTGCAGCGCGGCGGGGAAGGCAGCTGGAGGGCTGCCCGCAGCGGCAGCGATGCCCGGGAAAGCTGGGCTCAGCAGGTTGGTGGGTGGCCCCGTGACCACGGTCCCGCTTGCAGCAGAGCTGATGGAGGCACTGAAGCTTCGGGAGCTGGCTAGTGCTTCCCTGCCATCCCCCCCTTCCCCGGGGAGGGGAGTGGAATCTGGGCTTTGGGCTTATTCCTGGCTGTCAGGGAGAGACAGGGGTGGACTGGACATGGAGCGGGGACCGCGTCTCCCCACACAGCCCGCCTTCCCGGAGGGATGTCTGGGAATGGGACGGGGCTGAGCTTGTGCCAAGTGGATCGGAGAGGCTGGGTGCCTGCTGGGACAGAGGGCTCGTCGGGTGGCACCTGCTTGTCCTTGTCCCTTTGGGTAAGGAACCGACTCTCATCAGCCACCCCTTGGGTTGGGTGTGTGCTGAGACCCCCTTGGGGACACCGTGCCATCAGCTGATCGTGCTGCCAGAACAAGACGTTTCCTTTAGCTCATCCGTGGTCCTTCTGAAGCGGTCATCCTGTGTCCTCATCCTCTCCTTGGGGCAAGGTGGGATGCAGAGCAGGCAGCTGGGAAAGCGGGGCTCAGCCTCCGTGGGGCTCAGCCTCTGGTGCGATGTGCTGACACCAAGACCGTCATCGTCCTGCTGATGCTGCTGTCCTGCTGGTGCCAAGTGCTGAGCAAACGGAGCAAGGGGCTCTTCTGGCCCAGGGGCTGGGACCAACACCCAGCGCCCCGACGTAGATCTGCAAGAAAATACTCCAGGGATGTCACTGCGTTGAGTGGGAGGCAGCCACCAGTGGTGGCCCGCAGGAAGGGGGGGGTTGCATGAGAGCTGTCTGGAGCCTGTGTGCCACCTTGTGTGGCTGGAGGCATGGCTGCGCTGTGACCTTCAGCGTGCACTGTGCCAATCTCCAGCTCTGCAGCCATGCACGGCGGAGGGGAATTGTCTCCACTCGGGATGTGAGTGGGCGAGGGGATGAGCGGGAAGCAGGCACGGCTTTCCTTCCATGTGTTCTTGCTAATGAAAACCAGGAGCTGTGCAACCTCGGAGTGCGGCAGTGCCTGGTGAAAATGGCATTGCAGAGCTGTCTGGGTGTCCTCCAGGCAGCACAGCCCCTTTGCTGGGGTTCCCTGGGAAGGTGGATGATGGTGGTGGGGGCCAAGGCATGGAGACCAGGGAGTTCTGGCGTTAACAAGAGCTGTGTCTGGCCCATTCGGCGGTGCCTAGGTGGGACGCCTTCCCCTCTGAGCAGGAAACATGACATTTGGACTTTGAAGTGAGCATGTGGTGTTTGCAGCAGTTCCTCAGACTTCCCACCTCTCTGCCCTGAGGTTTTTTGGGTGTTTTGGTGGTGTTTTTCTCTTTAAGGACAGTGCAGGGCAGGAGGTCTCCTGCCAACCAAATTCTTGTTTGAACGGGATGTTGACAGCGTGATTGCAAAGTGTTCCTGTGACGCAGTATTCGCCCTCCCAAGGGGCAAATGTGATGGTGCATCCCAACGGCAACTGTCTCTCTCCTCCAAGCTGGATGCAATAACTGGCACTCTGGCTTCTGCCCTGTTTTTTGGTGCTCACAGAGGCCCCGGCTGATCTCCATCAAGGCCCTTCATGTGTTTGCCTCAGTTTCCCTAGAGGCTTACCTGTCCCCATGATGGGGCTGTGTTTGCAGCTATGAAATGACTCTCCTAGAGTACACTTGTGTTGCATTGTGCTGCTGGAGCCCTTTTTCCCCACCTGAGTCTATTCCTGTCTTTTATTTGCAGTCCCAAACAATGAACTACGTGGGGCAGCTGGCTGAGACTGTGTTCGTCACAGTGAAGGAGCTGTACCGGGGTCTGAACCCCGCCACCCTGACGGGCTGCATCGATGTGGTCGTGGTGAGGCAGCCCGATAACTCCTTCCAGTGCTCCCCATTTCACGTGCGCTTTGGGAAGCTGGGTGTGCTGCGCTCCAAGGAGAAGGTGGTAAGTGGTGCCTGCCCTGGGACTGTGCTTCCTCTCTGGTGTCTCCAGACCCAGGATCTTCCCTAACTCACAGGTTATGGAAGAACTTTGAGGGCAATGGGAGCTCTGCTGAAATGGGTGCTTGCTAGTTTTTGGAGGGGATGCCCCAAATGGACCCCACCCTCTTCCAGGAAGGACTGCGCTTCCCAGGAAAACTGGGAGAGGTCCCTTGCCTCAAAGGCTGGGTGGCTGTCAGCCCTGCGAGCAGCACCAACCCTGTCTCCTCCCTGGGGAAGTGCCTTTCTGTGCGCTGATGGGTGGGCGGGTTCAGACAGACAGGCTTCTGCCTCTTGCCAGGTTGACATTGAAATCAATGGGGAGCCTGTGGACCTGCACATGAAGCTGGGTGACAATGGAGAAGCCTTCTTTGTCCAGGAGTCGGAGGAAAATGAGGTTGGTGATGAAGAGGTGCTGTTGGTCTGTGTTCTCCTGTGACCACTTGAAAGTGCAGGCTTGAGGTGGAAGGACCAGGTTTGGACTGCTCTTCTTCCTCAGGGTGACTCCATTATCCCCTCTGAGGTTTTGTATGTCCAGACTTGAAGGACCTTGCAACCAGTGTGGACAATCTGGGCATTGGAGCACCCTGAGGGAGTACTAGACCAAATATTTGCATCTCAAACTGTCCTCCATCAATGGGCATGGCTGCTGGCCAGCCAGGCAGATATCTCAGAGCTTGGCTTCTTGAAGGACCTTGTGACAGGGATGAGAGTGAGCCAGATGCTGTGGCAGGCTGCCTGCTCTACTGGGAAGTGGGATGAGACTAGCTGTGGCTTCCAGAAATCCCAGCAGCTCTCTCCCAGGCTGACTTGTGGTTGCTGCTAGCTTGGGCTGGGTTGGAGAGCAAGGAGAGGGCTCTGGAACCAGATTCCATTTGCAGCCTTTGTAATTCTGGTCTCATGGTGCCATCTCCTGCCTGCCTCTCCTTGCCCACGTTACAGATGTCTTTAGTTTGTGGCTGGGTAACCCTGTTCTTGTGGTTTGTGTGTTTTTGTTTTTGTTTTTTTTTTAACTTGCATGTACAAAACCTTTCCTTTTTGGGCCTGGCCACAAAACCACCCCCAAGCTGAGGGCTCAGTGGTGTTGGTTGTGCTGGTGGCGTGTGTTGCATAGATGAGAACCATGAGTTGCCAGGCTGGAAGAGAGGGTACTGGAGCTGATGGGCTCTTCCATCCCTCTTGCAGGGCAGCATTCCCTCCCGCCTCTGCACCTCTCCTATCCCCAGGGAGGACAGCCCGGAGGATGCCTCTCAGCCCTCTCATGGGCAGGAGACCTCCAGCGCTGAAGCAACTCTGCGCAAGAGGAGGCGACGCAGGAGGAAGCCCAAGCAGAAGATGTCAGACTCTGAGTTAGAAGGTTGCGAGGAGACCAAAAGTGAGATTTCCATGGAGGAGACATGCAAGCTGCCAGCCTCCAGGTGAGTGGCCAGGTCTGGGCAGGGTGATCACTGAATGGCAGGGGTTGGAAGGGACCTTTGGAAGTCACCTAGTCCAACTCCCCAGGCAAATCAGGTTCACCTAGAGCAGGTTGGACAGGAACACATCCAGGCGGGTTGCGTGATGTGGTGGGTCAAGCTTGTAGATTTTCTTGGTGATGCCCAGCAGTACTGAAACATGGGGACAGTGTTTCGCATTGGACCCCAGTCTCCTGTGGAGTAGAAAGCCAGTGGAGATGGTAAAGTTGGGTATTGCCAGCTTTTCAGGTGAGGAGGCTGGTGCCTGAGAGCAGCGTAACTGACCTCTTTCCTCCTTTGCAGTGATTCAGTGTATTTCTCCTTTGCTGATCTCCCTGAACAAGAAACCAGGTTGTTGCCATCCCCAGAGATGCACCCTTACTCAGATGGGGAGCTGGCCTCCATGGACAGGTAACGTGCAGAGCCAAGGTGATCTGCTTGGCTTTGGTGAAAACAGGGAATGTGCCTTGTGGCTGGGAAGGCAGTAAGGAAAAGAGATTTGGGGGTGTCAGCAGAGGAGGGTTTTCCTGGCTTGATGCGGTGTGGCTGGAGGGAAGCTTGGAGCCCATGAGGAATGCTTCTGGCCATGGTCACAGATGCAAGAAGCCTGTGTGCACTGGGCTGTCCTGCCTCCGCTGCTGAGCTGCTTCTGGACAACTGGTGGCACAGCACTTTGCGTCCTTGGGCCTCAGCTTCCCATAGGTCTTTCTCTTGGTTTGTAAGTGATGTTCTTATGGGGCAAAACTGACTCTGTGGGGAAACCAGCCTTACAGTGTTCTTGGCCCTAAATGTCCTTGCAGTGATAGAAAAGCATAGGTCTGCAGGGTAGACGAGGTCCAATATTTCCTTCTCTTCTTGTAGCCCCATCCTGAGCCATCCATCTTCTCCCAAAAGTGACTCTGAGTTGGAGGTCAGACCACAGGACAGTTTTGCTCTAGGGGCTGAATCCCATGTGCAGTGGACCTGGGGAAGGCTTCCTCAGGTGAGTCCCTGCTCTTGCTCTTCTCTAGCAGCTGGTGGGAAGGGGGTGTCTGGAAGGCCTGCAGAAAGTGGAGAAGGCTGCAGCCAGGTGACCTTAGAGGAGCTATCCTCTTCTGCCTGATGCTTTGGGCAACATCCCATCCTCAAACCTGTTGTTCTGCTTTCTTTGAGGTGAATAAATCAGAACGAGTTGAACCAGCCAAGTCCACAAAGACCTTTGCTACTGCAGTAACTACTGTCTCTGTGACACCGGTCCTGGTGGATGAGGCAACCCATCTTGTTGCCAGCTCTGAAGGTCTGGGAGGGGGTCCAAGCCCAGTAGGACACCAGGGTGCACCTTGTTCCTCCACTATGTCTGTTGCTGAGCCAACACCTGCACCGTGCGATGGGAATGAGCTCCCCAGGCTGAAGGACATCCCCAGTGCTGTGGGGGCAGAGAGCTCGTTGGAGGCTTCCTCAGCCCGACAAGAGAAGCAGGAGGGAGGTGAGAGTGTTGTGCCAGAGGTTCAGCCGGATACGGAGCCCTTTGAGGGAGCTGCTGCTCCAAGGCAGGTGGGCTCAGAGGGCCCTGAGCCCCAGCTGGAAAGTCAGAGGAGACAAGGTGAGTGGGTGACTGGCACTGCTGCGGTGTTTGAGCCCAGAGATGTATCTGACTTGGATGGGGGGCTGGCTTGTTCATTCAGTGTAACTCCTTCATGACTGCCCTGGGTATTCAAGATGTGATATGTTTTCTTTGCCCTCTCCGTGTGCTGCCAGCTCCCTTGTTTTGAAGAGACATTCCTCAGGTTTCCTCCATTCAGTGACCACCCAACACCTCAGGAAGGCTTCCTTGCATGCAAAAGCAGAGACACCCTTAGAAGACCTCTCAGCAGTGTAGACTATGACTTAACTTGAAGTGTCTGGCAGCACCTGGCCTGACTTGTATCTTCATCCTGAGCATGCCAAGTCAGGTGGAGAATCACACTGCCAAGGGATGCTTTGCTCTGTGTATTTAAGGACTCTTATGTTGTTACCTGTCCTAACCAACCTTACTCTTCCAGCCAGCATAAATTCAGAACAAAATTGTATCCCCAGAGAAGAGATGCTTGTACAAAGAGGGAGATCACAAAGCGTTATCTTGCACAGTGCTAACTTCAAACGGCACCCGCAGATTGTCATAGCAGAACATAGGCAGGACTTTGGCCTGTCCTTTGTGTCCTCTTGGCAAGTGGTCTTGTGCTAGTGCAGGTGTCTTGAGGTACTTCTGTTGCTGTTGATTTAAGGCAGCTTTTCAAGTAGGGAAACTCTTTATATGATATATGAATATGATTGAGGAAAATGCTGATAGCCTTCCCAATAGATGCTGAGATGGTTGGAAAGGTGATTCAGCTGAGCTCTCTCCCTTCTGTCTGTGCATTGAGGAACCATCAAAAGAAGTCCTCACTTGGGTCCCAGTGATGTTTACCTGGAAGACCTCTCCCACCTGGATGAGGAGCAGGTGGCTCTCTATTTCCCCAGGAGGTATGGGTGGCCCCAGATGGCCAAGCTCAGGCCTTCTTGAGCCATTCCCTTACAGCAGAGGATGGGGGTATGTCTAAAGCTATTGCCTTATGTTGCCACTGTTTCTTCTCTTGCTGGCAGTGACACAGAGCAGAGTCCGAAGCCTGTGGCAGACCCCAGAAACCCTCTGTGTGTCCAGCTATCATCCGACTTGCCTGCTGACAGCCCCATGGACTCCGACCCTGATCTGATGCCCGCAATTGCCCTGTCGCTGTGCGGAGGCTTGGGGGGCAGCAGGCAGATCTCTCGTGGTAGGTGGGAGGGGAGAGGAGGGGGACTCTGCTGTCCTGTTGTCCATTATATACACGTGTGGCATGACACAGCCTCTGTCCCACCAGAGAAGTTCATGGAGCACATGGTCTCCTACCAGCAGTTTGCTGAGAATCCAGGACTCATCGATGACCCGAACCTGGTGATACTGCTCAACAAGAAGTGAGTGGCCTGCTCTTCCTGCTGCTTCATCCCAAGATGACCAGTGTGGCCCCTCTGTCCCTACAGAAACACTCCCGTAGGAGTGTGACTGCATCCCAGACAATGATTATACCAAAGTAGTTGTGGGAGGGGACTTTCTGGCCATGCTGCAGGATGGGGATCTGGAAACAGCCCTTGCTCCAAGAGTGGTGATTTTTCCCATCCCTCTTGCTTCTTCCAGGTATTATAACTGGGCGGTGGCTGCTCCCATGGTCCTGTCCCTGCAGGCTTTCCAGAGGAACATTCCTGAGGTCAGTAGCACAACACATTTACTGGCCATGCTTCTCAGCAGGGCTTGAAAAGCACAGTGGGGATGCAAGAGGCCAAGCTGCCCATCTGGGACTTTGCAGGCAGTCTGGGGCAGAGCTGAACATCACTCCAGGCCACAAACCCTGAGGTCTGCCCTTTCTCCTAGAGATACCTTGGGGTGGCATTTAGAGATATCTGGGTACCACTGATGCCTGGAGAGCAGAGATTTCCTTGTCAAAAATCTTCTATTCTGATGGTTGTATCTGTGCAAGGCTGGGTGGAGCTGGTGCCCTGGCAGTCTGGAGGATTTGGAACTGCATGAGCCTGCTCCAGGGCTCTGTAGAGCTGGGTGGGATTATATGGAATAAGGCATCCAGTTTTGGTTTTGTTTTCTCAAGCTGCACAAAGGGAACAAGTCATTATACCTTCACCCCCAAACCCTCTCAGCTCACAGTGTGGCAGGAGTCGCGCATCTTATCCTGTGAATAATCTTGCAGAGTAAACCCTGCCTGGACAAGGGTGTTAGCCTGTTAGCAGCTGAGCCTCCATGGGATCAGGACTGACATCATCCCATGTTCTTCCATGTTTACAGAGCACTATTGACCGACTGGTGAAGGAGAAGATGCCCAAGAAAGGCAGCAGGTGGTGGTTCTCCTGGAGGAGGAGAGAATTCCCAGCAGAGGAGGTGTTGCAGTGGTGGCTGTGACAGTGTCCCCAGGGCACAGGAGTCATTCTGGTGGCTGGCAGGGGTTGGGGGTAGGAGAGCAGTAGGGTCCTGGTCATGGCTTGAGGCTGAGTGTGAGAGCAGCCACAGGCACCTGGTGGCAAGTTGACTTCTGAAGGCTGTTGCTGTCTCCTTGGGTCTGTTAATGCTTGACCACCATTAACCAACATCACCAACAACTGGTAATGCATTAAAGTGGACCTTATGCTCCTCATGCCACAGCCCAGGCACCATGTGTGCTTGCCGATCTCCCTGCCCCACTATAGCACCAGGTTGTTGTCCCTCTTCCATGGGGCCATGTCCTTCCTCATGAAGGCAGGGGGATGCATTGCCACCTCCTTTTCTGCTATCGCTGCTCCAAGTGGCAGTAAAGCAAAGCAGCTCCTGCCCTTGGCACTGAGGTGCTAATGACACCACTCTCTGCCTGCAGCAGCAGTTGAGGCCAGGGAAAGCCAACGTGGGGATGCTGCAGCATGACTCTGCTCAGCAGAGGTGAGTGCCTCCTTCCCAGATTGCTTTTAGGAGTCTGTGCGTGCTCGTGATCTCTTCTCCTCCTGAATGACCGCTTATTCCCAAGTCTACCTAATGTACAAAGGCAGAAAGCTCTCTTAAGGCTCTGGCTGACCCCAGTTCAGCCAAGCTCCTCCATGGCTGCTTCCTGGTGGGTGGGTTGTCTGGGGTCCCCTCCAGATATCCCCTAGTGCTCATGGGGAAAGTTGTGGTCTGCAGAGTGAAGACAACATCTCTTCCTTGTGTAGGCAGGAGGAGGTGGTGTCATCTAGCGACGATGAGCTGCTGCACCCCAGGGACATGTTAGCAGTGGATGCCCCTGCACAGAAATCTCAGCCGACCTACAAGAAATCCCTGCGACTCTCCTCAGAACAAATTGTATGTACTTAACTTCTCCTTCACTGCCTGCTTGTGTGTGTAGGGGTGAAACAACCCTTAAAAAGGGATTTCTCTACTCCCAACCTCATGTTTTTATAGGGCATTCAAGTATTTCACCCTGGGTGGCCACCCTGTAGAGGCTTGGGGTCTCTGGCCTGGCCAGGCAGTAGTCAGGCCTCTGGCAAGCCTTGGACTGGTGTGAATCACTGCTGGTGTACCACGCTTGTTCCTTCTCTGCCACAGGGAAAGCTGAATCTGCAGGATGGCCCCAATGAGGTGGCATTCAGTGTGACAACTCAGTACCAGGGCACATGCCGCTGTGAGGCCACCATCTACCTGTGGAACTGGGATGACAAGGTGGTGATCTCAGACATCGATGGCACCATCACAAAGTAAGGGGCCTTTCTCCCACCCCACATGCCTGCTCCTCCACCCCCCCCGCCACCTCCCCCTGTGGGGAAAGTGTCCTTTCAAGGCTTATGTAAGTAGCCAGGAGGGACCACAAACCACATCATCTTCTGGATACCCACCAGGTTGGATCAGCCTAACCTGGTCTCCTTTTCTTCTAGGTCAGATGCTCTTGGGCACATCTTGCCGCATCTGGGAAAAGACTGGACTCATCATGGGATTGCTAAGCTCTTCCACAAAATCCACCTGTAGGTATTGGATTGACTGAGGCCAAGGGGAAGTGGGAGGATGATGGAGGAGAGGTTGAGTGGGGGCCGGGGTCAGGGCTCCTTACCGGCTGATGCTGGCCGAAATAGCCTAATCTTTTACTATCAGTGATGGCTGATACTTGCTGTGTCATCTAGTTGTGGGGTCAGAGTGGGGGGCCTCCCCTGGGAGCTGGGAGCAGATGCTTGTGTTGCCTTCTCTGGGAGGAGCGTGTGTCAGTGGAGGCTTTGCTGGGGAGATGTAGCTGAGCACTGGAGATGAAATCACATGAAATTACACCCGAGAGGCCACAGGCACAGCCGAATACCTTTGGCTGGCCATCCAGCGGTGGCACGGGGGTCCACCCAGCACTCCCAGCCCCGTGGATGGGTGCGGGTCCCCTCTCCGGGCACCCAGCTCCCGCTCCCCACACCCCCGGGGGACCGACCCGCCGCGGGGTGCGACGCTGTCCCCGCACCCGGCGGAGGATGGCAGCGGGTCCCCGCGGAGCCCGGCCTTCGGCTCCGTCCCTGGCACCTCTGGCCACTAAGAGGCACTGTGGGCCCGCGGATGGCTCGTCCCGGCCCCGCGGGGGGGTGACGGTGACACACGGGGCTCCCGCTCCCCGGGGGGGCGGCGGGTGCGGGGCTGGGGCTGCCTCCGGACACCTCGGGTCCCGCAAGAGCACCAGACCCCCCCCTCTGCCCGAGCTGCCCACCCAGCCGTGCTGGCTGCCTGGGGGGCTGCGGGGGCTGTGGCCGGCCACATGCAGCCCTGCGGGGGTGTCACAGAGGCGCTGGCCCGGGGGTCCCCTCCGGGTGCGCGGGTACCAAGCAGCAAAGGGCACTTTCCAGCCAGGGTGGGCGTGCGGCTGCTGGGAAGGGTCTGGAGGGTGGTACTGGGTCCCCTTCCAGCGCCGCTCCCCAGCAGCGAAGTGGATGGGGACTTGTTTTTGCCTGGGTCTTCTCTGGGCAAGTGAATCCTGTTGTTTGTGAAGCCACCGTGCTTGCTGAAGGGATGAACCGGGTTTGGGCTTCAACCAGATGTTCAGCCTCATCTTCCCTCTTCCTCCTCGGAGTAGGAGTAGGAGGACATCTTGTCCAGGGCACAGCTCAGAGGGGTTCCCTGTGCTTGCTCTAGGAATGGCTACAAGTTCCTCTACTGTTCAGCCAGAGCCATCGGCATGGCGCACATCACCAAAGGGTACCTCAAATGGGTCAACGAGCAAGGCTGTGCCCTCCCCAAAGGCCCCATCCTGCTTGCCCCCAGCAGCCTCTTCTCTGCCTTCCACAGGTACCATGTCCTCTCCTCCTCCCCAGCCCTGCACCCCCTGTGTCCCTGAGGATGGCATCCTCCTTCTCCAGCTTGATGCTGAGGAATGTCACAGCCTTAAACTGGTTCTGGCCTCTTTGGTGCAGGATGCCAGTCATGGGAGGCAGCAGGGGAACTGCCTGCCCTCCCTGGAGATTGTGGTGAAGCTCCTGCAATACACAAAATCACTTTTGCCCTTCAAATTGCTTCTGAAGGTAGTCCTTGCTGGCTGACGCCACTGAGTTCTGCTCTGTGCATGTGTCTTGTGCTGCAGGGAGGTGATTGAGAAGAAGCCAGAGGTGTTCAAGATCGCCTGCTTGATGGACATCCAAAACCTGTTTGCCACGAAGCTGCCCTTCTATGCAGCTTTTGGGAACAAAGCCAACGTGAGTGGGTCTCCTGGGGAGGAGGGAGGGCTCAGGCTGGGGTGGTGGCGGTGCCTTCCTGCAGCTCTCACACCTTGCTGGCCTTCCTTGGGCAGGACGTCTATGCTTACAAGCAAGTGGGCCTGCCGGAGAGCCGCATATTCACGGTCAACCCCAAGGGAGAGCTGATCCAGGAGCTCACAAAGAACCACAAGTCAACGTAAGTGACCTGCGTGTTCCTCAGCACCTTTGGGTTAACCTGGCTTTAACCCAGAGAAGCATTTCATGGGGTAGAAAAGCAAACAAAAGCCCAGTGACCTCAATGCAACTTCTTTCTTACCCCCATAGGTACGAGCGGCTGTCGGAGCTGGTGGAGCTGATCTTCCCTCCCCTGGGGCAAAGTGAGAGCATCGCTCTGGTGTGTCCAGAGTACAGCCACTTTGCCTACTGGAGACCTCCACTGCCTGCTGTTGACTTGGATGCTTTCTCCTGACCCCCCATTACCTGTGGAGACCTGACCCAGGGCTCTCCCGTGTGTCCTCTGCCAGGACTGGATGCTCCAGATACATCTCCTCCTCCTCCCTGTTTGCTGCTCAGGCATTTTGCACTTCTAATACGGGTCACATTCTGCACTAGAAAGACCCCTTCTCAGGGGGCCAAAGGGGGGTAAGAGGGAGCCCTGACTCCACAAAAACTCCATTTACTACGCTGAAATTCCTGTAAGCTGGGTGACTTCGTAATGTTCTTAACACCTTTAAAACCTGGCTCTTTTTTAAAGGTGGTGGTGGGTCACTGTCTTATTTATTGATGGGCCTCTGGCATAGCTATTGCTACCTCCAGTATGACCAGTGTTCCCAGACAGTCCAGCTACCTGTAGTTTGGTAGCTGATGGAGTGAAGCTGTCCTGTGGCTTAACACAACTCATTAAGGTGGGTGGAAGCTGTTGGGGTTTTGAGTATTCTTCACTAATAGCAATAATTAATAAATAGTGCATTAATCGAGGCTGCTTCTTGTCTGTTGTAGCCCTGTGCGTGGAAGCGGGAGCCAGGCTCCGTGTTCTCTTATAAACGTGGCTGGGTTTATCCCGTGAAAGTGCCCTGCCAAGGGGCTCTTGGTGGAGATGGGGCAGGACCTGCAGCCTCCTGGGCCTGTGGAGCAGCTGCACAGAAGAAAAAAATGACTCTTTAATATATTTTTTTTTCCCCACCTGCTACTTCCAGGTAATGCTGCAAAACTGACTGGGAGCAAACCCTGGGGGGGATGTGTGTGTGTGTGTGCATGGGGGGGGTGACTGTCCTGTGCTGGCAGCTTGCCACACTCTTGTGCCAGGGCAGGAGCTTATTCCTGTGCCCTGTACCAAAGCATTCAAGGAAAGCTCAGCTGTCCTTAAGTGGGGTTGGGTTAGGACTTGACTTAGCCTGTCCCCAGGCTTGGCTTCTGAAAACCCACATAGCAGTGGGGGCAGCTGGGGGTGCAGGCGGGCTGCTGCCCCTGTCCTGGGAGCTCTTTGCCTGTTTTATTTTGTGTAATTACAGCTAAGAGCACTGCTGGGCTCCTTCCTCCAGTCTGGCATCCAGCTTCTCCTGCTCTGACCGCTGTGTAAATAATCTCCTTCTAATTCTGCCTGCCCCCTCTTCTTCTCCAAATTGCCTCTGTGCTCTAACTCCAGCTCCCTTTCTCAACCCAATCCTGGTGCTGTGCTACTTTTCTTAAAGCCACACAAAGTCATTTTCATTCTGGAAACCTCAGCAAGAAATACTTTATTTTTTTTTTCCTTTCCAGTACAAACAATCTTTCAGCTTTTAAAATCTGGACAAATATACAAGGTTTTAAAAACAATAAAACACAGCCTCATAACAGAATCAGTTGTCAACTGCCTTGGAAAGCTGCCTGTGCAAGGACAACCGTGTGGGCACCATCTCCTTCCATCTCTGCAAGCCAAAAAAAAAAAAAAAGCCCTATTTTATACAAAGTTCCTTTCACTCTTTAAACACGAATAGCTGAGAACTGAAATACAAACTGTCCATAGCTTCAAGTGACTAGTCAGGAATAGTCCAAACATAGCACCATTTTCTGGAAGGTCAGACTTCTTCCTTGTCCTAATTTTGTTACGGCCAGTCCCGGCTCCCTCTGTGCTGGAGGAAGCTGTTGCTGTTCAGCTGCTCCCAAACCCAGCCCTGGCCTGGGCTGGGCTGAGCCTGGCCCTTGCCTTAATTTTGTCTTTGGTTGCTGCAGCCCTTTTTCTCCCTGTTGTGAGAGGATGGGGAGGGGACAGGGGTGGGATGTTCCTGTGGGGCGAGAGCTCCCCGACCCATCGCATAGTACGGTGGGTTGGCTTGAGAATTCTTCTGTGAGCTGGGGGGGTGGAAACCAGGGTTTGTTGTCTAAAAGCAGGTTTTTCAGGATGCCTAAAGGCAGCTGGAGGTTGCTCCTCAGCTGGAGAAGTGTCTCAGCAGCTGCAGCATAGCTCCAAATCAGCAAAGCCCAGAGCAGCAAGAGTGGATTCTGGTGCTGCGAGCATCCAGCAGCCTGTGAGCCGGCGGGGGTAAGCGAGTGGTGGGAAGCCTGGTCCTCTCTCCCTGCTCGTACAGCTGATGGCCCACGCTCCTCTGGCAGGGGAAAGAGCTTTTACTGCATCAGGGTAACATGATGCAGCCAACTGGCCTCAGTGATCCCTGGGGTCCTCCCTAGCCTGGAAGCATCTGTTTCAGGGAGCTCATCCAGTTTTTAATGGAGGAGAAAAGGCGCCCAGATGCATCTCTGCTGGGAGTTGCTGCTGCTTTGTGCTGCGCCTTTGCAAGGCATTTCCCCCCCTCAGGGGGAATCGTGGTACAGAAGAGTGGGGATGACCTGGTGAGGGTGATGGGTGTGGGGCAGAAGGGTCCACGAGCTGCAATGCTGAGCTTATAGAAAAATACGTTCCTCTGCTATAAAGTGCCAGAGCTGGTCAGATGGAGGCTCTTTAATTTCCTCTTCATCCTTTCTGGTAATGAAGTCCCTGTTGGGTGAGCAGCGGAGGTCACCTGTGCTGGGTTTCCTGGGAAAGGTGGATTTTGTCTGCAAAAGCCATGCAGTCCAGGCGTCTGCTCCGTAGGGGAAGGCTGGAGTTGCTCAGGAACACATACAACCTTTTCCAGACTGTGTTTTCATGGGACACCAGAGTGACCTTGGGTAAACCACTTCAGTTTTTCATTCTCAAGAGGTCTTCTCAACGGCGCCCTGCCTTCCTCTGCCCCGGTGCTCCATATCGGTTCGGGTCCTCGGTGCTGTTGGCATCACAGCAGGTTCTGAGGAACACAAGGAGGACCTAGGCTCCTGCTCTCGTGCTGCCGGACAGGGAAAGCCAGCACAGAGCAGGCCAATCCTCATGCTCACACCCTGGAGCAGCTGCAGCTCTCCTGCCCCAGGATGAGGTGAGGGAAACCGTGTTCACAGTTTAAGCAAAAAAACCAGGAGAGAACCAGACCTGGAGGACAGGACTGCTCCATGCCCAGCTTGGTCTCTGCAGAGACACACGTCTCCTTGGGGAAGACGTGAGTTTTCCATAACCCTTCACGTCAGTCCCAGGTGTAACCAGAGCGCACCGCAAAGTGGGACTGCAAAGCACGGCAGCCCCGAGGGACCGTGGGGCGCTCCCCGAGATGCTGCTGCTGCAGCGGCAGGGTTTAGCTGCTCCCTGTGGTTCTTCCAAATACCGTGAGGGACGTGGGGGCAGCAAGAGGAAACTTTGCAATGGGATGAGCACCATGACAGTGGGTTGTTCAAAAATATACATACACATACCATATATATATGCATATGTGTGTTTTCCTAATGCATATCCTCATATGCTCTGTAAGGCACATGTGTTTGCATGGAGGAGTGAGCAGTATAAATGGATTTACCGTACAGGAGGAGGGCTGCCGTCTCGGAGAGGGGAAGGCAGTTCCCAGGGGGATGTGTGAATACGTGTGTTCTTTGAAATCCGCAATTCCTGTGGTGAGTTTTGTTCCCTGTAAGGAGCCCTGGCTCAGCTCAGTCCCTGGATTAAGACGCAGGTGGTCTTTAGGTCAGAGAAATTCTATTCCTCAACTGACAGCTACAGGGTTTTATTCTTCAAGAAGCGATAAATCCACAAAAATAAAATTAAAAAAAATATGTTCCCGCCTCCAGCTTCCTCCTGAATTGTCCTTCTGGGGTCATCAGCCCAGGAGCCAAAGCAACGCCCCCGGCCAGGAGGCAGTGACACTGCTGCACCAGGGTCGGGACAGCTGCTGAGCATTGGGAGGTGAGTACCATAACAGCAGAGTTACGGAAAAGTGGGGCCAACAAGGTGGGTTTTGTTTGTTTTCTTTTTTTTTTTTTAAAAAAAAAAGGTTTGTAGCAGCTTTTAATTTATCTTTTCATTAAAAAAATTATCCCAAGAACTGTTGTCACATTGGACCGAGTCTGTGTGATATAAGTTAATCCTGTCCTTCACAGGGAGGAGAAGGAAGAAGCATGTGGTGGCGCCGCTAATGCTGCTTCCCCTCCGCCTGCTCTTCCAAGTGGCCGACCTGCTCTGCCAGTTCGGAGACCTTGGCTTGGCAGTCAAGCAGGTTGTCCTTCAGTCCCGTTATTTCCTGAGAATGGGCAGCCAGGGTCCCGTTCATGTGGTCCATGTAGTCCCACAGACTGCCCGTGTGTTTCTCCAGTTCGTCCCTGATGCCATCCAGGCTTCCCGTGACGGCACCCAGCCTGCCGCAGACGCTCTCCACCCGAGCCACCCGGTCATCGAAGTGAGCGATCTCCCGCTGCAGGTCGTGGGCCGTGCTCTTACAGGAGCTCAGGTCGCTGACGATCTTGGCTTTGAGTCGCTCCAAATCTCCCTTGAGGTTCAGGACACGCCGGTTGCTGAAGAAGAGCTGGGAGCCTTGGTCGTTGACTTTCTCCTGAATGGAGTGGACCTCATCCTCGATCTTCCGCTCATGCTCATCCAGCGAGGAGTTGACATGTGTCACGGTGTCCGAGTACTGGGAGACAGAGTCCTTGAGCCCCGTCAGAGACTTGCTCACAGTGTTGAGGTTGATCTTTAGCAAGGTGATCTCCCCTTGCAAAGCCCCCGATGCTTCCTCCTCGATTCGTCGCTGGATCTCCAGGATGGTGGCGTTCAGCTTGCGCAGGAGGTCATAGTTGCTGTCCATCCGGAGGAGCAGGTCCTGGTTCTTATTCTGGCAATCTTCGATCTCTGTCCGGAAGGTCTCCACGTCTTTGGAGGCAGAGGTGCAGCCCAGGGAACAAGTGCTCTCCAGCGTAATGAGGCGGTTCTGTAACACCTCCAGTGTCTCATCCGTGCGTTTCCTCATGCTGGCGAGCTCCCCCTCCAGCACGGGCACCACCGCTCCGTCCATGCCCACGGGGGAACTGACATTGTTCAGCTCCCCCACAATGGTCATGAACCTGTCCTCCAGGGTCTGCATTTTGTCTTCAAAGGCAGTCCTCATGCCATCCACCTCTGTCACTACCATGCCTCTCATGCTGTCCTCCATATTGGAGCAGCAGCTCCCCGTTTCTCTCTCTGTAGCATTGACTCTGGCTTCCAGGTCCTCAAAGCGCCCTTCAAAAAGGTTCCCTAAGGTGACAGTGGAGATTTCTCCATCCAGCCGTGAGTGTAAGTTCTTCTGGGACTCGGAGATGCTGTGAAGGCCTTTCTCAAGGATGTTCATGCGATTGGTGAGGTAGTCCAGGTTGCTGCAGCAGCTTTCCACCACTGTCAGCCCTTGGATCTGGGTCTCCAGCTGGGAGATCTCTTTCTTGATCTCTAGCTCCTTCCCATCCAGCGTCTGCTGGAGTCGCAGGTTGGCAGCTTTCTCCTCCTCGCACTGCTGCCGCACCTCTTGGATCCGGAAATCACACGTGGTCTGGATCTTCCCCAGCTTCTTCTCGAAGCCGTCGAGCAGCTCTCCGCGCAGGTTGCTCAGCCGTGTGTCCACGTACTCCTCCAGCAGGTCAATGGAGGTGAGGGGCGAGGGCCGGGCTGACTCCAGAAGATGCTTGATTTGCCCATCATGGTCCAGGACCATGCCGTGAACCTCATGCAGCAAATCTGCCTTGGTTTTCAGCACGTCGCTCACCTCTGTCACTTTGGTCAGGATTTCCCCCACGGGAGGGTATGTGGCGATGTCAGCTTTGTCCGCCACATCCACCAGGCCATCAGGAATGATGCCGAAGCCCACCATGGAGTCAGGCGTGCCCGGGCTGTTCATCAGGGAGCCGATCATCTTGGTGGTGTCCTCCTGGATCGCCAACCGCAGGCGGTCCCCCAGGCCGCTCACCATGGTGTGCAGGCTGTCGTAGGACTGGGAAAGGCGCCTCACCTCCTCCTCCAGCCGATCCAGGCGGTCCCCGAAGAGACCGGGCAGCTTTCTGCCTGCACAAGGAAAGAAATAAGGAGGGTGCAGTCAGGGCTGGTGCTCCTTTAACTCCCTCCTTGACTATATTCTAGATTTGAGTTCTTTCCCATACTAACTAACATTAGCTCCTGCCTCCCTCTTATTGTCATTTCAGCAAAATATCAGCCCACCCTTCCTCCTTTACTCTACATCTCTTCTTAAGCTGATAGGAGACCCTCTTCCTTCTTGGGATGAAGCCCTCTGCTCCCAAGTTCAACAGCAGGTGATGAGAACAGCCCGGGGGAGCTTTGTTGTGACACACAGTCTATCAACCCCCAAATTAATGGAAAAATGCTTTAAAGCAATGAGGAAAGGCAATGTCAAGCAGCATGTTTTGAAAGAAACTGGATTAAAAAAGCAAGTGATCCTCAAAACAATCAAATGCCAGGTCTCTGATCAGAAAGCAAGTCACCCATGGAAGGTTTGCCAAATTCATGCCCTGTGCTGGAACAGAAAGAACTGTTTGAGAGCATGCCGGTGGTGTGGTAACCTGGGGATGTGAAGCAGGAGCGAGGTCTCACCATACTGATTCTTCTTTGGTCCTGGAAACAGGTCAGGGTGGCTTTTTGGATGGGGAGGAAGTCTGGGGATTGGAAACATCTTTTGCCCAGGAGGCATTTTAGGGCTGGGATGGTGGGGCAGGAGGCCGGGTTGGTCAGTCGGGTTGTCGTGGCACCCTTCTCCCATGAAGCCTGGGCAGCACCTCCAGGCCAGCTCGGTCACTGTCTTGTAGCCAATCTTGTATTTAGGTCTGAAGAAGGTGCGGTACCTTTCCAGGAGGGGAGAGGAAGAGAGAGGAGAGTTTAGAGACGCAACCTCGACGTCAAGCAATAGAGAGGAGCAGGGCCATGGGTCCCGTTGGGTGTGGGAAAGCTGGGCACATGGGAAAGCCTGGCTGAGACCCACGTGCTGCACCTGAAGACCATGACCCCCCTCCCAAGAGCTCTCACTGCACCATAGCTCAGTGTAGCATTAGTGTCCATCCAGGGGCACAGCTCATTAACCAGCACTCCAAAAACCTGTGCCCACCCTCTCCAGGACTGGACCACGAGATGCAGGTGTGACAGCACATGGTGAGAGTAGAGTTTTCTCCAATGAGTTGGTAACACAACTAGACAAGCCTGAGAAACAGCCCGGGGTGAGGAGGGACTATCTGAGCAGAGCCATTATTTATGTATCTGTGGTTTCTACAAATGCTTTGTGTGTGTGTGTGTTTGTTGGATTCTTTTTTAACCTGGGACACCCGTTGTTAGTTTAAAAAAGCAGCTGTAAGTGTATTGCTCTGGTCTCTGGCCCGATAGCTGACCGCCGTGACAGATGCCAAACAGTTTGGCAACTTTTGGCCCAGGAGAGCACAAGCTGAAATGACAGAAGTGATCCCAAAACCCCCGCAAGCTCAGACCACTTCCAAGAGGGGTCTGGACTGCTTGTGGGTGTGTTTTGCACTTTGAATTGACCTGGAGAATTTCCTAGCGGGTAAAAAATCCTCTTCTCAATTCTAATCCTGTGCTGAAGCCTCCAGGAGGATTGAAATACCTTTGGAAAGATATTTTGTGCGTGGAGGGCATCAGTTTGATGGGAAGCCTCAGTGCCTGGGGCTGGCCTCGCAAGCGAGAGCTGTGGCAGTGGGGCAGTAGCCCCGGCGAGGTTTACCAGGGCGATGCCGTGGGGTGTGCACAGAGGGATGGCTCCTTACACCTCCTCCTGCCCCCAAGCAGGGATGCCCTGGGAGGTTTCTCCATCACCATTTTGGGCACTACAACGGTGATGACCTCATACACAACAAACAACAGTATGAGCCCACCTTCTTGCCCGGTGGGACACTAACACCCTCCCTCTGCTCTAGCTCTACGTGGGGTCCCTCCCAGCCCCGCGGGGAGGACACAGCTGCTCCCAACTCTTCTGTGGCACCTTCCCGTGAGGTGGCAGGGATGGGACAGGACTCTGCCAGCACCCATGCTCCCCCCACCAGCCGAGCTGAGCCCCGCAAGGCTGAAGACAGTGTGTTTCTCGCCACCTCTGAAACACCAATGCTTTGAAGCTGCCTTTTGGAAATTTCCAATCTGAATTTACCACGGCCTGAAAATCCTGAAGTTTGCTGTCTTGCAACAACACGTACAATCAGGCCCTTGTCCTTCCCCAGCACATTCAGCAGAAGGTCTCGGAGGAGGCGGCACAACCATCCGTGCTGCACAGAGGGGCTGCGTAAGGTACTCGCACTTGTCCAGTCGCTCGGGGCAGCACATGGGGACAAGCCCCCATCCCCCCATCCCTGCCCCGGTCCTCGGTGCCCCCAGCCCTGGCTGCAGCCCCCGGGCAATGACACTTCCACACATCTCCCGGTGCAATACAGCCACCTCCATACATACTGCAGGGCAGGAGGAGAAAGCAAACCCAAATCCTCTGTTCTTTGAATCGCTTCAAAATTTCTCAATGTCAACAACTTCCCAAAGGCATGGGACAGTTTCAAAACAAGGTCTTCTTTTTGTTATTCCTCTTCACAGATGCTGCTGAGTTCCTAAGGTCTTTCCTTCTGTCTTAGTGTGTAGAAACCTGCCTGGGTGGACCACAGCAAGAGACTGTTGCACCCAACCACTGTCAGGGGGTGAAGTGAGGATGAGGATGGCATCCAGAAGGCAAGGCACCTTCTCTGTGTCACGCCGGCCTCTGCAGAGGAGCCCAGAGCCTTTCGGCACCTCCGAACCCTTCTTCCCCTGCTCCAAATGGCAACAAGGGGAAGCATTTATTGCAGCTGCACAAACATTAGCTGATGGCCCCAGCGCATGGAGAAACCACGTTTCCCTCTCGCGCGTGGATGCAGCATCCGAGGCTGTGCAGAAAGTCCAGCTGCTTTCAAAAAACACCTTGGTTTCGCCTCAGTTTTGTTTGAAGGGCTGAAGAGGCCGAGCAGCGGACACTGGGGAGATGGGAGAGGCTTTGGGAATCTCCTCCATGGGTACCAGCGGCTGCAGGATGTCCTGAAGTCCTCAAATGCTGCTAAAGCACTTGCAATGGGAGCAAGGAAGGAGCAAGTCAGCGAGCGGGTCCCACAGCCCATCTCTGCCGGGAGAGGCTGTGAGCTGAGCCTGCGGCACCGCCGGCACATGGCGAGTCCCGGCTGCCACATCACCACGTGCCGGTGCCGCAGGAGGGGTGCCAGGCTCCGACAAAAGTCCCTCTCAGCCCAGTTTTCCTCAGTGCTCGGCTCTGCTGCTCTCGGTGGGGCCAGGGAGGATGCGGGAGTGCAGCATTTCTGCATGGAGCAGCATCTCCGGCGGGGGGCTGTGGAAGGTGTGAAGCACAAAGCCCCAGTGTCCACCCTGCCCTGGCTCCAGATCCGGCTGCGGCTCCATCTCCAGCTGTGGCACGGTGGGGTGTTTCCCTCCAGCATTGACGAGGTGGCAGAGAGATTTGCAAATATTTCCCTGGAGCAGGAAGCCCTCAGCCATCCTCAGCCACCAGCTCCGTTTCCTCTTCCCCTGAGTCAAGCTCTTACCTTGCCGCCATCTTTCTGCCAAATCGCAGCTCTTTAACAGAATGCTTCCCCGCACACACGCACATGCACCCCCCGGCTGCCCGCGACTGCCTGATTGATTTCTGATGAGGGTTGGAGCTCCCTCTCCCTCCTGACAGATCCCATCTTGCCTCCTCACAGCGCTGCTGCCCTGCTGCTGACTGCCTCGTCCAGGAAAAGCCCTTCAGCCCCTTTCACTGCCCTCTGGAAACATGGGTTGATGGTCGGAAGGGTGGTAGAGGGGCTCAGGAGCCTGAGAAGAGCTGCGACCTGAAGCTGGGAGGGGAAGGGAGCCATGCCCCGGCGTCCCCCGTACTCACAGCACTTTTCCCGGGCACTTGGGTCCCCAGCTGCACTTGTGGTACTCGGCCTTGACGTAGCTCTCGGCCCCATCCTGCAGCGTGCACGTCACATTGCGCTGCACCACGTAGGCACAATAGCTCCTAGGGAGAAGCACAGCGAGACACCATCACCCCCTGCCCCGGCAGATAGCAGCACCCCATCTATTCAACCAGGCAGGTCTGCCTGCCCTGCCTAGCACTGCCGGTGAGGTTTTGGGGCGGAGGGGGGGGGCAGCAGCTGGAGGGACCCCCCAGGCATCGCCCATCCCACCCACTGGGGACAGGGACAGCAGTGGGGCCTGGGGGAGTGCAGGGAGTGGGGACGAAGCAAAGTCCCCCCGTGCCCAGCCTGGATGCTGGGTGCACAGCCTTCACTTGGTCCAAGTGGGTCCAGACATCTCTCCTAAGGGGGTGACACTAAACCCCTGCACCCTCAACACAGCTCTGCTCTCCTCCGCTCTGCTGGGCTCTCCGCTCAGCCTTGAGCAGTGCCTGGCACGTGGTGTCACTCCGAGCTGGTGGCTGCCCCGTCCTCTCCCAGCTATGGTCACTCCAGCACCAGTCTCAGTGCTGGAAACAGGCTGTGCCTTCTGATTTTTCGCTAGCAATTTCCCTGTCTGCCAGAAACCCAGAGCCCCCCCAGGCAGATCTGCTGTGCCGCCGCGCTGCAGGAGGCTGGGTTGGGTGCTGAGCGTGGCTGCTGCTATCATGGTCACAGCCACATCGTCATCAGTGCTGGGGTCACCTGGAGCCTCAGCCCTGGAGCTGGGCTGTGCTCAGCACAGCGTGACCTGGGTGGTGAGACAGGCTGGGGGGACAAGCAGAACCCCACCAGCAATGGCTCTTATGGGACTAGCATCCCAGAAATAGCTCTAGCAGCATCTGGCAGGGGTGGTCCCTCCTCCTGCAGCACTGCCAGTGCCAGGACCAAGCCCAAAAGCCTTCGAATGTTGCTGCGGGTACTGTCGCATCCAGACCAAGTGTGATGCTACAGTCAGCAGAGGGAGAGGTGATGCAGGCTGACTGCTCTGCAGGGCTGCAGCATCCCGGCTCCCTCCACCATGGAGGCAGGAACAGGACCCAAGTCCTGAGCTGGACAGGGGCTGGAAACCTCTTCAGATCCCTTGGATGGGTGGTGCAAGAAGCGGAGCCTCTTCCCTCCTGCCACCACACCTGCAGCTGGGTGCCACAGGGTACCGGCCAGCTCCGGGCACAGTCCCTCTCCCAAGCTGAGCAGCAAACCCAGGTGCTGAGGATGAGGTGGCTGGGAGGAAGGCTGCGTGGGAAGGATGTGGGAGTGCTGGTGGGACAGTTGGAAGCCAAGGCTATTCCAGCTGAAGGCAGGGCTGCCGGCAGGAGCAGATGGACTTGGTCTACAGGGGCAGAGACAGCAGGGATGTGCGGTGAGGCAGGGATTAAGGGTACAGGGACGTGGCAGATGGCAGAGCGGGAGAAGAGGAGGGCACAGGCACACAGTGCGGACCCGAGGCAGAGACGGAGGGTCAGCAGGACGGAGCAGATGGGCCGGCGCGAGCTGCAGGTGCGGGGAGGTGTTCAGTGAGGCGGGAGGACCCGGCTCTCCCCGTGCGAGCTGGGGTCACTGCGGCTCGGTTGCTTGGCCACAGGCTGGGAAGCAGCCGGGGTCCCCCTGGCATCACCATCACACAGCCTGTGGAGAGCAGCCTCGGGGCTGACCAGGGAAACGAGCTGCAGGGCCTCAGCCCAGCTCTCACGGGCTTGGCATGACGATGGGCTGGATGGCGTTGAGACACCCCTGGCACGTGGAGGCGAGGGAAGGGAATGGGACAGTCATGATGGAGCAGAAGGCTTTGGGGAGCGGGACTGCAGTGTCTCCTGTTTGGAGGAGTGAGCATGTGCGTGTGTGTGTGCGCACAGCCCCCCCCCCCTCCTCCGTCACCCTCTGGGGACAGAGCAGTGGTGCTCTGGCTTACCCTGAGTGGCGAAAGATGGGTGAAGGAGGGACAAGCACTGATGGCAAATACATGAAGACAAAGTACATCCCCCACCTGTGCCAAGACCCACCATAAGCCCCCCAGCAGCCCCGTTCAGAGGCCCCAAGCAGGCTCCTCCACCTCCAACAGCCTGTGCGGGGCCGGAGCTCGCTCAGTGAAGCAGCAAGATGTGAGCAGGCTCATCCTCCCTCCGACACCCCGGCTCTCCCCGCTCCCTCCCAGCAGGGACCCCCGACCCCACACCCCCAGCACATCCCCCAGGCTGCCCCCAGGAGCAGCACCAGCACCTCCAGCCCAGCCCCTCGCCGAGGGCTCTCCTTGCCCCCCTGGGATGGGCACCATGACTCCCGGCAGCGACCGGCATTGCCATCCTGCCCAGGCGAGAGGCTGCCAGGCTTGGAGCGTGTGCAGGGACCCGTGCTGCTCCCTGCTCCTCCAAAAGTGAGTCATTTATCCATGCACAGGGCCACGCGAAAGCAAAGGCCAGCCACTTTTCTTAGCTGGAGGGAAGGGAGATCATGTGTGCGCGTGCATATGGAAATTTAGAATCACTGTCTATCCATAAATCCAGGATCTGCTTACAAACACACTGCAAACCCCTCTGTGAGTAAGCTAGTAGCCAACACAGGCAGATCTGCTACCCACTAACAGACACTACCTGCCTGTGACTGCTCGGGTCAGGGTGGTTCTGGCTCGCCCCTTCTCAGAAACCCCTTTCCTTCTCACCCACCTGTGGCTAGCAGTTTTATAGCTCCAGCCTGATGTTTTAAGAGTGAGCAGCTGGAAAATGTTATGGGTTTTGGAAAGCTCTCACTGGCACTGCCAGTATTGTTCGTCTCGAATGTTACTTTATTCATTTCAGCTTGTTCATAACACCACATTCTCCCCTTTTCAAATCCCAACAGAAACGGTTCTAGCAAACAAGCAGAGAGGGAAGTGAGCCCCCCACCAGTGTAACAGCCTTTTTGCAATTGAATGGAAAAAAGTTTATAGTACGTGTAAAGCCCACATTCCTCATCTGCCTGAGCTTTCCAGGTTACTTGAAAACATATTTAAAAACTCTAGTAAAGTCTGTGCTTTACAAGCAAATGGGCAAATTCCCTCCAAACCGATCTGTGTTTTCACACGCAGGTCTGTGCACTGCCATCCTCCCCTCCTGCACTTCACCGCCCCCCACCCCTGTCATGCAGAACAGGTACATGCACCCACCCCATAAACACCCACAGGCATCCCCGTCCCCCCCACTAGCCCCCCCCCAAGCCCTGTACCCACACGGGACTGCAGCACACACCCTGCTCCCTCCTGGACACACAACCCCCGCACCCCCCTGCGCTGAGCGACCCCCCAGCCTTGCCCTACACGGAGGGGGTGCACCGAGACACACGGACACCCCTCCCCGACCCACCAGCCCCTGGTCAGTACCCGGCAACTGATGCGGGGCAAGGGATGCCCGCGGCCGGTACCCAGAGACCGCTGCCCAGGACGGGATGCCCGAGCCCCGGGAGATGGTACCCATCATCGGTACTGGGGGGGAGTTGGGTACCCACCAAGGGGTGCCCGCGGGCAGCCGGTCCCTCGGGGATGCTGCCTGCTGAGCCCAGACGTGTGGCCGGTAAGGGATGCCCGACGGGAGGCGATGCCCGCANTTGCCGGGGCCGAGCTGCGGGCTGGAGCCGGCCGTGTAGAGGCTGTACCTGCCGCCGTAGGGCAGGGGGGCGGCGGGGGGGTAGAAGCCACCCTTGGCGTCGGCGAGGACCAGCAGCGTCCCTAGGGAGAGGCAGGCGAGCAGAGCTCCGCGGCGGCGCAACGTCCGCGCCCGCCGCATGGTCCTGAGCCCGGCGGCGGCGGCGGTACGGAGCGGGACGGGACGGGGCGGTCGCGGACCCCGGCTGCCGAGGGGACCGGGGGGGACCGCCCGCTGTCCTGCCCTGCCCTGCCCGGCGGCACACGCTGCTCCGCCGCCCGATGGACCCCTTTTGTACCGCGGCGGCGGGGGCGGGCCGCGCTCCTCCTCCCGCCCTCCCACAGCCGCCGACCCCCGGCCCCCCGTGGGGGCCGGGGGTCGGCGGCTGTGGGAGGGCGGGAGGAGGAGCGCTGCTACCCCCTTCCCGCCACCCCCGACACCCCCCCGTGCATCCAGCATCACCAAGAGCCCAACGAAACCAGCACCTGGGTTTTGCAGGAGGGAGAAGAGGGAGGTGGCACTGCTTCGGAGTTGACATCAGACCCCCCCACCCCCCAAGTAGATTTGGGGTCCAGGAGAGACGTGGGAATCCCTTGGCTTTCCCTGCAGACCCCTGGGTTTCCTCCTAGGTGGGTTTGGAAGGAGGGTTCAGGGTCTCCTAACCCTCCTGCACGCTGCAGAGATCCCTGCTAACCTGCACCCCGGTGCCCCCATCCGCAGGTGACCCATAGCAGCGGGTGCTGGGTGCGAAGCACCCTACTCTGCCCTGGCAGCACTTCCCAGGCACCGTACTATTAACCACAGCAGTGTAGAACCCTTTGTGAGCACCACGGGGAGCGTTTGCTGTTGGGCAAGGGGGAAATGACCCCCACACAGAACACTGGACAATTTGGGAGGGGGTAACATCCCTGGTGCTACCCAGTGGAGGTCAGCTTGCAGCCCTGCAGAGGTGCAGCCATGCCAGGGAGCAGGAGATTTTGTCATATAGGCGGAGCCTGGGCTGAGCACCCCGCTGCTCCTGGGACACTTGCACCCTCGGGCATCCCACCAAGACCACACCAGGGGTTTGATGAGGCTCCTGCCTCGGCTGGCAGAGGTCAGCCCCAAGTCAGCCCCAGCAGGGAAGCACCACAGAGAAGCGTGCAATGCTTCTCCAAAACTCTCGGAGGAAAACAAGAAGCGGCTGAGAAAGGGTGGCTGGGTGGAATCCCAAACACAGGAGTGAAACCTGCTGCTGCGGGAAGGAGGCATCAAGGCTTGGGCTGACACTGAGACAGAGATGATAAGATACTGAGACAAACGGCCTTTTTCAGTTAAAAGGAGCCTTTGGCTCGGCCTGAGGTGAACACAGAAACATTAGCAGGAGAAGAAAAATCCATAGGAGAGCCGTGCCGGGGGAGGCAGGCTGGAAAGACCAGGCAGAAAACCAAGAGGAGGAAGTCTGTGTAATGAACCAGTGCATCCTCTCAAGCGGCTCCCTCCTCTCAGTTCAATCTGCTGCAGGGTGTTGCTGCGAGCCGCCATGCGCTTGTCAGGCTGCACCCCAGAGGTGGCTGCATTATGGTTTTTACATGGTATATTTGGCAGCACATGAAGCACTTCTGGTCCAGCTGGTGCATCGAATTGTTCCACTCCGCTGGGATGCTGCAGGAGGGATGGTCTATAAGCAACTCTATAAAAACAAACGAAAGTCGACCGAGCCTACATGGTTTAACGCTGGATGCCAAAGTTGAGAACTAACCTTGCGCACAGCCTTAATTTTTTTTCCCTGTGCGCAGGGAGTATGAGCCAGTTTTAATAACAGCGTGCTGCACGTGTGTGTCTGAGGCCTCAGGAAAAAAACATCTGGTGTTGCACGGTTTCGGAAAAAGCCCTTGGTCCTGGCCTTCAAGCCTGTGCTGTGATGAGGAATGGGCATGACAGGGCAGAGTTGAGAGTGCTCGTTCTTTCTCGCTAGCCTGGTGGTGAACGGGAAGGAGGTGGGAGCCATTGCACTTGTGTGGGTGCGTGTGTGTCTCTGCCTGTCCCTGCTGTCCGACCCCACCTTTGAAGCTCCGGGTCACTTTCTGCCAGATTTTATAGCGAGGCAGCATCCTCAGAGACTGAATTCCATTTTGTTGTTCTATTGTCTAATTGTTTTATGAAAAAAGGCATCCGGGTAGACGAGAGAGAGCCAAACTTGGGTCCCCACCGAGGAAATGGATTCATCATCAACTCTATTATAGGACATCAAAGAATCCACACGGAGAGAGCCATTATGAGTGCCCCAAACCATGGGAAAAACTCTCATGTGCCTTATTAGCCCTGAGCTAATCCAACCATGAGACACAGAGCGGCAGGAAACTGGGATTCGTTAAGTTGCACTTCTCAGGGAGCAGCTTGGGTTTGACTCTTTGATGCTCAGCCATGCTGCTGCCGGTCCCCACCGCACCGCCAGCTCTGGCAGGGCACAGGAGGGTGCCTGCATGGAGCCTGGCATGGCATCCTGGCTTTGGAAAAGTGCTCCTGTGGAGAAGAAACAGGAGGCTCCTTCCTACCAGGGCATCCTGTTGACATGGGCATGTCCCAGGGGTTAACAGAGAAGATGCCAAGCTGCATCTTCCAGAGCTGTGAAGCTCTGCTGTGCTGAGCACCACGGTCTCTCTCCAGCAGAACAGAAGGGCTTTGCCATCCTGAACTGCTGCTGAAGGGCTCTGCAGACCTGCTCGCTGGTAACCTTTGGGCCAGGGAGCACCAGCACTAGGTGCTTCGTAGAGGGAAGCTCTGCTTTCCCACTTGGCCTTGGCTGGGGAGTAAAGGGGATCAGATCAGAGCTGCCGGTGATGTTCAAATCTGGATGCTGGGCAAACCTGAGACCCTACCAAGGGACAGCCACAGGGGTGCCTGACCTGGGAGGCTGTGTCCATCAGTGTCCCTGTGTGAGCACCTCCTGCAACAGCTCAGCATGTGACTAGAGAGCTTTTTTCTCCACCTGGACTACCAGGAGTTGATTTCTTTCAGTTACACCTCCCACCCCTGCACAGCTATGCTCCAAGCCAGCCCAGGAATGAACAAGTAGAAGTTTTTCCCTACTAAGGATCCAGCAGAGGTTTGGCCAAAAAGCAGGGACATTGTGCAGGACCCGGGAGGTACCCAGAAACAGGACCTCAGCTGGCAGAGATGAGAGTAAGAGCAGAGGTACTATGGGCAGCTCTTCCCCTGCTCCGTCTCCTGGGGAGGGCTGGCTGAACCACCGAGAGGCTAATTTCATGAGCGGATAACACCAAACAGTGACCTGTTCTGCTTCACATGCTTTTTAATTAACACCTGCATGGCCTCATCAACTGAATAATTGCTTCCCTTCATGGGTCAACAAGTCAGCAGCCTCTGACCTCCCATTCCCACCTGGGTACGATGCTCGGGGACAGGGCACAGCGGGTGTGCGCTCTTGCACCACCAAACCCTCCCGCCGGCCAGCGTAGCAATAGGAAAAGTAATAGGACAATCCAGGGGCTCTTCAACTCTGCTTGCTCTTGGTCAGGATCAGCCTTGTTCACCCTAATCCTTGAGCTTTAAATAGGTACCAGTGCTGGAAAGGCACCTGCCACGCTGGGCAGGATGGGGTGCACCGGGTGCAGTGGTACGAGGGCAGTTGAGTTGCCCTCTGTGTTGCCATGGGATAGGAGCAGATTGCAGCGAGGGAAATTTAAGTTGGGTATTAATAATAAAAAAGTATCTGGTAGTAAAATGAATATAGCCCTGGAGGAGACTTTATTGAGCCATCTGGAGATTTTAAAGGAAAGGTTAGATAAAAAAAAAATCTGTCAGGACCAATTTGGGGTAGGGAAATGGATTGGATGTCTTCCCAAGATCTCTCCCAGCCTGAGTTTTTCCGAGCACAAATTCATTTCCCAAAGTGGCAAGGCAAGAGAGCAGCTCAATTTAGAGGCAGAGTTTCTCCCTAATGATTCCCACTGGATCAAAGGCATTCCTCGAATTGGCACTCGCAGAGGCCTTTTCCCTTGGCAGCGGGTCCGTGTCTGTGCGAGAGAGGGAGCCTTCTGGAAAGCCCAGCTTTCCCAGGTGCACGTCCAACAGCATCCACCCAGGGCTGGCTCTGCCCTTTCAGAGCCCCTGTGAAGACACTGCAGATATCCCCCGGCTGCTTCCCCAGCCCTGGGGAGGAAAAGGGACACAGCGTTGCCCAAACTGGCAGGCGAGATGCATGTCCCAAATGCCGTAGCAATGCAGTGGGATACCAGTCCAAGGAGAGCAGTGCCCCCAGTAGGGCCAGGACTTCTGCAGGTGCTCCAGTTCCCAGCTAAAACAGAGCTCAAGGAAGCCCACCATGGTCATGGCTCAGCTGCAGGACTGGAAGCTCTTGCTGGCTCCCAGCACATGCTTCTGTCACATCCCACCTCCATGCTGGGAATGGACCATTTCTCCCATTGGCCTCAACAGGGAGGAGATGCAGGCGTGCAGGCAGGCGGCAGCCCTGGTCCAGCTGGTAGCATCACAAACCCAGGCAATGTCACAACATCTGCCTCGTTTGGAGGTTGCCGAGGTTTTGTTCTGAATCAGACCCTGGCCCCACTCCCAAGGGGTGTGATTGCGGTGCATGTCCCCCCCACGCTATGGGGCAGGGGGCACCTGGGTTCGCCCAGGCTCCGGAGGAAGCTGCGGCCAGGGGCTGAGAACAAAATCCCTTTCTTCGTGGGAAAGTGTAGTGACTTGAAGTGGTCAGACAGCCTTATCTCTGGTTTCGAAAGCCACACGCTGATCATTTGTCAAGATTAGCGCGTGCGGTAGAAGGGATGGAGCTGTTCCAAATCCATGCTCACATCTCTTCCCTGGGCTCAAGGCCATTCATAAAAATGCCAGAGCAGCAGCGGCGGCGGCGGCAGGCAGCACATACTGGGGCTGCGGTTTGGGGAGGACTAGGAGGGGTCAACCGCAGGTTACACGAGCTCTGAGCAGGGAGAAGAATACACAGGTTGCTTTATTTATATATCCGTCAGCGTCCTTCCTCCAGGAAAAGGCGCAAGAAGGCTGGCAGGGGAGATTTAGCAAGGGCAAGGGGCAGGCAGGAGGTCCTTTGTGTGGGACAGGGGTGATGCACTTAAAAAAAACCCTTTCCCAGCCGTGCCATGACTCCAGGGATGAGAGAGCATTAATAGCAATAGCCGTGGAGATGGAGCAGGAGCAGTCCCAGCTGGATTCAGCAGCACATGGATGCAGGGTGAAGAGGATGAAGACCGTGCAAGGGAGGAGGTGACACCCTCCCAGTAAACCGTGTTGATGGTGGAGCACTGGGGACCTGGCTGGACCCAGGCTTTGTGCTGGGGTGGGCTGGCCCTGTAAGCCCCAGGGAGGAGCAGCCCTGACCTCAGCTGGTCTCCATCAGCTGGCGCCCAGCTGAGCAGGAGCTTGGGGATGTTATAAAAGGCTGTGGTGCTGGGGGGTTGGAGGTGGTTAGTGTCTGGTTTTGTAGCTAGGGTGTGAGAGAAGAGGATGCTCTGCAGGCAGGTAAAGATCTGGGGTGAGCAGAGGGATCTCTATTACAAGCATGAAGTTTGTCAGCCCCTGCCTACCTGTGGGGGTACCTCTGAAGCCAAGGGAGGGCGGTAGGGGAGGAAAATGCCTTCAGGGTGGGGGCTTGAGGCTGGGTCAGGCAAAAAGCTGTGCTGGCTGAGCTCAAGCCGTGTGCTGTGACGGAGAGCGTATTGGTGTAGCTGGGAAGCTTTTGCAGAAGGGGTCCTTCCAGTGTGAACCCTTGCAGGGAGGTACATATCCCTCCTGGCTCTGCTGGAGGGAGCTCTGGCAGTAGGTCATGGGCTTGTTCAGCCTGGTGGAGACCACAGGGGGTCCCTGGTCCAACCTGCCCAAAGCAGGGTCAGCTATGAGATCAGATGCCTGAGTTGCCCATCTCATGGCTCCAGGAGAGGGGTTTGGTGCCAGCTCATTGCCCAACACTGACATGTTATCCTACAAACCCAATTGTCTGCAGTGCCTGAGGAGCCCTGGCTTTGGGGGAATTGCATGGCTTCAGGGCTACATGCTGGCCTGACCCATGGTCATGAGTGCTTGGGGAAGGCCCTCCCAAAGCAGCTCTGTGCTGTGTCCCAGCTGGTGCATGCTGCGAGGCTGAGGAGAGGTTGTCTTCAGCAGGAGAAGTTGTCCTCATGTGCTAACAAAATAATTTAGTCATTTCCACACTGTTGCAGTAGTTCAGCAGTTGCACTTCAGATGGTCCTTCCCATCTCCTGCACAAAGGCAGGGACTGTCCCTGGTGCAAGAAACGCTTTCAGTGGAAGTGGAAAGAACAGCAGCCGGGCATTTTAATTAAAAGAAATGCCCCTAGGACTGGTATGTTTGATTGCTTCTCCAGGGCTTGGCCAGGTCCTTTGCGGAGCTGTGTCCCTGGCTTTCAGGAAGATCCATGTTCTTCCTTGGCTGCATGTCCAGCTGGGCCAACTCTGGCCTTCCCTGGGAACAGGATGATGGCAGCGACCCAGTGATTTAACCATAAAACCTCTGCTCGGTGACCTCATTGCTGCACACAGTGGAAGGAAAACACCACAAGAGCGGAAAGAAAATACTTTTCCTTTGGGACCTGGGGAATATTGAAGGACGTTAGTACAAATGGACCTCTTTGCTGATTTTTTTTTTTTTAAATTCACCCAGCAATGAGGCACAGTGGAGCTAATTGTAACCTCTGATACTCCTGCAAAGCCCAGGGGTTGTCCAGCATGAAAGTGCTGGTGCTGGGATGCTTGTGAGGGCTGTCTGTCCCTGACCGCCCGGCTCCTGCAGTCGTTTGAAGGATAATAACCCAGGCAGGGAGTTGGGTCTGCTGGGGTGACTTTAGCAAGAGAGGTGGCTTTGGAGACGGATTTCCCTGCACACGGTGGGTCTGAGTAGGTAATGGCCAAGTGTGGAGGCTGCTGCAGGGCTCCGCAAAGAGGCAGCCTGAGAGTTGTCCTCTGTCTCCCCCATCTCCTGCATTTTGGGGGCAGGAGACACACGGAGCTTTCCTGGCTGCTCCAACAGCCTGCTTGGATGAGGACTTGGGGGCAAATGGGTGTTTCTGGGGTGGGTGGTGGAGAGCAGCCCTATGAGCCTACCTGGGACAAGTTATCCCATGCACTTGATTCTCTTGTGCCTGTTTTGGCCCAGCTGTGGCCATTTTGCCTGGAGATGGGATCCAGGGGCAGAAAGGAGGTTTCCCACACCTTGGGGCTACTTGCTCCAAGCCATGGGCAGTGCGGCTCCCACGTGTCCCCAAGCGCCGGGTGACTTCTGGAGAGATCAATGTGGCAACAGCTGGGCTGAAACCCTGCTATTATCCGTGCTGCTGGAGGCAAGGGGATGAGGGGCAGTTATTTTAGGGTCCAAAGAAAGGCACTTCATGCCCCCCCAAGGCAGCCAGCTCTGCCCCATCCTCTGAGGTGACCCCGCAGGCACGCGTGTAGGGTGTGCGATGGGGAACGGCCATAAATAACGGGCGGTTATTTATGCACAGGCAAAGGAGCAGGGAAGAAAGTGTAAGTGATACCAGCTTGGGCTCCTTCCAGACCTGCTTGGAGCCGGGACCTCGTGGCCGATATTTGGCTTCGTCGGCTTCCCTTTGCAAGCAGCTGTTCCTGCGGGCCCTGCATCTGCGTTTGGCCTTCTGCAGTGTTTTGCTAATCCTCTTTCTCACTGTACAGCAACGTGTGCTTGCCAAGGTCCCACTGACCCATCACCGAAAAAGAAAAAAAAAAAAAAAATAGAAGAGGAGGAGAACTTGATATCTTCTGCAAGTGAAATAGCTTGGGTTCAGTCTTGGAGAATTTCCCGAACTCTCAAGGAATTTCCTGATCTTAGGAATGTGCCAAAATTTGGGATCTGCCTCGGTTCTGCACATATTTTCAGAGCACACACTGCAGTGTTGTGTTTTGGGTTTCCACCTCTGTCTTTGCGAGGGCACGCGCTATCTGAATGGGTCGACAAGATCAGAAAGGAAAGCCTCCCTCCGACCGGCTGCAGGAATACGCAGGGATTTATTTAACATCCTCCTCCCCTTTATTTTGGGATCAGTGGGATTTTTGATTCTGAATTCCCTTCTTGCTTCCCCGTGCCAAACCCCAGGCTGTTACCGCAGCCCTCACGTGAACATGGAAACTTGGGTGCAGTTGTAATACTTTAGTGGTTCACTGGCAGACCTGAAATCAAAGGCACAACCTTATTGACTAATATCCCGCATTTCTACAAAAAGTAATGCCTTTGCAGCGGAAGGCAGCCTCTTTGCCTGTAGCTGGGGCTCGGCGTTCCTGTGTTTATTGCACGTATTTGAAGAGCAAAGCAAGCTTCTGGGTGGGAAAAGCGCAGTCCCTCCCCTCAGAACAAACTCGAATGAAATTCCTCAAGGTCTTTTTCCAAAAATTAATGCTGGCTGGATTTCGACCAGGTTGTTTTTGACCGGCTTTAATCTGTGAAATCAACACCAAGTCAGGAAATGCTTAGATTGACTCTGAAAGAGGATTTGGCAAGAATTTTTCTCCTATTTATGAGGGATAGTTGGAAACAGCAAAACCTCCCGGAGGGGACCTGTCCTGACCTCCCCGCTCATCCAGCCCCATCCAGAGGGGCTTTATTGGCCCTTAATGCTCGTCCCCAGGAGCTCGGCAGTCTCATTGGGTTGTGCATGATGCTGGAATCTGGGAGAGGTTTTCCACTGCCTTCGGTGGACTTTGGACCAGGTTGGTGGGACCAGTTTCCCTGTGGGCCAGCAGTGCTATTTTGGGGAAAACCCCAGTCCCCCCAGGCAATGGGTCAGGGCTGAACCCTTTGAAACAGTATCCCCTTCCCAGCTCCAACATGGACCAGCCCTGTCTCTGCCTCCCTGTTTGCTCTCGATGCCTCTGCATCGTGAGGTCTCCAGCCCTGAGATGGGGCTGGGGCTGAGCAGAGCCTGGTCCAGAAGAGCCTGTGGCGTCCCCCGTGTCCCCCCACGCTTCGCCATCCCCCCCTTCCCCAGGCAATGCTTTGAGGGGGCATTGCAACTGTGTCACCCTTGAGAGGGAGGAAAAGAAAACCCAGTGTGAGCACATGTGGCGGGCAGGGGGAAATGGCTGCCGCAAAGTAAGCAGTGCCTTTAAAGAAGTGTTTGTCTGGGGTTTGTTTAGTTATCCTCTAGGTAATTTTACAGCTGAGGAGGCCGGGCCATTCAGGCAATGGCCAAAACAATATCCCCACTGTCTGATCAGCTCTCGTGGCTCGGCGGAGCTGGGGGGGTAGAGGGAGACGGGGAAGAGAAGTTTCTTTTACTGGCCGTGGCCAGAAAATGCCATGGAGGATGTCCTGTAATTAAGACGTCGCTTCGAACGATCAAGTCACTCTGCTGTCAGGTTGAATAAACCTCCGGGCTCAGGCCGGGTGTGAGAGGGGGAGGAAGGGATGTTGTTGGGAAAAGCCCAGTCCCATCGTTTCGGTCTGAATTGCGGCTCCAGGCTCGGGACGCCTTGGGATGCTCGCTGCGGAGGAGGCTGATGGGGTGGGGGCTCAGGTACCTTGTTGTGGGCAACAATTTTTTGGTGCCATGCGTCAGTCGGAGGCAGGTCTGCCCTGTCTGTGCCACTCTCTGCGCCCAAGCTCTGGGAATCAGCAGCTTCAGCCTGTTGGACACGGGGAATGAGGGCTCCAAAATACCACCTGGCTCTCGTGGAGGTGTGTGCGCCAGGGCAGGTCCTGCCCCCCACCCCCTCAAAGCACGGTTTGTCCCATCACCCTGACAGATCCCAGGCTGAAATCCCCAGGAAAAGCTCCCCTGCCTCTTCCAAAGGCTTCGTGCAGCCCGAGCTGGAAACGTGGGGGCTCGAGTCTCTCAGCACTACGTGCAAATAGCTCGCATCAGCTCATAGCGCTGTTCCCAAGAGCCGCAGCACTCGCTGCTGGCAGCCAGCTTGCAGGAGGATACCGATATTTCATGCAGACATGGCGAGAAACCAGCCCTGTTTCCCATTCACAAGGGGTGGCTCCAAAACAACATCGAGATCTGTCACAGCATATATGCGGCATCTGTGCAAATTGGCCTGACTGCCTAAATAATTCCGTATATATTTATAAACTGTGAGATGTAACGTTTTTTCCTGTTTACTTTTCGGTTGAATTCCTTGCTCATGGAAATGAGAGCTGCAGTGCGGCGGCTAGACATAACCATTGTATGGGGAAGACACTGTACAAACTGTCCTAGAAAATTCTGCCAAAGTGCCAGGCCATATCAGCCCTGATCTGCAGCCCCTCGCCCCTTCCCACACGCGCTCCCCACCCCCCTCCCCCCGGCTCCAGCCCTCTGTGTTGGGCTCAACCCAGCTGGATGCTCTCACACCAAGGGGCTGCTTGCCCTAATATTAATCGGGATGGAGACCACCGCAGGTTGATTGGGTTTGGATCTGTGGTGAGGAAGGTGGAAAATAGGAGGAGAGGTTGGGGAAGTTTTCCGCCCTGCCAGGATTGCTGCGATTCTGAGCCGGGCGAATCCTCTATGGATAAAATTGGAAGAGACCTCAGCCCCACCGGCTGTGGGTGGGATGTCCTCTTCTGCATAGTGCTGAGCATCGTGGTGCTGCCAGCATCCCATGTTGGCACCGAGGGCAGCGGTGGTGTGAGCCCCACCATGGCACGGCTCAGAAAGCAGCACCAGCACTGTCCCTGTGGGCATCTCCCATGGCCGCTCTCAGCGTTCAATGTTTGCTGAGCATCTCTGGGGTGTTGCTGGATCGCTGTGCCCAGAACAGCAAAGTTGGCCACGGTGATGCTGCAGCAGAAATTTGGCATGCCAGGAACAGTAGGTTCCTGGGGTCTGCTCCTTGGCATGTGTTTTGGAGCCCAGGCGATGGGATGCTGTTCCAGCTACACGGGAGCTGCAGTGCTTATACCAGACGCAGCACTTCAACACTTGTGTGGGTTTGGGATTGAGGTGTCCGGAGCATTTGGGTACCTGTAATTGTGGGATAGATGCAAAGTGACTGCCTTAAGGAGCTCACACAGCTTCAGCATCAGCCAGCAAGGGAGTAGACGGGTGCCCAGCTCTTGCTGCAAACAGGCTGGTAGACAGCACCATGAAGGGCCAAGATCTGCTGGAGCCAGGGTTAACACATTTACAGGGGAAGGAAGGGAAAGGAAAAGGGAGAAAAGATTTCAAACATTGAAAGTGAAATTTGAACTCCATATTATGGCTGCTTGGAGGTCCCATGCGAGGCTGCCGGCTGCCCAGGTGGGCTCTAGGAGGGTGGCAAGAGGGGGCTTAACCTTCTTCATGCCCCTCAAGTGATGGGCTTGCACACCCACACTGTCCGGTTCCTTCGGATCTGGTGGGGCTGAGGGGTTGTAAGGATGGGAGAGCACTTGGGAGCTGTAAGGATGGAGAAGCCTCTAGGTCCCGTGGGCTTTTCCCCACCCCACTGCGCCCACCCCCCCTTTCATGGGCACTCTCTCCATTGGGAGGACTCACTCCCAAATGCCGGCTGTAGCTCATCTCCTCCTCTGAAGCAGGAATGGACAAAATAACCACTTCCATGGCTGACAGACAGCAGGGATGGAGCGGGGCAATTAGAAGACGCATGGCATCTTGCTGTGTTTGCACCTCCATCACACCGGTCGCTCCCCACCATGTCACCTGCCAGTGGCATCTTTACTTTTGACTCTATTTATACCATCGATTCAGTTTAAAACTTATTTAGCAATGATCACGGTTATTGTGTCATATTTATTTATAGCCTTTCACACTTGCTTCTGTTCACTCTGTTGGTTATTTCAGTCGCATTTCTTGTCCCTTACATAAAGGTCTGGGAACAGCTGTGCTGGAGCAGATCAAAGGTCTGCGGAGCCCCACGTCCCCTCTCAGATATTAGCTGGTGATGGGGACTTGGGGACGGAGGAATGAAGCAAGTGTGCAGTGATCCTGCTGGCAGTGAAAGGGTGAGGCACACCTCCGGGTCAGCCCGCTGTGCAGGCACCCTGGGACCTCCCTGAATGGCTCTAATCTCTTTTGCAATGCGGTTATACTTCTGACCTCCCCAGCGAGCAGACCAATGAATGCCACATTTCGTGGTGCCCCGGGTGAAAGGGGACGGTGGCCACGGCATCCGTTCTCCTGGGACCACAGGGGGACCGGCTGGCGGTCTAGAGATCCCCTGTGAGCAAGGGGGGCTAAAAATTAATAATTACAGAGAGTAACTGTTGAATTCCTAGAAGTGCCTTAGAATTAGGAATTTCTGTGCTTGCACGTGGCTCCGGGACCTTCCTCAGGGGATGCTGTGGGATGGCTATGGGTGTCAAAGGCAGCGGGACAACCCCTGCCCCATGGGTGTGAACTGGGGATGCAGGCTGAGCTCCCACATGAGTGATGGGATGCAGCCGTGGTCCCCAGCCACGCCGGGACCCCAGCTCCTGCCCAGCAGTGGGTGCTTTGCTTGATGCCCAAAGGCAAGCGGGCTGCGGGGTGGGGAGAGCAGCTGTGCTCGCAGGAGGGTAAATGGGGCTCCTGGGATGGAGCTGGGCAAGTGAAGAACCACCATTAAAGCAAGTGTCCATGGAAATCCTGGCTTCTGGACGCAGTTGTTTCATACAATGCCAAAAAAGCATCAAAAGGAGGCGAGACAGGCAGAAGCGAAAGCGTAATTGGATGATTTGGTAATCCTTTTCTGAAGGAGACACAACGGCTCGTCCGACCGGAACGGGGTAACGGCTCATCCGCTCTGGGCTGCTCTGTGGGAGGGCTGGGAAAGCCCCTGCCCCATCAAGCCGGGGGCGGGCAGCTGCCCTCCCCGCCGGCATGGCCACCAGTGCCGGTCCAGGGCAACCCACCTCCTGTCTTCTCCCTGGGCAAAGAGGAGCTGGTCCAGAGGTGGGCAAAGGATGGACGCAGCAGCTCCTGGGCAGGACAGCGGCCGGTGGGGCTGTTGCGTGGCCGCTGCTGCTGCTGGCTTTACCACCATCACCGGGGGGTGTTCCCTTTAGACAAATCTCAAGCATTGTGCTTGACTTCTATCGGGCGATGGCCAGGCTGAGGTGCCCCTGCACCCTCCCTTGGGGACCACGTGCCCCCGCCTCATCTCAGGATCCTGTCTCTGCTTGGGGCGATGTGGCTGATGGGCAGCAAACCCTTCGCTGCAGGACTCAAACCCCGTTCTTCTTTGCTTTACCAGCCCAGCCATGCGTCATCCGGGAGGAGAAGGGCCTGGGGACCGCAAATGGGGACAGTGGGTGGCAAGGTGCTGCCCAGCTAGTGTCTGGACTTGGAGGGGGGGGGGGTTCTGGTGCTCTCCCCAGCTACCTGGGATGCTCCCCCTGCCTCTCCATCAGGGTTTTAATCAATGTGGAGAAACCCATGGCAAAGTCAGTCCCGCTGCCTCCGCTCTCCCGTGAAACTGGATCTATTTCCTGGGATTACAAGCAGCACCTTAAAGAAAATATTTACAGAATTTATATTCACATCCCGTTCGCCCTCTTCTCAGGGGGCTCTCCCGTGCCCTCCCTCCCTCCCGCTCCCACTTCATCTCCCCCGCGCCTCCTCCCGCTCGCCTTCCCCCCCCAACCCCGTCCTGCCACAATACCCGCCTTTGTGAGAGGAACAATGTTTACTCTCCATCGAGGATGGGGGGATTGGAAATGAAAAGGGCTGCCTCCCCCTCGCCCCGGCCCCGGGCTGCACTCGGCGGCAGGAGAAGGAGGAATTCTTGCAGGAACGGCCGGCGCGAAGGCAGCGCAGGCGAGGGGATAAATATTCAGCCCAGGCGAGGGGATAAATATTCATGCTGGAGGAGAGAGGGAGGAAAGAAAGAGAGAGAAGGGCCTGGGGACCAGTATAGTCCAGGGTCCATCATTTTTCTCTGCCGCTTAAGGGTGTGTTGGAAATTCCCCGCCGGCCCCGCTGGGTTTACAGGTCCGTGATGCAGAACGGGTGCAGCTCTCTCTTGGCCTAAAGCAGGAGATGAAAGGCATGTCTGGGCTGGGGGGGCTGTACAGCAGCCCCAGGAGTGGAGAAGGGGATGTGGGGCTCGAGCAAGGCGAGGGCTGTGAGAGCCAGCATGTGGCTGCAATTACGGGGATGCTTGCGAGGATGGTGTGCTCGAGCATTGGAAATGCATCACTTTCCCTCCCCGCCCTTCCCCGGCGCTGGCTGCGTTTCCCCACCAGAAGCCAAGATTTTTCCTGCTGCTCCTTGCTGGGAAGCCATCCAGTTGGAGAAGGGGAGCGCTGGAGGGAGGGCTGCCCCGCAGCCACGGGCGGGTGGCAGGAATGGGGACCCCAGCCCGGGCACCGTGAGGAGCGGTGGCACACCTTTAACAGTAAATTAGTAAAAAAAGGCAACCTTTTTTCCTTTTCTCGCTGTCAAGGAAAAAAAAAATGTCAGGAAAGCTGGAGAAGCTCTTATTATGGGATGGCTTCACCATCTTCAGTGCCCTCTGCCGTCCAGCGCCAGCAGCCCTCGCTCCCAGGGCTCGGTGACAGCCGGAGTCAGGCACCGCTGCTCTTTCCCATTGCGGCGCTGGCCCTCTGCCAGCTTTTCTAAGCCTTTCCCCACGCGAAAGGGGGGGCTGGTGGGGGCCCACAGAGCCTGCCACGGGCCAAGGGCATTTCGGGGTCCCCCAATGAGGGCTGGCGGGGCAGGGAGGACACGTGGGGTTGGCACCAATGCAGTGATGGGCTTTGGGGCCACCCCTGGTCGGGAGGCTAGGAGCCGTCTCTGGAGGTGAACGCAGAGATTCGTACAAGCCTCTTTCTGTTTCCTGAAAAACCCCGGTGTCTAAATATAGCAAGTACTTGGGCATTTTACTATGGGAAGGGAAATCAGCTCCGGTGCCAAGAGAGATCCTCTTCTGTTTGCACAGTGTAAGGGCTGCATGTCCTCTGCCTGCTCCCATCAAGGGGGATCTGTGCTGACGGGGGCTGGCTCCCCCCCAGCCCGCTCTGTCCCCCAGGACCCCCATCCAATGGGCCTGGGCGACACGAGAAACCCCGCACCGCACTTTGGGCATCGAGTCCAACTGATGCCTGAGCACGCTGAAAGGCGCTGCTCTCTCCTGGAAGCAGCACAACCCTCTTCCCACTTTGTTCCAAAAAAAAAGGAGAAAATATTTGCTGTTTTAGTTCAGGGCTGAGGCAGGAAATCATCGTTCCCAGGGCCCCCTCTCCCCGCTGATCGGGGACAGACTGGTTGGGTACCACATCCTCTTCCCCCAGCAAGAAAGGAGCCTTGGGAAGAGGCATTCATTGGGATGTTCATTCAGTCAAATTCCCTCACTGGTCTCCTAAGAGGATTTTTGGGCATGGGGACCCGTACCATGGTCCATCTGTGTCACAGGCAGGAGCCCCAGCAGCTCTCTGAGCATCATTCATTTTCTACCTGACAAGCGGGAGGATGCGGCTATCAATCTTCTCCCTGATTTCCCAACAGGATAGGTGCGATGGAAATCCACCCAAAAATGCTTTATTCACCTCATTTCCAGATGCTAGAGGAAAAACAGGCTGTGCAGGGTATTGGCTGGATTTAGCCCGGCTGTTTGGGCAACGCTGGCCCTCGCCCATCCTCGGGATGTTGGGAGCAGCGGTCGAGGAGCCGGGCACTGCTGTGGGCATCGGTGCCGCAGCTCGTGCTCACCAGCTTTGTGCCCCCTGCCTGGCTGCGGCTCTGGTGTGAAGGGGATGGCGGGTCCCTCTTGGCCCCATCACTCCCTGTCACCACCAAGGGCTGTGGGTGGTCTGGGTGACCCACCTTTGCCCCCAGCCTTTGCTCCCCAAATCAAGGAAAACAAATGAGCAGCAGCTTTGTGGTCCCTGGGCTCTCCACCTCGCTGACCTCCTGGCTGCTGTTCTCCTGTGCTCTCCTTCAAAGCAGGATGCTGGCCTGGTAGCTCGGAGCATCTCCGTGCCATCGCGTCTGGCACTTGGACTGTCCCCCTCGGTCCAGTGCCCTGAGTGATGGGTGACTGCAGAGAGAGCAGAAACTGAGCTGCTCCAAACTGAAATGTGTCCTGAGCTCTGGGAGGGACTGTAACATTCACAGGCTGTGCAGGGCTCAGAGGAGAGCAGCTCCAGCGCAGAGGCTGGGAGGCTTTGCCTCCCTCTATAAACTGTTTTTTTTTTTAATTCCCCAGTGATGTAGAGCTGCAGCTACTGTCGGATCAACAGCACACCGGGGCCGCGGTGATAACTGCTAGCGAGCCGGTCCTGGAGACACCCCGGGGAAATGCAGCGTCTGACTGGGAGCGAGCATCATCCTGGCGGGGTGGGAGGCCAAGATCTCTGCGCCGCTCCAGGAGCATCCCTCGGCTCACAGGGATCGTCCAGCGCCAGTTCCCACTTTCCCTGGGCTGCCGGGCTGGAGGGGGTGTGATGCTCTGCAAACGGCACCTGCCACGGGAAGGCCACCGAGGTCACCTCCAGAAAGCTGCAGGGGTCGGGTTTTGCATTCGATAGCTTTGCACAGGCAAAAGGTGTCCCGGGCTGTTGGCGGAGCAGTTGGGCTCCTCTCGACAGGTCGGCTGGAGGAGGCTCTAACGGAGAGCAGGAGTGAGTTAAAGGGTGGAAAGAGGCCCTGGGTTTCTCTGGGAACACAAAGAGGATTAAAAACTCTGGTCCATATATTGCTTTTTCNATGGGATGGTTAGGGAAAAAAACAAATCTGGAAACATAACTGCATAACTTGCTGTTATTTCCGGCTGTCCCTGCAGAGCCCGGCTCTCTCCTCACCAGATGGACCGGCTTAGAGAGCCTCCAGCTCCAGCGAGGCTCCCGGGGACCCGAGGCTGCCCTCTTTTCATTTGCCATGTTGAATTTTTGCTCCCACCACCCGGGCTTGCAGTGGGAAGCAATCCCACTCCCGGAGCCAGGTAACGGAGGCGGCTGGGCTCCGCGGGCCCCCGCTCGGGGAGGCACCGAGCCCTTGTTTGCTTTGGGAAATGGAAACCCCGTACAGGCTGTGGCTGGGAGCTGCTGGGAAATGGTGCTGTGGGCAGTTTGGGGTCAGCGCTGGGGGGGTACAATGTGGCCATGGCAGTGCTGTAGCGGGACAGCAGCCTGTCCCTGCTCTCCTTTGCAAATCAAAAACCTCCTCGAGGTCTGCTTTCTCCCCACTATGGGTGTGCAAGGGGGTTTGGGCCAGTTTGTCCTTCCCCAGGGACAATATGGGACCATGTGTCTCCATGATGCCATGGGGACAGGAGGGAGGGCAGGCGCAGAGATGAGGGGGACAGGATGGGAGAGGAAGGAGACCATGGCAATGATCTGGTGATCAGTGTCAAGCAGGAAGGAGGAGGTAGACAGATGGCTCTACATCCTGATGAAGAGCCAACCATCTACATGGTGGACAATCTTTGGGCTATACATCCTGATAGAGATGTTGGACCTGCATGAGCCCCACAGGACTGGCAGCTCCTGCCAGTGTCGAGTTATTCCCCGTAAACACACAGCTCCTCGCCGTCCCCGCCACCAAAGAGCAGCCCCAGCACCGAGGTGACCTGTCCCTTGCCACAGAAGGCTGTTCCCCAGTCCTGCCCCGCGGGGGCTGCTGGCATCGCTGGCCCCGGTGCCACAGCCAGCAGAGCAGGCAGAAATTCCTCAAGTGCAGCAGCAATGATGCGTTCAGCCTCATATGCAAGGAAAAATATGGATATGTTCCATATGCACAAGAAAGAGGCTTTGGAAACCGGGAGGATGCAATGATCAATAAATTATAGCTTGGATAATATTTTTCACCATCACCAAATAAATCAGATCTTATTTTTCCCCTATGTCCACAGATCTAATGGCAGCAACAGTGCCCTTGGTGGTCGTAAAACTTCATCCTCTTGCCGAAGGGCCTCTCAAACAATTTGTCATTTGGCCTTTGCTTGTTTGCTTTAAAATCAGCTGGTCCAGACATTTAATAGCCCAGGAGCTGAGAAATCCATCAACCTCTCCCAGCTTCCAACTATCTCCGTGTGCATTCTGAGGCTGCATCGCAGCATGGTGGGTGCAAGAAGTGATGGGGAGGGAGCAAGCTGTGGAGTCAAGGATCACGGGGGAGATTTTTCATCTGAGCTTTAAGATCACCTTTCCTATTTCCGTGTCTTTCTTTCTTCCCATCTTTTCTTTCCCCTCTACGGTCACTTCACCTCTCCAGCTGCCAAGAGCAATACTCTCCTTCCAGCCGCAGTGAGCGAGTCAGGAGCTGACCCTTTCTCATAGGTGTAAACACTGCCTTGTTAAAAGGGGATAATTACCGGGGTCTAGTTAACCCTGGTGTAAAATCAAAGTGAATAGAGCCCCACTGAGACTTCCAGCCATGCGGACCATGACGCCTGGGCTCCGGGGTAAACAGCCAAGGCTTCACTGCTTGTCAGCTCAGTGCATTCAGTGGAAAGTTAACTTCTCCCCGAAACAGCAGCGCTGTCTTTTGGGTTGATTTATACCCCCCAGACACAGGACCAGCTGAGGGGTGGGTCCTTTTCCCGTCAGAGAGCTTTGCCAGGATTTTTCTGGCTGCCCCGTTGGGAACGAGCAGGGGTTTGACTGCGGGGGGTAGGCAGCGTGTCACTGCGCAGACAGTAGCCGCTGCTTTGACTTGCTGAGCATTTTCAGCCCCAGAGCCCCCCGCACCCCGCGACGGTCCGCAGGGTCCCAGGAGAGGCAAACCCAGGGCTGTGCACAGGAGCTGGGAGGGTGCAGCTTGGCTGCCATAGTCTCTGTTTCTTGGAGGAGCTTGCATGTCACTGTCACAAGATCGTTTCTGTGTGGTTGGAGGCCTCCCACGGTAGCCGAAGGGCCGCTGTTGCCTTTCGAGCACCTGCTGTCCCCGCGCTGCCCCGACCCACGGCCCCACAGCGCCCTGCTTCCCCGGAACGCGAGCAGGTTTTAGGGATAAGGATGCTCAGAAGGCTTTTCTCAAGTGGCAGAAAGGTGCGCACGAGAACTGGGAAAGGAGACCGGTCCTTTCTCCCGTATCCTTCTGTCCTGGTTGAAACCCAGCCAGCGACTAGGACCACGCAGCCGCTCGCTCACTCCCCCCACAATCCCTCAGTAGGGGAGGGAGAAGAGGGAGAAAAGGAGGGGAAAGGAAAAAAACTCGTGGGTTGAGATAAAGGCAGGTTAATAGAACAGTAAGGGAAGAGGGAAATAATAATTATAATAATGATGATGATGATGATAATAATAATAATGGTAGAAGAATATACAACACAAAGTGATACAACAGAAGTTGCTCTCACCACCCATTGATCAGTTGCCCAATGCATCCCGAGCAGTGGCCTCAGATCCCTGCCCCTCCGGCCAACCCTGGTTATATACCGAGCATGATGTCTATGGTATGGAATATTCCTTTGGCCAGCTCGTCCTGTCTATGCTCCCTCTCAGCTTCTATGGGCAGCTGAAAAAGTCCTCGACTAATATAGACATTACTTAGCAACAACTAAACCAATATGTGTTATCAACATTCTTCAGCATTCTCCTCATATTAAATCCAAAACGCAGCAGCTACTACAAAGAAAATTAACTCTATCCCAGCTGAAACCAGGACACCTTCCCAGCAGGCTGCCGCAGCCCGCTCGCGCATCCCTCGCCAGAGGGGCTGCCCCCGGGCGTGCTCAGCAGCGTGGGGAATGGGGGGCAGCAGCAGCCCCCCAGGCGGGATGCCCTGAACAAACTGCAGAGCAGCCACTGCTGCCTCTGCAAAACCAAAGCGTCTGAAGGATGCTCCCTGGCCAGAAGCAGACGCCCTTCAGGCTCCTCCAGCCATATTGAGAGTGAAATCAGCTCTCTGGTGTTATTTTTTCCTACTTGACCAGCGGGGCCGGCCGTAGACAGCTCCAGTAATTCAACCTGAAATGCCAAGAATCCTATTTCTGCCTCTGCTGGCTGGCCGAGCTCTGCCCGTGGCCCCAGCGCGAGATAAACTGTCTGTGTGCGAGTCTGGGTTGTGAGCGAAGCCCGCAGGCTCGGGCTGACTGCAGACACCACGGGAGAGAGGGGCTCCGCAGGCACCCAGCTGAAGGCATTTTGATTGCTTCCAGGATTACTACCCAGCATGTTTATTCCTCCAGCGAGGAGGACTTCATAACTCAGGGACTCCTGACAATGTATATATATTGAAATCTTATAAGAGTAATGACCATATCCAATGATATTTTGTTCTCATCTTGCCAATATAAACAACTCGCTGGACTTACCGAATTGCATTGGGTCATCCTGAATAATTAGGCTCGCATGTTCCATTTATTACCTTGAAAATCTTTTCTCATTGTATTACATATATATCTCTCTCTCTAAATGTAATATGTTTAAATGAAAACCAGACACAGCTCTGAAGGAATTTGAAATATGAGGCCGAGAGTACAAGAAGCGGCAAAAAGGTCCTCTGCTGATAGGAAAAGCCGAGCGGGCCGGGGCTGAGGAAATCGGGGAAGGTCAGGTGGGCGCTGCCGCACAGGGATGGGCTCAGGCTGCATCGCTGCAGTCTCATGTGTAAGGAAATCCAGCGACTAACTGGTGAGGACACTCATACTGGGAGGATGTGGTGAGGAGCAGGGTGGGATCCTGGCGGCTGGGTCCATTTTGATGTGCCCTTCAGCGCTGAGGTCTCTCTGCAGATGGCTTCAGACCACCGGTGGGGTCAGGCAGCATGAGTCCAGAGGGCATCTCCAGACCTTTTGGAGAGCCTTTGCTCAGGGCCCAGAAAGTCTCCCATGGCATCAGCGGGCAAGAAGCTGCCCATGCCCTGAAAAAATGAAATGGCAGGGGGGTGAGGCAGGACTGCGGGCTGCCCCTCGCCTGGGGGTGAGCAGCAAACCTGCTATAACCCAGAGAGCGTTGTCAGTAGGAAGTAAAACCACCTTTCCTGGAGCCGTGTCTGAGAGAGAGAAACAGTAGACATGGGCATGTTCAAGAGCTGCTACCGGCAGTGACTTGCAGCGGCTGAAAATCACCACTCCATGAAACAAGAGACCACATCATCAGCTACCGTTAACCAGGGGTGCTCCCTGACGTCGGTGGATTCCCGGTGGGGTTTTGGAAGATCTGACACAGCAGAGACACTGGCCCCAGCGTTTCACTGGTAATGTCCCTGTACAGCATGAATGAGGCAGAGCAGTAGCCCTCGGGATCTGGAGCTGTACGTAATCCTTGCCAAAACTCTCTCTCCCTCTCCTGCAATGCTGTACACACGTCGGGTGAGCGCCTCCGCAGTGATTCCCAGCCCCCAGCCTGCCACAGATACGCTGCAGGACGCGGTGCATCATGGCTGGTCAGTGCGAGAAAGGCAAAATAACAGCCCAAAAAATGCCTTTTGCAGCTTTGCTTCCACTGTTCTTCCTTTCCAAATAACATTCCTCAGGAAATTTAAGAGGAATTGTAGTTAGCATGGACCTCAGAGACCCAGATAAGGGGTATGCCTGGGGCAGAGCATACCAATCTGTGACTGGGAAACCCTCTCTGGGCACTCTACATCTCACCTTAGCTTATTGATGCCTGCAGGGCTCATGGATGTTGCCCTTTAACAGCAGGTCCATTGCCATTTTGGCTTGTTCTCTCAGCAAGGACAAGGAGGAGAAGACTGAAGGTGGAGCAGACAAACACATCTTGTGTCAGCACTCATGCCTTTGTCACCTTCTTCCTTGAGGATTGCCAAAGAAACCCCCAAAATGGGGACCAGAAAGGAAAACCTGACCCATGGTCTGCTTGACTAAAACACTGCTTTCAGGTCACTGTGAAGAGAAAGGCGTGAGCCACAGCGTCCACCCCAGGGGGTAGGTGTCCTCCAGCGAGACGTCACCCAAACACACCTGAGGTCAGCAAGAACCAGGACATGGCCATCCATGAGGTTCCTGGTGGGGCAGACCTGGCTGCAGGGTGGTGGGAGCACCCAGTGGGGATATTTGGGGTCGGCGGGGAGGTGTGCGGTGGATCGGTGTGTGGGAAGCTGGGAGCAGCCCTGCCGGCTCTCCCCATGGTTCTGGCCAGTGCTGTTGAGTGCTTCACTTGCATGAGCACCGAGAGTAAAACCAAAATGACATTCATTAGATGTTTTAAGGAGTGTTCAGGCATGTAATCCTCCTGGAATGAGGCAGCCATAACAAGTTACTGTAGTTATTGATGGTCATGTCAGTTAGCCTTTTCCAAGGATTAATCACCATCCTGCTCATGCCCTACAGGATGTTTTTATCTCCACTTTCTCCCAGTGTCGCTGCATGCAAAGCCGGCTGGGCTGACCGGTGTGGCTTCCGAATCTGGGGGGGAGGTTGGCTCCTTATAATTAGATCCTAAATATTTAAGAGTTTGGAAGAGCAGAGGATTTAGAGGCATTGCTGGGGCAGAGCTGCAGCATTTCATGATTTCACCACAGAGAGTCTGAATTCAAATGTCTCCTTCGGTGAGGCCTAATGTGAAAACGATGTTGATTTCCCCAAGGCAGTTTGCAGCCTGCAGGAAGGATACGGCCCCAGGAGAGGTCATTTTTTGGCTACCACTGCCACTGCAGGTGCATCTAACGCATCGTCCAGAGAGGATGGTGCAGAGCCAAGGCAGAGCTCCTCATACCCAAGAGGATGGCAAAATAGGTTGTCCCATTAACTGAAACACTTGAAGATGATAATTCTTTTGCTTAGTTCTGAATAAAAGGGGGAGCTGAGAGGGTGACAGGACCATCGCTGAGCACAGCACAAAGGTGACACAGTCAGCAAGTGTCAGCATTTTCCTCAAAACTGAGGCTGCCTTGAAGAACCATTGGGTTTGACCAGTCTTGGAGGCTGTGACTCCTGTGTGCAGGGGGAGGGTGTCCCAGCCACTAGACCGGCATCACCCTATGACACCCAAGAACCCATCCCAGCCTGAACTCCTCTGCTCTGCCCTACCCCTGAGGACAGCCAGTGCCGTCCCAAAACCCACCCAGGCCAGAGAATGAAAGCAAAGCAGAGGGAAATGTCCATCTGCTCACTCGCAGGAGGGAGATCCTGGCGTGCTTGGCTTGGAGGGCGCAAACAAGTCCAGGATCTTCAGCTGCTCTTTGGAGCGTCCCCAGGGAACCTGGCCGTGGCCCAGAAACAGCTCCCCGGCTGCGGCTGGAGACAAGGTCCCGCGGCGGAGGTGTGCAGTGCTCGCACAGCCAACCCGCTTGTGTCCCCAGCTGCTTTCTTGCAAAACCTGGCAGGTCTCGGTGTGCAGCTGACTTGTTAATTGGGAATGAGTGACTCCAGGAGGTCCTGACCTCCAGCATTCGGTCAGACCCCATTGCCTCCAAATGCTGCAGAGCAGCGAGGGCTCGGGGAGGAGGGGATGCCTCTTATCCACCCACTGGCTAATGCAGCCAGATGAGGGCCAGGACGTGTGCTCCTTGGCGGCGCCAGTGTAACCGAACCTCCAGCTGGAGCTGGATTTGGCCTCGTGCCCCAGGCGTTTGCGTTGGCACTGCTCAGCTTGCCCCTTCTGCTACGCAGGACGGGCTCAGAGCTCATTTTCACTGCAACCCCGATGCTGGCAGTGGTCTGCAGTCTGGAAAAGGCTCCAGAAGACACACAGCCAGGCTGAGCTTGGTAAGAACCCAACCCACTGATGAGGGGCATCGGTGCCTCGCTAATGCTGCTCTGCTTGGAGGGGAGGGAAAATCTTGGAAATTCAAGATCCCAGTGGGGGCTGGCTAACTCCCCAGCTCAGCACTTAGCAGTAGGGCTCTTCACGCTCAGGAACATCCCCCCAGTTTGGGCAGCCCCATCCAGCAGCCTGTGCTCACGTTCAGGAGCAGCATGGGGTGCGGGGCATCACCCCAGAAAGCTCTCCCAGGCTTCTTGCCCTCTCAAGACCTGGCATTGCCTTCAGCCATTGTGCTTTCAGGAGAGCCAAACTCCCTGAAATCTCTTGGTCACCCAGCCTCCCTTCTCTTGGGAGCAGGAATGTGGCCCTAACCTCTTTTGCATCCATGCTCATCACTTTCTCAGTGCCTGCAGGGACATGGGGTGTTTCTTGCCCTCCTGGTGCTGAGATCCCTGTCTGTTTTGAGCAGCAGCAGATGGACACAGGGCTCAGTGTCCCTCTCTGGTCCCCAGTCATGTCCCACCGGCAGACGGGTGACTTCGGAACCCAAGCCCTCCTCGAAGCGGCTGTTCTGATGGCAAGGGACAGTGGGGGAGATTCATCAGCCTCACCAAGAAAATTGCCCACTCATTACAGCAGGGTCCCATGGCATGTGTTAAAATGAAGCGTGCTGGCAAGGCTGGAGAAATGCTGCAGAGCAGAGGAATTAGCATTCATCAAGCCTAATCCCCAGAGGGAATTGCCCCAATATGTGGCGCACGGGCGTGCTGTATCCCAGACAGGCTGGCAGGACCTGTGCAGCCCCTGGCCAAGGGACCCCGGTGACTGCCTGATGTTGCCCCCAAGAATGGTGACCTCTGACGTGAGCTCTTCGCTCCCAGCCGGCAAGGAGAGAAGGAAAAGAAAAAAAATAATGATGCTTTTTCCCTTCCCCTCAGTGCCTTTGACAGACCTGCCCCCTGCCTGCCTTTCCAGAGGTTTCCCGGGAGCTGATTAACCTCCCCACTGAATGCTGGGCCAGGTCAAACCAGGTTTGATTGGGCATGCGTGGGGGCTGCTTTGTTAGTCAGCCTGCTGCGAGTCCACCGGGATGGACGCACCCTCATATGCCCGCACCAGCTCTGCGGGCTGCAGTGCCCTGCACGGGAAACCCTTCCACGACCACATCCTTGGGAGGAGAAACCACTGGGGGAGAGGTGGTCCAAAGCTGTGGGAGATGCAACAGCTTCAGCATGCTCTGGCTCAAGGCATGCTCAGCTCGAGGACCAGCTCCATCCCGCTCAGTGCCTGGAGACACGAGGTGTTTCACAGCCCTCTTGGCCCTGGGAGCTGCCAGAAATAGATGAGCTGCAGAGGCAGCTTTGCTCTGGCCCCCCTGGACCTTCCCAGCGCTGCCTTGCATGCAGCCGAGGAAAGGGATGAGGGAGCCAAGCCCCTCTTCTCCCAAGCCAAGGTCCACGTTGTCCACTCCAGCTTTTCTGTCCATCTCCAAAAACTGGTGCCTGTTGCTGCTGAGATGGGGTAAATTAAACTTTTTGTCAGCATCATTTCCTCTGGTTCAGCTAGGTGGGAAACTTTGCATTTTACAGCCCCTTGGCTTCTCATCCAAAAGGAAAAAAGAGAGAGAGGAAAAATGCCCTTTAAATAGAACTTTCCACCCTGGAAGTACCTCTGGAAACACAGTGGAGGGGGAGCCGGCAGCATGAGCGATAGGTGCAGGCACAGCAGGGTGCGGGGGACGGGGGATGGACCAGGACATGGCCCATGGATGGGCTCCTCCGTTTACATCCCAGCATGGCCATGAGCTCCTTCTGCAGCCGTTGGCTCAACTATCCCTGCTGATGCTCTGTCCTTGCTGGGTGAGACCAAATCCCGAGCTCTTGCCCTGCTCGGGGCCACCCCAGGCAGCCTGGGAGCCATGCTGATTCCTCGCTGTCTCAATGGCACGTGTCACCCCGGTGCCCTCCGGATGCAGGTTGCTCCATCGTCACCAACATTCCCAAAGCGATGGGAAACACTTGCCATAGCCTAGCAGAGCCCCCTTTCTCAGGGGAGCTGCGGATACCTCCTCTCCTGCTTCTAATTTTGCCCAGCTTCTGGGTGCACCCCTCCCCACCCCGGGTTAACCTCTCCATCTACTTTGCCTTTTCCCCAAATTTGCTCAGCAGGAGAACTCCCAGGCTTATTTTTGTGGCCGGAGCAGCTGGTGGGAATGTGGGCTGCCTACAGCAGGGAAAGAGAAACAAGATGCTTGGCTCCTTTTTCCAGCTCCCTGGCCCCTGATAAAAGCCATGCTCACCGGAGGAGACCACCAACCAGGCCTTTAAAGTCCAGGCACAACCGGGAATTCACATTCAGGGAATGATGCTGTGGATGCAGAGTGTCCTTCACCTGCTGGGCTGGGAGCCATGAGCCGTGCAGAGCAAGAAGACCCACGTATGTCTGAGCACACCTGGGCAAAGCGAGACCACATCACCGTTGTCCCAGAAGAAGCCGGGCCGCTTTACTCCGGTGTGCCCCGGTCAGCGCTTTTTGGCTATATGGAGGAAAACTGAGGTTATCCATGGTGGGGGATTGGTTTCAGGGCTTTTTACAGTGTAAAGCTGCAGATGTGGACATGCCCTCAACTAAAATGCTTGGGGGGAGGAGAACACAACTGGATCTTCTCTGATGGAGGACATGACCCATCAGAGACAGGAAAGAGGAAGGATCTCTCCGAGACGGGGAGGATGCCTAAGGACACGGATGCACTGTGCACCGCGAGGCTCAGAGCTGGGCAGGTTTTGCATTGCTGCAGATAGCAATACAGGCTGGTTTGCAGCAAATACAGCTCCACAGACCATACTCTTCCATCGTCCGAGTAATTTGTATTTATTTGCTAGGTTTTTTGCCAACTTTTCCCTTTCTGTGTTATCTCCAGGGATTGTTATTTCATACTGTAGTGATTTATCTGTCTTGCTTAGCTGTGACTTGGCATACGCCACCGATGCTGCTTCTCGGATGGGATGAGCACGACCCAGGCTGGCAGGAGGGCTGGGATAAGCCATTGGGATGCCCTGGTGCCTTGGAAAGTGGGAGCAGACCTGAGGGGCTGGGGATCTAGAGAACGAATTAGACCATTTCCTGTGTTTTATTCCTAAAAGAGCTAAATGTGCTGGAGATGAGCTGGGTGGCTCCAGTGCTGCTGCTGAGCTTTACCCCTTGCAGACCAAGAGATGAAATGTTAACAAGCACAAAGGTGGACAGCAGTCAGCCCTGCCTGTGCCAGGGGGTTTGGTGACCCCTGCTCTCCTGGACCCCCACGTGCAAAGCCTGAACATTTGGTTTCCATCGTGCTCCGCACAGGTGAGGGTCAAAGGCTCAGACGTCGGCGGAGGACGAAAGCAACGGCGGGTCCGAGCTCAGCTGCGCAGATCTTGAGTCCTCCATCTGAGCTCATCTCGACGGAAAACATTTGGGGAGGATGTGTCCAGTTCGGATTCGTCATGTGGAGCAGCTTGGCAGGTCCAGCAGCCCCTGGGGCCCTTCGCAAGCATTAACCAGTGGATTAAACCAGCCCAGCCATGGCTCTCGCTGCTGAGATGTGGATTTCTCAGCCGAACACCGCCGAGAAGAGTGGAAAAAGCGCGGTCTGTCCCTTTAAGTCCAAGATGACGAGTGTATTTCTGGAGGCTCTGGAAAAGAAGTCAGGACTATTGGCTTCTGCGTCACCAGCACCGGCCATTGATTCCCTGGAAATGTTTCATATTTGGCCAAACTGGCTGTTGACGGAATAGTTTCTGATTTAACACTCTCGGCTGCAGTCGGGACCCAGCTGGGTCTCGTTAGCTCCAGAGAGACCATCCTTCCCGTTGGCGGCTGCAGAAATGCTTCCAGCATAGCCCCCTCCTCCTTATTCCCAAATAGACATTTAAGCCCCTCTAACGAGATTTGCACAGGGATCCTGATTACTTCAGCCACTTGTTGTTATTATTATTTCTCTTCTATGGTTATTATTATTTATCTTTTGCTTTGATACAAAAAAATATACGTGTGATGACCAGCCCCAAGCCGGCCTCTCCCCCACCTCCAGCCCAGCCCCTCTGCAGGGAGCAGATGTGGGTGTCCTCGGGAGCTCCCAGCCCCGCACCAACACCTTCCCCGCGTGCTCCTGTTGGACCCCGAGGTCTGAAGAGGGTCCTCCCCGCTCCTCCTTCCCTCTCATCCTCCCACCCCGTCTCTCCCAGCCTCTCGTCCTCTCTGCCCTTCTCACTCCTTCTCTATTTAGTCTGTGCGTTCAAAACTCAGCACAAAAGCTCTTACAGCTCCCCGGGCTGTGACCCAAACAGTAAAGAATGTTTATATGCTGGTCGCCTTCCATTTCTGTGTATTAATATTGCACACACACGCTCACGCACTCACACACGGCGTTTCTGGTGCCTCTGCGGGCTGCTGGCCAAGGGAGCCCAGCCAAAGTAAAGGCATCTGGGCCCTTCTGGAGAAAGCAGGAAAAGGAGAAGGAAAGACAAAATACAAAAGCGAAAAGGATTTGGAGACAAGCAGCTCCTCCAGCCCATACCCCTGCACCCGCTGTGGATAGGGCCAGGGAATCCTGCGGAAAGAGGGGTTTGCCAGGCTGTGCCGGCTCCCAGCAAGTCCCGCCGTGTCCCTTGTCACCCCCCTCCCTTTCCCCGTGGGGCTCGGGCAGGCAACGGGGGCTCGGTGTGAGCCACAGACCCGCACGGAGCCGGGGTAGATATGCAGAAGTTGGGTGTGTGGCTTTGGACAAGGCTGCCTGCCAGAAAGGTGCAGCGAGGTGCTGGAGCCCCCCTCGCGGCAGGATGCCCAGCTGTGGGACAGCAGCCGGCCACAGCAGCCCCAGCTGAGAGCCCCAAAACAATGCCGGGATGTCAGGGTTAGAAGCCTGTTTATGAGCTCTGTAACGGGGACCAGACTGGGGTCAGGGGATGGGTGAGGCTCTGTGTCCTCTCGGGCTGATGGCACACAAGACCTCGAACACATCTCATGAATCCGCTGGCCCGTGGGCTCTCCGATGGGGCGGGGGAAGAGCTGCTGTGAGCGGGTGCGGGTGAGAATCCTGCGTGGTCTTTGCAAGCAGTGCTGGCTGCCGGCGGACAGAGGTGGAACGGTCCTTACTGTACCTAAAATCACCTGGGGGTGATGCTAAAAAGGGGGGAAACAAGGCAAAATGCGAGGGTGAAGAGGGCCAGGAGTTTCTGCTCCCCTGCTCGTGCAGGAAGTCCCCTGGATGGTGGGGTACTGGGGGCTGCGACGCTGGGGCACATCCACAAAGCCAGTGGGTGGTTGGGAAGGGGCAGGTCTTTGGCTGAGCTCATCCTGCTCTTCTCGGAGGTCCCCAAATCAGGGCCACACGCACGTGGTGTCACCGACACCTGCAGGCTGTGATTTAGGGATGAGGCGAGAGGAGCCTTGCTCATCCGCGTGGTGAAGATGCTGCCTTATCCGACACACACTGCCCAGGGTGATCGCTTCTGTGCTGCTCCGGGTTCAAGGGCTGCTGGGGTTCCCTGGGGTGGTCCCTCAACCCTCTGCAGGGCACACAGCCTGCCCTCGACCCCTGTGGAGGGGAAAAGCTGCCTAGTGCCAGTAGAGCTGCTGTGGCTGCTGCTGGATGCTGTGAAAGCTTCATGCGTTGCACGGCTTTTAACCCCAGCAATCTGATAGGCACCGAATTTCCTTCTCATCTTCCAGAAAAATGACCTCCTGGCGGTCTTGGCAGGGGTTAACTCTGCACAAAGTAGTCACGCAATGGGGTGGGCTTGTTCCAAGCACCAAATAACTTGCAGAAGTAATGCATTTGTTCCTAATTAGGATAATTGCCCCATCACTTTTCTCTGTGGCATTGGCCAACCTAACTCACAAATGTCTGAAAACACCAGCTAAAGTATGACCAAATTTAGGAGCTGAGTAGAGTAATATATCGCCTTGATTTGTCCTAAAACATGAATTGGCTGGGAGTCCTCCTGCATATTGCATTTCCAGGGAACATAAGGAACCCATTGTGTAATTAGCAGTAGTATTTTCAACACACTGTGGTGCGCAGCCTTCGTGGTGCTCTGCCCTCCTCTCCCGCGCTACTGCACCTCCGGGGACCCCCAGTTTGTGGATATGAGCCGGGGGGGGCGGGGGGGGTGTTATAAAATGTGTCTGTCACAGAAGCGCTCAGCGTGGTTATGGCAAAAGAGGAGATAAGGGCTTGCCTGCTCCTTCATCCCTCTAGCCCCCAGTTTGGAGGCAGCCAGAGTGGAGATGTTCCTAGCGGGGTGGCCAGGAGCAGCCCTGGGGACAGGACGAGGTCCTGGGCTGAAGGATCCAGCTCACAACCATCGCCGCCTGCCTGCAGTTGTCAGCAATCATTATCTCCCACACCATGGGATACCCTCGCTGGGAGCTTGGCACCGCAGCAAGAAATCCTGCCCCAAAGGCTGCAGGGAAGTTGTGAAGCTGAGCAGGACTGCGAGTCCTACCTCGTGCCCTCCTGCCTGCCCATACCATACTTCCCAGCCCTCGCCAAGGCTAGCTGGAAGGACTCTCCATGGTCCCTGGTGGGAAATCTGCTGGATCCATTCAGATCTGGACAAGAGCTGGGCTCTCCCACCCGCCTTGCTCTGCCTACATGGTGCGATGCTGTGACCTCGCCGGGGATCCCGCCTGCCTCAGCAGGGCACCGAGTGCCCCTTGTTTTGGCTCTCCGCTATTCCATCATGCAGATGTTTCCTTCTCTCTTCCTAAGCTGCTTTGAGCAACTCAGGCCCTAGATACTGGTGACCACAGATGAGTTGGCTCTCAGATGAGTTGGGCATTTCATGTGACCCAGGAGAACACCCTCCAGGACACCAGCTTTCCCCGCCTTGGTCTAAGCCTGTGTTTGACAGCACTCCCTTCTCTCCCCCTTGTGCATCTCTTACTGTGCAAGGGATCATGTGTGAAGGCTGTACCTGGGGCTGGAGTGGCTCAAGGCAAAGCCTTGGGGAGGACATCTGCTCCCTGCCAGGCACCAGTGCGCCCAGCACACACGACTTGCAGAGGTGATCTCCTGTTTGCAAAGTGCCTGCACATCTCTTTCATGCTCATCTTTCCACATTTACTCACCCCCTCTGAATGCCACATGTGGCTTTTTTCCCCCAAGGGTGTTGACGTTTAAAGGTATTTGGAGAAATCCATCTGCACTGTAAAAATGACTAATGGTTAAGCCTGGAAGTTAATTCAGTCTCCTCCGTGTCTCATCCCTGCCAGTCCAGGAGCGAGCCAGAAAACAAGAGAGAGTGCTTTCCTCCTCCCCTTGGCTATTTGTTGTCAGCCCCGTGTGTTTACCCCTCACATCTCATCTCGAAATGTTTTTCCCCCGTGTGACTTTCGGAAGCGCTTGGAGGGATCGGGTGTTGCTGCCCTGGTTAAGCAGGGTAGGGACTGTCCCCTCTCTCCTACCCGCGGTCCACCCACAGAAGAAGGGTTAACAGCAGAAACACTGGCCAAAGCAGGAAAAGAAACTAAGAGAGGACTTTCTATGTGCCAGGACATCCTTTCAAAACAGCCCGCTGGCCTGTCTGGAGACCCGCTCTGCTAAAGGCATACATTTCCCCTCTATATGGATTTTCCACCTAATCTCCACATTTTACATGGACATGCTGGAGGGGGAGGGCCCAGGCTGAAGCGTTCATTCGTTTCCCCAGCCCAGCTTCATCTCCACACCTTCCACCGGCTGTCTCCTGGGCTGGGTACGCCTTTGCATCCGCTCTCCCCTCCCCTCTCATCCCTCCACCGGGGCTTTGTCCCATGGCAGCGTGGGGAATACACCTTTGATAAACACCACATTTCTGGCACTGCTGTCTGTGCGCACGTATGGCTTCATCATAGGAAGAAAGAAAAGAGAGAGAGAAAAAAAAAAAGAGTCCCTTTCTTTCACAAAACCATGGAAACCTCCTCATTCGTGTGCGAGCAGATGGCTTTCCGATCGGCTGCGCCGAGGCAGCCTGCATGTGCGCTGCAGAGCCCCCGGCCCGCCTTGCGCTGCTCTCTCTGCAAAGAGGCGCAAGAAAATCAAGATGCGGAGACAAGCACGTGGCTGCAATGCAAAGCAAAACCAGCTCCACAAAAGCCTTGTGGCTGATAAAATCAAGCACAAGACAGGGTGTGACCGAGAGAGCCCAGAGCAGCTCTTTTACCCCCCTGGACTTCCCAGGCTCCAGCTGAGCAGTGATTTTTGTCCCACTCATCTTCGTTTATTTTTTGACACTAGGGAGGTTCAAACTGAGACACAGCAAACCCAAAGGGATCTTCCCTCACTGCAGTTTTGCCTGAGCCGCTTCGGAAATCCCAGCCTGGGAGGTCACAGATGTTGGGGCAGGACCTGATCTTGCAGGACGAGGTCCCCCTCCGCAGGGTGCAGACCTGTTACTGGCCCCTTCGCCTTTCCTCCCCATTGGAGCTGCGGCTCAGGAGGAGAACGTTCACGTCCTGTGGGGTGTTATGGGGTTGGTATTGCCTCTCTGGCTCTTTCCTTCTGTCATCAGGTAGAGGTTACGTGTGCTCCTCGGGAGAGCTGGCCCCCAGCTGCTGACATTTCTGTGCTCTCCGGAAAGCACCTAAGCCTCGTGCTCTCAGTCCAAGTGCATCCCCCTTAAATCTCCCTCCTGGATCTGGGCACTTAATAAGTCTTAGCATTTTCTTAGCAGATGCTAATAGCAATGGCACAGAGCCACATACTTTGAATTCAAATCCTCCTCGGCTTAGCATGCGCCACTCATCCCCCTGTCCACCTAGCAGCTCGGATCCAGACGTCTCCTGCATCCCTCCTTGGAGCTCTTCTTACCAAAGGGGTGAGCAGCCAATGTTTCCTGCTAACGGGACGCTGATGACAGCAGTGCATTGAACAGGGTCCAGCCGTGCTGGAGAAGTGGGACACGGAACCTGCGGCACCCAGACCTGCTCTGAGGGAAGGAGAAACCGCCATGCCCCAAAAAGCCTTTAAAAACCTTCTCTCCAGCCTCCAGCAGGGAAGTGGACCTCTACCAGGCAAGATGAAGCAAGGCAACAGCTCAGCTGGTAGGCATTGATGGCAGCATAGAAACTGGTCCAGAAGGGTGCGTGGGCTGATCCCGTCAGTGTTTGTAAAGCTGTTCCCACAGGCTCAATGGGACAGTGGCAGTCCCTTTCCTCCATTGCCACTTTGCTTCCAGGTCCAAAATATTTCTGCCTGGGGAAACCACTGCCTGGTTCCTTCCTTCTTGCAGCCATCCTGCCCAGGTTTTTCTCACAGCTGGGAAAGCACAAAATGGGCCCTGGGGAGTCAAGACATGGTCAGTCTCTCAATTCCCTTTAGCTTCCAGTCCTCAGTCCCTAGTTGTTCTGAATCCCCAAACAAATAATACTTCTCATCTATGTGATGGTGATGTGAGTCCTATGGGAGACCACGGTGCCTCCAGGAATTCCTCCTTACCCCAGCCTTGCTTATAAGCCCCCTCTTTCTCACACAGAGCTGAGAAACCTCGTTAACCTCCAAAAATGAGATGTGGGACCGGAGACAGCTGCCCAGGATGACTAGCGCTGGACCGGAAAGAAGTGATGCTCAGGAAACACGCAGGAGCCAGGAAAGATCCCATCCACGATGGAGGCAGTTGCCCTCTCTTGCACGGCACGGAGAGCTGGCTGCTCCCTTCCTGCTCCGCAGAGGACCAGGCAGACGCCCTGAGTCCAAGCTGCACATCTGGAAGTCGGATCCATTAAAACAAACCCTATTACATAACAACAGACATCTGGAGCCTGTTACCACTACATTTTTAGTAAAAATAGTTTTTTGATATGATCTCTCCTAAGAATGTGGCAGAGGGGCTCGGAGCCAAAGTCCTCCAAGAATGGCTGTAGCTGCTTCTCATAAAACATCCCCCACCTCCTGCTCGGGGCAGGGTTGTTTCCTCTCGGTGCACACGCCGTGCCTCCACGCGGCTGCTGGGAGGCACAGAGGGGAAGGTTTCAGGCTGAAGGCAGGTGCAGTGCTGGGGGCAAGGCTGGGGGATTCACCGCGTCCCAAGCTCTGAGGTCTGCATAGGCTGCATGCAGCCTCTGAGGTCAAGAGAACTGGGCACCCTGCATCCAAAACCTCATTTTGTTATAGTGGGGGACTATTAAGTCATGGGAGGGGAGAGCAGCATGTCTATACGGTGTCTCTGCGTGTGAGGAAGAGCCCACCAAAAGCTGGAGACCAGAGAGGGCCAGGGCTAGCTGCAACTGGGGTTGCTTTTGTCATTAAGGTGTAGTGTGACAAAGCAAGCTGTGGGCTTTGCCAACCTATCCAAACTAGGGGCCAGGGGCTACGTGCCTCGGTGCTGTCTCCTTAGCTCCCTGGAGTTTGAGGAGAGGGCTTCCTGGGTGAGTCTATAGAAAGTAAACGGAGTCGGCTTTGGACGCGCTTAGGTACTACAGGGATAGGCAGGTGGATGGGCTGGTGGATGGAGGGAGGGAAGGAAAGCCATGGTTTTCAAACAGTAGCGTCAGACCTGCTTTTCATCAAAGCTGGAATAAGCAGCCACTTACTGGCGTGAGAAGCTGCAGCGACCAAAAGTCAAAACAGCAATAGCTAAAATGGGTGAAGGAGAGGTAGCAATGACTGTCACCTCTGTTGGTCTGGGAGACTAGGAAGTTAGCAGCAAATATTGACTTGGGTTGGTGCTGGGTTCCCTAAGCCTCAGGTGAAAGCCCTCAGGTCCTTTCCCCTACCATCTTTGGTGACCAGAATAAATGAACCCATATTTCAACTTCCTCAGATTTTGGTTAACTCATAACTTCTTGTCATTTTGGAAATGTTTCAGCAAACTCCATCTCTGTGCCTGGAGCTTTTTTAACATGCTCTGCAATGGGCCCAGAGGGATGCTGGTGCTCTCGCTTTCACTGCGTAGTATTTCACTTACCAACCAAAAGAAACCCCATCCTCTCTCAGCTAAGTCCTTAGACTAAAAGTACATCACGGCCACACATTTCCCCAGCATGTCACCCTGTCTCCTTTTGCCTCGGCTTGACTGAGAGCCCCAATGGGGTTTTGTCATCACTTTGCGTCATCCCTAGACGTCCTAGACATCCTCTTCTTACACCACTCACTCTACCCCTCAGCAGTCTAGGCACTGAGCTTCTGCAACCTCCACCTCTCTGTTTTGCTGACTTTCTCTTGAGTCTCTGCTGTGCCAGCCCTTGCAAGCACCGGCGCTACCACCCATCATCCTGGCTGAGCAGTCAGTCCCCAGGCCATGTCTTTCTCTCCCTCATTAGTTCCTTATTGCAAATCAGACTCATGGGCATGGTGCAATCTGTCCATGGTGCAATCTGTCCATGGACCTTCCCCAGCTCTCATCTCTGCTCCTGGTGCTCATCAGCTACCAACTCCACTGTCCTATCCCAAGTCACAACAATGATAGGATTGAGGCTTTCCTGCCAGGCATTTTCTGTCCCTTTGCAGACCACATCTCCAAAAACATCTCCTTCCTTTCCATCTGGTGGCTACAACAGGGCGGTCTCTATCTATGGACCCTCTGGACTTCGGCTTTCTCTAGCTTCTCTGGTAGGCCATCTTGCCTTGCTTCTCCTGGAAGCTCCACCCTGGCCATGAGCTCACCAGTGCTGAGTGGACCAGGTCGTGGCAAGCCCAGTAAGTGTTCATCTGGGAGAAGAAGAGGAAATCTTGAGTTGACGGTGACTCAGTTGGTAGCTGCCGCTACTCCTGGAGCCGGCTCAGCAGCAGCGCTCTGGAAAGGACCTGGAAGGTCGTTTAGGCACATGCATTTGGTGCTAAATATTGAAGTGTGGTTGCTAAGGAGACCTCGGCGCTCCCGGCCAGGGCAAGGGGCTAACTCGGGTGCCGCGGCCAAGATTCAGTCTGAGCATCTACCAGTTGTTCCTTCCGTGGGTTTTTAACGGTGCCATTTTCCCCAGTGTCACAGCTGCGATCCTGGCTCCCCTGAAGCTCCTCAGCCGGTCCAAGCCACATGCTGACCGCCCGCAGATCCCAGCCCAGAGCTGGCCCTGCAGCCGAGGAGGTTTTGCCTGATGGTAGAGGACCCCAGGCAGCAGCAGCAGCAGCAAGGAGGGGTTTGGCTACCCAGACACAAATAATCAGTCTCGTCCACAGGTCGGAGCTGGACCCGCGCAGGGATAATGGAAACTCCCTTCCTTGCTGTTGATCTATCTGCAAGAAAGCAAGTGAGTTTTTTAAATGATGGGTGGAGCTGGATTGGGACAGATTCCAGCTGCTGGAGTCGGAACACCCACATAAGACAGGGTATTTTGTTCCTGCATCAAGATGCCAGTCCTGAGGACCCCCAGGGAACACACAGAGGGGTGCTATGTGCTCCTCTCTCCGGACCATGGCTGGCCAAGCCCTGGCACAAGGAGAACTGAGACATCTGACCCCTCAGCCAAATGCTCCCCACCCTTCTGAGCCCCGGTGAGGTTCTACTTCTTGTATATGCATCCCCTGCCCCATCCTCCTTGAGGGGCACCTGTGGAGGGCCGGGGTGCCTGGTGGGGGGCCATGCAGCACTGCCCGTCCTCTTGCCCTGGGCACATGGTGGTGCACACCAGCGCAGAGACTGTCAGATGCTTTCCATGCTCCGAGACATCAGGAGAGAGCAGCACTGGGGGAAACCCCACAGAGTGCACCCACCCCAGCCTAAGACCCCATCACAGCAAGGTCCAGCTCCTCGTAGCCAGTGAGGCTATATCACTGGTCCCACCAGCAGCTGCTCTGGGGCTTGCTGGAGAGCAGAGCCAGGACAGCCCAGCTACTCTTGGCCAGTGGATGATCCTCGGCCTTCATTCCCCACTCAGCCACCTTCACCCCAAACTCCATGCCTGCTGCTGCCTTTTGATGCTGAGAGCCATCTCCACCTTCAGTGTGGTCACAGCTCCCTGGCTTGTATCTGGCCCCGGCCACATCTGCTGCCTGGCAGGTCCTCACCTGCTGGAAGAAAAGCTTTGGGGTTTCCATGCCAGCACCAGGCACATTGAGTCAAAAAACCTCCTCCTTCCCCCCTCACAGAGAGCAGCCAAGTGGAGAGCCCTGGAGCGGGGCCGGGTCCTTACGGCTCCCCCAGCCCGCACCGACGGCGAGGCAGCCAGGCACGGGAGCAGAGCTTTAAACGATACCTGGACATGTCTGAAACACAAATCCACACGAGGCCACATGATAAAAGCTCTCCTGGCAAGTAACAAGAGTGCAGAGTGACTGATTATTGCAGACACTTTCCTAAAAGCTTTTGGCAGGAGAGGACACTGCTGCCCTGGGGACAGCCCAGGGTGCTGGGTCCCGGCCGCTCTCCGTGCTGTCGGCTGGGCTCGCTCCTGGCATGTAACTCCCCAAAAGCAGAGAGCGAGGAGAAAGAAAGCAGATCCCCTGTTTGGGCTGGAAGGGTAAATTTCTGTGTGGATTTTAGCGATTGTGTTGCCACATCGCAGTGGAAGCTCTGCTTTCTGTACAGGGGCTGGGGCTCGGCGTTAACACCTTCAGTGCCTCAGAGCAAGGCTGCACCATTTCCTTTCACATTGGTCTATAAAAGATGTGAATTTAAACCCAGCCTCTCCTTTTTTCTGCCATATGTACCAGCCAGACTTCAGTTTTCCAGAGGTTATAACCTGGGTAGCTTTTCATCTCATCGCCAGCAGACGCATCTTTAGGTGAAGCGCATCTCCCTGCCAGATCAGAAGGCTGCTAGAGCTCTTGCAGAAAATGCTTTCATTTTTCCTTAACCCTGTCCTTGCAAATGGTGGTGCTATTTTGGCTAACATGCAGCCAGCCTAGAGAAGTTCAGGCCAAGTGGTTAGTTTGACACAGTTAAAAGCAAATGAAATGAGAGTCTTGTAACTGGAAATAGCAGACTACTTTCATTACAGGTGGGGTTACCAGTTCCACCTACAATAAAAACTGTTGGAAATTTGTAAGAATGCTTTTTTTTTTCTCTTTCTTTCTTTTGGAGACTGTGTCCCATTCTGCAGTCTCTGGCTACAGTCAATGCAGTCCTAATATCATCCTCATTTCCCACCTGCTATTAAGTCCCTCCTGGACGCTGTAAGCATCCCAAGCGGGCAACGCACAGCCAGCTTCTGACAAGCTGAGGGCAGGAGGAAGAAGGGGCAGTGAGAGATGAGACAGGGACACTGGCTCCAGAACGCTGCTCCAGGCTGACGTGAAGCTGGTGCCTGCATTTGGTTTCACCTTTGCAGCCGTCGTCTTGGGAGATGCTGCCCAGCTGCTTCAAGCCTTGAAAATAAAAGGTCTTGATTTTCCATCTCTTTCTTTTTTTAATGCGCAGATTCAAACGCTGGACATGAATGGGAAAGTCCTGCACGGAGGGAGCAGCAAAGGGAGGCTGCTGAGAGAGGGGCTCTCGAACCGAGCGCGGTTACTCTGCTCATGCCTCTTAGATGGCCCCTCTGCAGCGCACTCTTTGCTGGAGCTGCCTTCTCTCTCTGGTGCTCCTTCTACCCCTCCCTTTGCACTTGGAAGGCAGTGTGTGTTGTCTCTGATTCTCTACCAATTTTATCAAAGAAAGACTGGGAATAAATAGAGCAATCTGGAGAAAAAACAGAGGCTCAGATTAGCTTCAGTTTGCATTTGCCTTGCTATTTCCCACCGGTGCTCTCCTCACCCGCAGCCCGTGGATGTCGTTTCTCCAGCTGGAGAAGGAGCAAAGCTGCTGGATCCGGTGCTTTTCTGTGCTTCTGGCAGACAGTTCCTCCCCGGTCACCCGTGTCTCTGGGGAGCAGCTCCAGGGGCCGGGGCGAGGGAAAAAGAGCTGATCCTGCAAGTCCCAGGCGCTGCCATGGGCGATGGGTTCAGGGGCAGACGGTCATCCCCAGAGGTGCTCCGAGGGGCTCCTTAATTGCTCATCACACCCAGGAGTGTCCCCAGCTCCTCCAGGGACCTTCCACCCTCCTGTCTCAGCTCCATCCCTCAAGAGGCACGGAGGCATGAGGGGGGCAGGAGGAACCCCCACGTCCCCCAGCCCCAGGGGTGGCATTGCTCTCGCCGAAGATGCAACTGCTGGCTGCCACGTTCCTCCTGCTCTGCTGGGCCCCGCAGGGAAACGCTCCTGGGCCCATCGCTGCTCCCTCTCGGATGTTGGCGCGTCCTCTGCTGCGAGTCTCAGGCTGCAGATCAGCCTGGGATTTCCGTCTCGGAGAGCAGCAGGAGGTGCCTCAGACAGGGCTGCCTGACCCATGGTAGGTGGTCAGATGATCCCCAGGAGGTGCCTCGGACATGGCTGCCTGACCCATGGTAGGTGGTCAGATGACTCCCAGGAGGTCACACACCCCACACCTCTCCTGAAACTGCCCCGGTTCCCTCTGCCATGTCATGGGGACCTTCTGCTTGGTCCCATTGCAAGAAAGGTGCTGGCGGGTCCAGAAACCCAGGTGTTTGGCCTCAAAGCGCTGGAGCATGAGGAATCTACCAAGAAGAGCAGAAAGTTAAGACACTGATTTGCAGATACTGTTATGAACCAAAGCCCAGAGCTCTGCTCATTGTAATAGCTGACATAATCAATGTCATTATTTATACATTATCTGCATGAACATTTGACACTGGGAAAATACTTGTAGTTCCTGAAAGACTGGCAAATTCTAGCACGAGTGTTTATTCATGCCAGAATCTAATCCAGAAACTCATTTTTCTTTCTTGTTGGATCTTTTGTCTGATGAGAGCAAGGGCTGTGGTGAGCAGGCAGAGCCCAGTCTTCGCCAGGCTGAGCTGCTCTCGGAGAGCCTACCCGCTGGAGGAGCCTGCATAGGTGATGGAAATGGGAATACATTCAGAAACTCATTTGGGAACGAATTCCTAACGAGCCCACGACCAGCTCTGGATCTGCTCTCCAGACACCTCCTGGTCCTGTCCCTGTATCTCCCAGCTGATGCCCAGCAGCAGCAATGGGCCACTTGGGAGATGCTCCCTGGTGCGCCCTGGGCAACCTCACGGAGATGGAGGTCACAGTGCCTCTGGGGACTTCCACAAAGGTCGTTTCCCTGAAGGCCACCCTGTTTTACTGAGGCATAGCAGATGGTTTTGCACTCTGGGGCCACAGAACCTGGACCCAGCGCCACTTTGGGGGCTGGACTGGGGTGTGAGTCACAGCTGCGCCCCGGGAACCTGGAGACCCCTGAGAAATAGGGGTTCCTCAGGGTCTTTTCCACAGGGTTTTGGCAAACTGCTCCTGCATGCAGATCTGACCTGCAGCCCACCCTTTGAGAGCTGTGTTGCAGGCACTGTGAGACAGCCGGTTTGCACGGAGCATCTTTGCCTCCTCTCCTCCCCAGTCCCAGCGGTGCGGGGAGTGTTCCCCTCTTGGGTTACGTCCATCCTGGCACACTCTGCTGCCTGTGCACCTCTGCCCATTGCCTTTGTGGTTGTGAAGAGAAAACGTCCTGACAGAGGGTGACAGTGCCGAGGAGCCGGGATGGAGAGTGGGCTGGGGGAGTGCTGAGGCTGGGGGATGGGAGAAGCCATGAACCCCCCTTTCCCTCAGCACTCTCTCACGCGAGGGACCAGGGGTGCTGCTCCCAGCCGCAGACCCGGCAGTCGGACCCCGGGTTACAAACTCATCCCTTGCTGAAGCCGTCAGGAAAACACAGCCCTGGCAGCTGCCACCGAGAGGGAGCAGCGATGGGAAAAGCTCTGCTTGTTTTGGCACTGCAAAGGGCTGGAAATAATACTTTGCTAATTGGAAAGCAAGCCCCAGGCTGAAATGGCTTCCCCGGGAGCCAGGATGAGGAGCATGAAGGAGTCTCGAGACGATACCGCGCAAGGAGGGGCTGCCCCAGCCTGTGCGATCGTACTTTCATGGCAGGCAATGGATTAAATGCCCGGGCAGTGAGAGGCAGAGGAAAGAGGATGGCTTTCCAGGTTTTGTCCAAATTGCGTCGAAGCTCCTCAATCCAGGGGAATAGCCTCCGGAGATCCTATTGCTTTTCCTTGTTTGGAGGATTAACCCAGCCCCCATAAGGAGCAGAGGTGCTCCTGTAGATCACAGCCAAAATCCCAATGGGCAGCTGAATCCCATCACCCCCAGACCGACCCCACCAGCTGTGATTTACTACAGGGAAGATCCTCAAGGAAATAAATAAAGAGCAGGGGATGGCCCAAGGGCGAGGAGGGACGATGGAGCTGTGAGACCCTGTGAGGGCTGTGCAGGGGAACCCGGCCGCCGCGTGCTGTCGTCCTCGCCGCAGCCCTGCGCTTTAGATAAATATTTGAAGTCCCTGTAAATAAATATCTCACTCGGGAATGGGGAAAAGCACTTTCACTTCTCCCCCAGCTGTCTGGGAAAGGCGACCATGCTGGCCACCAGCCAGGCAGGGAAGTGCCTCATGGGAGGTGCACAGGCAAGGGATGGAGGTGGCAGTGGGTAGGGGTCACCGGCAAACCCAGCTCTGACCCTGCTGTGGGTCACCCGTGGCCTCTGGGGTGGCCTTGGGGTGATGGCACCCTCTGAGATCTCTTCTTCCAGCATGGGAGATGGCAGAAGCTCCAGATGCATCATGACCCTCAGCCTCAGAGAGGATGGACTGAATAAAAAACGTGCCCAGTGCAGAGCAGAGCGCAGGGTTTTAGCTCCTTGCCCCTATGTGCCTCCACACCCCAGTGAGAACAGCCCCGTTTCCCTTCCCCTCTGGCACCCCCATGCCTTTGGCCTCTTCCCACCGCGAGGGAGTTTCCATTGCTCCTCTCAAACCACAGCCCCATGCTCGGGAACCTGAAACCTGTATTTGCTGGAGAGAAGAAAATCAGATTGTAGGAAATGCAGCACATGANGTGGATGGAGGGGAAAAAAAAAATAAAGTGAAGCCGTTTTTTATTGCTCCCAGAATCTCTCGCCGCGGTTCGAAATGTGCTGCTCGTGCCAGCACACAGCGGGACAGCACGCCGCCCGGAGCAGCCTCTTCCCTACNGGAGGGGCTGCGGGGTGAGGGGTGGGGGGGGTGCTGAGTCTGGAAGAGGGTGGCAGGGGGATGAGGGATGCTCTGGGATCTTTCCCCACCTCCACTCCCTCATTTATTTATTTATTTACGTCCGGGCATATTACCTAATCCCTCCCATTTTCCGTGGCTGTCACATCCCTACTTCCACAGCCAAGACACGACGGAAAATATGTTTGATTTTTTTTTTTTTTCCTGGCAGGTACCCGATTTCTGGGGTTTTGAGGGTTTTTTTGTTTAAAAAAAAAAACACCATTGCTTCCTTCCAGAAATGCAGCAGCAGTTCTGGTCCTTCCTATGTTCATCCCGGGATGTCTCCCTGCCCCTGGCCGTGGTGGTGTTGGCACCGCACGGCTCCTCCGAGGAGCCAAAGGCTGGGATAGAGCTGGGGTATGCAGGAGGGAAGGAGAGTGCTGCTTCTTTCTTGAGGGAGGTGGCAGGACCTGGTGGGTAGAGAGAGGGGGCTCCCAGCCAGAACCGCTGCCTTTATACCCCCACTTTAATGAGAAGCTCATGCTGGGTAATTAATTTTACCTCATTCTGTCTACCCGATGGGAGCAGCAAAGGTGTCGGCATCATGAGACCCGGTCCCAGCCCAGCTTGGGAGCGGGGCAGAGCTCTCAGGCGGATAAAATTCCTGCATGCCTTCAGCCAGGTAAAAAACGGGAGAGCAAAACATGTGCTCCCACTGATGAAAATCCTCACAACCCCGTGGGGGGACACCGAGACCCCCAAAGGCGACAGCCATGGGGGAACCAGTCCCATGGCTCCCCCCAGCCCTGGACCTACCGTCCACCTGCAGCACCAGCGCCTCCTCCTCTGCTTTGTGTCCTCATTTTCCTGCTGCCAAATGATTCGATACCCTAATTACAACACTTCAGTGGGCGGTATAATTACCAGACATGCCCACAGCGCTTGATTGCAGGGGCTGGGGGAAGAGGGGCCTGATCCTGTCCCTGCTGAGATGCCCCGCTCATGGGGGGATGGCTCACAAGGGACAGTCTTTGCTCAGCTCTTTGGCCACAAGGAGGGGAAGGGTCTTCATGCCAAAAAGGCGGGTGGGCAACACGGACACCCCGACAGCCCTGTGCATGCCAGAGCAGGGGTCTGGGCAAGGTGGGTGTACTGGGGGCTCTGTCTCTCCCCCAAGGACCCAAGGGGCAAACTGGATGACCGTACCCGAGTTCACACCCAGCCAAAGGGTGCTGAATTGCCACCACCACGCTTGCCGCAGGGTTTGAAGCTCTGCGGAGCAGTCTGGCTCTCCCTGGGAAGGACCGAGAGCATCCCCAGCCGGGGACACCGCCAGGCAGCCCGGCTGCACGCAGACGGGTCCAGACCACGGCCACAGTCTGGACCCACACCAGGCGAGGACACAGAGTCATCCCGCTGAAGACCCAAATTAGAACACATAAGTGGCAGAAAACGGCCTGCGAAGAGCCCAGAGCGGAGATGGCAATATCGGACATCAGCCGAGCAGGAGGGGCCGGGAAAGGGGAGGCAGTGGGAACCCCGGGCTGAGGTTGGACCAGCCCCACCAGCACCTGCCTTGTGCTGAGGAGCTTGATAAAAGCACGGAGGACACGGGCGCATCCTGCAATGGGCAGGATCGACACCCAGGGAGGAGTAAGTCTGGGAAAGGGTAAAAAATGGGAATTGTTGAGTTGTAAAGCATGAGGTTAGAGTGAGCTGAAGACAGGAGCTGCGTCCTGGGAAGAACAGTAATGGCAAATGGCTCCGGCACCATCACTGTGGGGCTTTACAACACGCAGAGCACCTGCAGATGTCACAGCTCCTCAATGACCCCAACGAGGCCACTTCTCTGGAGCCCCCCCTTTCCAAGTGACACAGGAGGAGATGGCAGGGCAGGACTCATCCAACGAGACCTTCCCAGGAAGAGGTGAGGGTGCCCTGGCCTGCAAAGCCACCAGGAGGGATTAGGGAATCATCCCTAACTCAAAAGCTTCAGCTGCAATTTTTAAAGAAAAACTTAATATTCTTCATGGAAACCAGCTGAATTTCTTTTGATTTAAGCCAAACCTCACATGTGGGATAGCTGGCATGGGCAGTCCTCCTACTGATGCTCAGGATCAAACATAAGGAGGAAGAAGAAGGTAAAAGCAAAATAACAGATTTTAAGTTTGGGGTCATCTTTGTGTTTTGCTCTGTTCCCTTTGATTTCCATTTCATAATCTTCTCCTGGGAGCTGGTGAAGTTGGGACCGGCCCCCATCTCTGGATATAAGTGTAGAGGTGATGATGTTTCAGCCTCTGAGTTTAGTGAAGGGAAGGACAGAGCTGCTCCTTTCTTTTGCTGCTCGGTTGCATTTTGGAAGACCACGTGTAACCGGGAGCGTCTGCAGGCAGAGCAGAGACACAAGTGAGCAAACCACTCATCTGCTGTGCAGCTGCAGGGGAGCGCCGTGTCTGCACACCTAACGCTTGGAAACACCGGGTCAGGGAAGCTGGGGGGGACTGGGGGGCATTTGCAGACTGGTCATGTTGTGCAGCAGGGAACCCTACGCAGGGACCAGGATGCTCATATCTTTGCCGGTGCCCAAACTGCCTCAACTGAGCTCCACGCTGGTGGTGCTTGTGTGCGCAAAACACACCGGTCCCAGCTCTCAGCGGGATGAAAAGCCGCTGCCCCGTCGCGTGCGCAGCCCCTCGCTGTAGCTGCCGTTATCCCTGCGGCCACTCCGTGCCAGCCCCTCTCCACCCTGCCCCAGCCTTCAAAGCTGCCGCCGGCTGCCTCTTATCCTCCCCATCCTCTCTGGAAATGGCAGCGATGCTTATGCAAACTAGGAAGCAAAAGCTTTACTGTGCTTTTCCATCGTGCGCAAATGGCTGGGGGTTACGCGGAGCCGCCGCGCGGCTCGCGCCAAGATCCAGCTTTGCAGCCCCGCTCCCAGTCGGCCGGCCGGCCAGATGAGCCGGTTTAGAGTTTCAACCGCAAGTCATGCGAAGGAAGAAACAAAACCAAAGGGCAGTGGGACCGTGACCTGAATTCAACTTTGGGGGGCCGGCGTCTCTCCGTTCCTGCATGCCCCCTTCGCTTCCGAGGGGTGATTCCTCTCCATCCCTGCACAACATCCCATGCGGGATGTTCGGCCAAGCCCAAGAGGTGGTACGGGAGGGTCCGTGGGCCGCCGTGGTTTTGGTGCCTGTGTGAAGCCCTCCCCATCCCGGTCCCACAGGCGTGCTGGGCTGATGGCCCAGGAAACGCTTTCATTTCAAACACAGAGTTTGGCCTCCTCTGAGGCAGCTTCCTTCCCAGCTCCCACACTGCAGAAAGGTTTCTATTGATCTAATCTTCGAGTAAAATCTCCGCAATTCTTGCAGGCTTTTTCTCCGTTTCCTTTCCCATTTGAGCTGACAGCATCAGATCCATATCTCGCCAGCGAGGCACGGTCTCACTTCCACCCCTGCAGCTTTGCTTGTGATTCAGAGGTTGCCCCAGAGCTCCCCAGCGGCACAGGGATGCGGAGAAGCAGCGCCGGTCCCTTCCTCTGCCCTTGTCTGTTACCTGGGGCTGCTCTAGCGCTGGGGAGCAGAAGGAAATACCTGACATTCCTGCTCCATGCTCTCATTTCTCAGGCAGGCCCCGCACAGCTGAGCTCACTGGGCTCCTGATTGATTATTCAGGGAGATTTTCTCTTTCCAGTAATGCCGCAGTCTCTGCTGGTTCCTCTCACTGAGCCAGGCAGGCAGCTCTGCCCGGGGTGACCTCGCCGGCACGGCCCAGCCTTGGGAAACAGGAGGATGGACCGAGGAGGATGGAGGGAATACGGGAATGTCCTGCTGATGTGCTGGGGACAGGCAGTACCACTGCTGAACAGAGAGCTGGGAGAGAGGGATGACGCCGGGAAGGGAAGCCTGGACTTGGGCGCTGCTTTTCCTTTCTGTCCTGGGTTGGAAAGGGAAAAGGAGAAAGGGAAGGAAAAAGGGAAGGGAAAGAGAAGGGAAAGGAAAGAGAAGGAAAGGAAAGGGTGTCAGTTTTTTATTTCTTTATTTCCCCCTCTGCCGCTGCTGGCCGGCAGCTGTACACAGCTCCTCCAACATCTGGAGTCTCTTGGCCACCGGCTGGGGCTCTTGGAGGACGTGTGCGCTCGTGCTGAACTGCGGCACGCTGGGTTAAGGGAGGAATGTGACTCCGGCCGGAGGAGCGGGGAGGCTGTGCCGCCCGTGCGCAGCCAGCCGCCGGCTCAGCAGGAGTTCCCGCTCCCTCTCTCCTTCTCCTGCCCAGCGGGATGGCAGATCCTGCCCAGGTATGGGAGGCCTGGGCTGCTTCTGACAAGAGGCAGGGTGCCAAGGTCCGCCGGGGATTTTGTGCAGTCCCCGGGCTGGGTGCAGGGCTGGGACAGGTGACCCAGCAGGGCCAAGCCCAAATTTCCATCCCTGGCCCCATTGCTCCACTCACGGTCCCAGATGTGGGAAGCAGCAGCCGGTGTGAGGAGCACTCCTGCAGCAAGGCTTGGGAGAAGCCCAAAGCCTAGGGAGATGCACAGCGGGGACGGGGCTGCTGCCAGCATCGCCCCATGCTGCAGGGATGGAACGGTCCCTCTGCCACCCTCAGCCACCCCAGCACCCTCCTACCCCATAGCAGACGCTGCTCTTGGGGGGTGTCCAGAGGTGGAAAGCATCCGATCACACGTACCAAGCACAGCTTGGAGCCTCCTGGGAAAATGGGGAAAATCCTCTAGGTATGTGTAACAGCCAACACGAGGGCTAGAAGGCAGCTGGGTGCTGCAATTTTGACCGTGCACGCTTGTGGGACCCTTTTTACCATCCCGGCTATGGTACCAACCGTGTCCCCCTTCGGCACACGTGTTCTGTGGCCCGTGGGTTGCTCAGCTGTAAGCAGCAAAATAAAATGTCGCTGTGAGTTTAGGAGGGATTTCACACCGCCCGACCCACGCTGCCATTCGCTGCCCCATGGGGCCCTTGGCTGCCGTGCCCCTGCGAGGGGGACGCGGGCACCCGAGCGGGGCAGGAGCGGGTGGGAAACTGCTGCTCCCTCCCCGCGCTGGCGCTGACCGAGCAAACCCTGGCTGCGCTCGCCTTGGCCGGGGCCGCAGCCTATTTTTGGAAGCTCTCGAGACTTCCAGGGAGGGAACCGCCTTTTCTTTCCCTTCATTCACAGACAGGGTCGTTTTGATTTGTTACGTGTTTGTGCAGGGATTTTATTATTATTATTGTTATTGCTATTATTTATTTATGTCCTGCCTTTTATCTATGGCATCAGAGAAGCGGAGCCGAAACGCAGCAGAGGCAGAGAGGAAGGTTTGGGCTCGCCTGTTTGGGGGAGCAAAAGCAGCCAGGCTGCAAACACGGTGGGGACGTGAGTGTCTCTCTGCCACGAAATGTCTGTTCTTTGTATCCTGCCGGTGGCACTTGCCAGATTCAGGGATGCGGAGGGAAGGAGAGGAGCCGGCAGGCTTCCACCTGGGCCACAGCCTGGTTCCCCACCGCCTGGCAGGGATGCTGCGAAAACTGGGTTTCCAAGAAACTAGGCTCCAGGGCTGAGCACCCAAAAAAGGACCAGCCTGCCTCTGACTGGGGACATTGGACTACTTATTCCCTTTGCCACCTGCTCCATGGTTTCCCAGCCCAGCCTTTTCCTTGCTGGGGGGATGCTTTGTCCCTGCTCCAGGTGTCCTACATGACACGCAGGTCCCATTTCTTGGAAGACCCCAATTCTGTAGGAATCCCCCCAAAACACAAGTGCAGTTGTTCTGCCTGGGATGCAGCAAAGGACCCAGAAAGAGCCAGGTCACAACAGACACGACTTTTAGGAGAATTTGTCCTTCTCTGCTCTGGTGTGGGTTAGACCTTGACCTCTGTGGTGACAGCGGTGGAGGGCAGAGAGGGCTGCCTGATTTGAGACCCGCTGCAGATGGTGACGCTAATTTGGATGTCTCAGGAGAGCCAAACCCCCTGCCTGCCCTGGAGGACAGCTAATTGCATTGGGCATCAGTAGGAGGTTCTCATGAGCACTATGTCCCACACAGCCTTGGTCACAGCTCCTGCATCTCCGCTGGGCTCTGCAGCCTCCCCCAGGGACCCACACCTCCCCTGGGCACAAGTGGGAAGGCAGGAGGAGCAGGACCTTCCCCATGGGGTCAGGGAGGGTTCTGGGCTGTGCTGGTGATGTAAATCATTGTGGCAGAGGGACTGGGGAGGCCAATGCAAGCCCCAGCCCCCTTCTGGGGTCTCCCCATGGACGGGTTTAAGACAGGTGATGGCATCACCCTGACTGGTGAGCATCTCCTGATCCACACCAGGAGAGGGGACACCAGGAGAGCGCATGAGATTTTCCTCTTTCTGGGGCTGGCTTGCCCTTCCTCTGCACTGCCTGCATCCTGTGATGCTCAGAGGGGCTCACAGTCTCCCTGGGGGTCGGATCCCCCCCAGTGCGACCAGCTCAGCAGGGGTCCCGGCCAGTGTGGTGCTTCGGTGCTGGGCTGCCCCGGGACTGCCTGGGAGCGGAGTCAGGAAACATAAAAGCAGGCTGGGCTGTGCTTGCCAGTGCTGGAGCTGCAGCGAGCACAGGGACTGCCACGTCTGTGAGCAGAAACAACGGGGCCTAAATATGCTCCTTCCCCTTTGCCCCCCTCTTCTCCTTCCCCATACGGCCCCCGGGCTTGCAGGGAGGTCTTGGGGAAAGGTCTGGATGAATCCCAGGGGTACGAAGCCTTGAGCTTGGCCAAGGAGCTGGGGTGGATGGTTGGGGTCTCACGGTGAGAGGAGCGGGGAGTCCTGGGGGTGTCTCTGCAATGGTCCCCTCCTTCTGCTGCACGCAGGCTCCTTGTTGTCCCCCCCCGACTGCTCCAGGGCATCAGGCTCACCTCCACTGCCAGCCACGCGTGGCAGGGATGGTCCTGCACCACATCCCACACCCACCAGGTTTTTGTCCCTCTGGGGAAATCGTGTCCTTGGGGAAAAGTGCCACCGGAGTGCCTGGGAGGAGAGCACCGAGGTCCCGCTCAGCTAAGGGGGTTGGAGGTGGCACTCGAGCAAGTCGGGTTGGTGGCGAGGCCGGAGGGGGCAACCGCTCCACAAGGATGTGGAAAGCAAAAGCAAAGCTCCCAAGCTCCGTCCACAGGACTTCACAACATGTGAAAGTGTTTATTTCATTGGATGGAGATGGATAAACAAAGCCCCAGCAGAGGCGGTGGAACAAAATCCCCCGCAACAACCCCTGGCCGGGAGCTGCCAGCTCCCATTCCTGCAGCGCTCTTCTGCTTGGGACCCCGCGCACATGAGGTCCACGGCTCTCGGCCCCTTCAAGGAAACAATAAAGACTGGGGAAGGGCAATAATGAGTCTGCGAACAATTAACACACACGGGGCCAGGCTCTGTTCAGTTACCCTTGGCGTAAAGCTGGGACTGGCAGTGTTTCTCTAGCTCCATGCCAGGGAGGCTGTGAGCAGGCTTTGGTCTTGAGAAGTAAATGCAATAAAATAGTTGAAATCTTTCTAAAATAGTGGGATGGACTGGACTACAGGTCAGAGGGGAGCTGCTGGTAAATCCCACAAAATGGCATTACACGGAAGTGCCTGTTGAAGTCTTGACAGCAGATGCAAGATGGCACAGAGCATCCCTGCACCTTCCTCTTCTGGAATCGGGCTGGCAGAGGACCACTGGCATAGGACACCTATATTCCCGTCATGGGACATCAGACCATGGGGCATTTGCAAGGTTCTTTCCATTGGAAGAGCTCAAGGCACTTGGCATGTTCTCAGAGGTGAAGCCCTGGAGAAGGGTGGCCAACTGGGGTCCGCCGGGGTGGGACTCGCGCCGCCCCAGCAGTCAGCTGCACTGGCTAGGAATAGTTACGTGACTTTCCCAAGCTCCCAAAGTGACTCATAGACAAGGCTGAACCAGATGTCAGAATCCTGACTCCAGGACTGACTGGTCTTGGGACCTCCCAACTCTTTGAAAGAGCAGATGTGATGAGAACTGGACTTGGCGTAAGTGTCCAGGCTTTGGAGTAAAGAGAGGAAGGAGGTAAAACAGAAATAATGTCAACTGCTTTGAGGTGATGAAAGGGCCCATCCGAAGTTCAGAGTTCGCCTGTCTTTCTGTTTTGCCTTTTGCTCATGAAAGCAGTTAGACAGAGAGGCTCCGACGCCAGGGGAGATGTGCAGTGATGCTTGTTCCAGCCCTCCTCACGTGATCCCACCACTCCAACCCAGAGAAAAACTCCTGGAGAGGTGGGGGAGCAGTTTGGGAAGACATCAAGCACCTTCACTACCTACTGAATTCCTGGCTTCTCCTCTGATACATGCTAAGAACGGATCCAGTAAATACCAGCAAGGGGGAGTGCGGGTAACGCACAGAAAGGGAAAAAGGCTGAGAACAGTCTTTGTTTCCCACTGGCTGCAGAAGAGCAGATAGATATAGATAGACAGATACATATATATGTATATATAACATGTCTAAAAATTCACAGGGAGATCTGGCCAACATGGCTCTACATCACTCCAGCAGGCACTTTATGGAGGGAGCTCTGCACTGCAACACTGGGTGGGATGGGATGGTGGCTCCAGGCTGAAAAATGCCTTTCGGCCCTCTCTGGGCTCCCAGTGACTCCCACCAAGGACCTGCCCATGCCAAAGCAGGCAGCTGATCTCCCATGCCCAGCTCCTGCACAGGCAGGTGAAGCTCAGACCTTCCCTCCCTGCCCGCCGCGCAGCAGGGACGCTGCACAGTGTCACCCCAGTGGTGTGCCCAGCAGAACTACTACTGCTGGGAGAGTCAAGCCTGGATTTGATGGTTACTGGTCTGGCAGTTCCTTAGGTGGGGAGACTAGGGAAACCAGAACAGAAGGTGGGGAGAGGACAGGGAGTGACTCTCAAGGAAGAAATATTTTACGATGAGAGTGGTGAAACACTGGCCCAGGTTTCCCAGAGAGGTGGTAGATGCCCCATCTGGAAACATCCTAGGTCAGGTTGGACAAAGCTCTGAGCAACCTGTTGTAGTTGAAGATGTCCCTCCTTATTGTAGGGGTGTTGGACTAGATGGCCTTTAAAGGTCCCTTCCAACCTAAACTGTTGTACGATTCTATCATTCTAATGGAGCTGGTGAAACGAACACACAGAGCCGGTTTTGCTTTCCGATGTCTGTTTGGAAGAAATCCATCAAGACCGCTACATCTATTGGGGTGCAGCATCTCAGCTGCAGTCCACGAGGCCTGGCACTGGCATGAAAGAAGTTTGTTCTTCTCTGTATTACAGCCACAGAGCAGAACACGCTCTTTATCTCATGAGTTAAGTCAGTCCCCCTCCCGTGCCTGAAGCACGTGCTTTGCTCAGCTTGCGACATTTCCAATGGATGGCAAAGGTTGGTACTCAGTTTCCCTCTCGATGCTTTGGCCGTGAATCCTCTTGGCTCCCCCGTGGTGGTGGGGCTGGGCAGGGGAAGGTGGAGTCCCGGAAACGTCCTGGGGATGGACAGAAAGCCAAGAAAGTTTCCAAGATGGAAGCCATCCAGTATAAATACAAGGGTTGGGCACGTGTGTGGTCTCCATAAATTAAAGCTACTAATTGGCTTTAAAGTGCTGTTAAAAAGAATATGGTAAGGCCTCATAGCTGAAGCTAGCACATGCAAGCTAGGTCCAGCGGGTGCCGGTTCTTTGGTGCCCATCACTCACTGTAGGGTGAGCAGCCGAGAAAAATCCTTCCTGACACGTTCTCTGGAGATTTCCCTCCTCAACACCCTCCAGTGATATCTGCCCCTGTCAACACACACACACTCGCTCAAAAGCTCACTAGCAAAAGAGAAAAATCTCTGAAAGTAGCAGGTGTCCTTAAGTCCTGTCAAAATACATCAGCGCTGTCTTTGGAGCGCGGCTGGCCCTCGGAGCCTGGCCTGACCCCGGGATCCAGCCGCGCCAGCCTGGTCCCTGCAGCACCGCCGTAATTAGGGCTTGGGAACGAACGGCGCCGGCAGAGAGGAATTTGCAGCGCGGCGTGTTGGCATTGCCTGCCCTGCCCTCGCCGGCTCGCACCGACTCCTGCACCCGGCGGTGCGGCACCGGTGCAGGCAGGGGAGTATGGTGGCACGGCGCCCTTCTCCTAAAAGAGCATCCCAGGGATGCGCCGGCTGCCGGCATGGCTCATGGGTACCAGTGGGTATCTGAGCACTGGGTGTTTGGCAGACAGGCATCGCCGGCACCGCGGCAGGATCCTGAGATGTCAGCAGGGCTGCAGAGGCAATGGGGACTGATGGCGAGGAAGGGGCTGTGCATCCCACGGGGAGGGGAACGGGACGGTCAGACGGGTGTCTGGAGGGCGGCTGTTAGTTTTCTCACCCATAATTAAAGGAGCAGGACACAACGAGGAAGAGCCCTCATTCAAACACTGTCCGCTATAAATCTTCAGGGGCTGGACTGCCAAAGAGATTGAAAAGGGGTTAAGCACTCATTTCTCCGAGGCTGACCAAGTTCAGTGCATGTAGCCTGGCGGTTCTCCAAGGGGCCTGATGTTTTATGTCTTTGGGATGTTTTTGTCTTCCTTCGGTTGTATTCAGTGCTGGTATTGTGTTTATATCAGCAAAATTCTGGATTATTGCCTGGGTTTTTTCGGTTTTGGGGTTTTTTTTTAACAAACATCTGCTGCTTCTGCTCGTAGATTGTCATACCACTGCGTCCTGCCAGTGGAGAGAAGTTCCAAGTAGGACGTGGGTGGCAAACGTGATGCTACATGGCAGGCGGTGCAGCTCGGCAACGAGCTCAGCCTGCCACTGTTCTGGGTGACACACAGCAAAGCGGATCCGTCTCAGCTGCTCCGTAAGAAAAGGCACCACTGGCTTCATTTAGGGAACTCGGTGAAGCTCCCTGATGTGATGGGTAGCAAAGCCACAGGTTAGAGAGCTCAAGCAGAAACAGCTCATGAAGTGTATTCTGGTGGGCTCCCAGAGGACCCCACGGCTGGAAACTTGGTGGGACCCCAGCCCAGAGGAGAGGGGCTGGGCACAGCCGGGCTGGTGGGTGGCCGTGTGCCGGGCTCTCCCTCCTGGATGCTCATCTGCTTGGAACCGGGCACATGTGGGGCAGTGGACCCATTGCATTAGCGTGTCCGCGGGATTTCGGCTTCCTCATGCTCCCCGAGGACCTGCTGCCTTGCCAGGAGATGGCACAGCCTCATCTGCTGGGGCTCCCCATCCCTGCCCGGGGCCAGCCCCGGGCCAGCCCCAGCCCTCCCAGTTCACCCACCTGCACTACAAAACCCTGCCCCTGTGCTCTATTCCCCATCGCCCCCACAGCATCGCCTCCCCTTCCTGGCCCAGCTACCGGGGCACAAACCCACCACAAGCCAAGGGAGCCCATCACCCCTCCCGGCCACACACACCGCCCCGCTGCCATGCCCTGCTTTCCGACAGCATCCCGAAACTGGCGCACGAAGAGGAATGTGAGCAAACACGGACCCCACCTGGCCCCCTCCCGCCCCAAATTCCACCAAGTGCCGAAGAGGGGCTGCTGGCGAGCAGAAGCAGTTTCACTCAGCTCCATGTTTACTTATGAATTCCAGCCAAAGAGACGACAAAGGTGCTGGAGACCTCCCACCCCCCGGGGCTTTTCCCCCCTCAAATCCCAGCATCTTCCCCCACTGCCTGTGGGGGAGCAGCTCCCCACGTCCCGGGCACAGGTCCCCTCTGCTCAGTCATTTTTCCTTCCCTCCTGACCGCCAGGCTCTCTACTTGCCTGCCTGCCTATCTCCTTTTCCTTTCTCTCTGCATTTACTGGAAAAAAATATTTCTACAGAAGAAAATGCAATCAAATCAAAAGAGAAATGGAAAGAAGCGCCTCAAAAGTTGCTAGACAGGCGTTTTCTGTGCAAGATCAAGGGCCAAATTCTGCTTTCATCGCACTGGAGAAAAATCTGGACTATCTCCCCTTGAATTAATGGCATTCCTTTGTAAGGGGAACAGAATTTCATTCATTCGCGCCTTGTACAGCAGCAGAGGGGCCATTAATCCTTACGGCTTCCAGTCACGTCTCCCCCGGTTCGCAGCTCCAGCAAGTCCTGCATGGGAAGTCCCAGATCATTTTCTCGCATCCTTCCTTGACTTGTCAGCTCATGATAAACAGCATCTCATCCCGATCCCAAACGTACAAGCACACTGAGTGATTACATCACCTCCGAATCCACTCCAATAAGATAAAATGTAGCTCGCATCCAATTTGAATAAGTCTGTATTCCCCAACGGGCTCTCTCCCCTCGTGCGTAGCGCTCAGGGGCCAAATCCTGGTGCCTGCTGCATGGCAGTCACCCTGCGGTCCCTCCCCTGAATTCGGGAATTGTTGGTCCACATCCCTGCCAGAATCGCTGCTGGGGGAACTCTGGTCTACCGCGGCGGATGCTCGGCGTTGCTGCTGGGGAGGCAGCCTGGCCCTGCTCCCTGCCGACAGCAGAGCTGTGAAACCGCCTTCCCAACACCAGTTCACAGCTGAGAAGAAGGTGGGTGAATGCTGGAAACTCTTCAGGGAGGGGGAGAGGGACCTTCAANCCCAACACCAGTTCACAGCTGAGAAGAAGGCGGGTGAATGCTGGAAACTCTGATTTTCTTCTGTGCTATTGACAGGGAGGGGGAGAGGGACCTTCAGACGCCTGGCACCTCTAAACATCTGGGCTAGCCTCCCCTGGGTACTGAGTACTGCACCCACATCTGCCAGGTGCCATGAAGCACCTTCAGGTGCACCTCAATGCACACCAATTGCCCTGACCAGCCTCACCTGGGACCCCCCCACACCCCTGCCCAGGGACCTGGGGCTCTATTTAAGCTCAGCTCTGGGGCACTCCTTCTCTGTTTGGCTTAGGGATATGCCTCTTGCTTTGATTTCTGGATTGACCTTGGCCATATGATGAAAGGTGTCTCTGGTCCTCTTTCTGGCTGATTTTGCTCCTGGCTGGGCTCCCTGGATGGAGCTTGGACATGGGTCATCATCCCCTGGGGCTCTCAATGTGCCCTGTTACCAGCACCCATCTCTACCTGCTGTGTCTGGTGCCTGTAGGGTTATGCCCATGGGTGCAGGTACCTCCTGTGCTGCCATCACCCTTGGCTCGTGGCTTATCCTCCACCCTAATCCTGCTCTTGCTGCACCCTGACAACGGTGTGGCTTCTTCCCTGATCACTTGTCTTGCTACTGGACTTCACTCCTGGTAGGACAAGAGCTATTTTCTTTACTGTTATGTTTGTTTGCTGTAAACTGTAAGTACAAATGGGTAGCAGTGTTAATGATAAATAAGGTGGTACCCCTCAGCGTTATGGTTTCTGTCTACTTGTAGATGGGTTCAGATGTAGGACTAAGCTCCTTTAAAGCTCAAGTTGGCATCCAAGGCTTGGAATCCTAACTTCATTAGTGCAGTGGGTCTTCTCCTGCTTTCCAAAGGGATACTCCAAAATAGACAGCAGGCAGGTACCACACTGGTTCAGATTGCGTGTTGGAGTGATACTGCTGATGTGAGGAGTAACCAGTAAGGCATATGCTGGACTTGCTGGGCAGGTGCTGCAAGGCCACAGAAAGCTTAATCTTGTGCTCTCCCAGACCCTCAGCAGCATTGACCCCTTCACCCCAGCAGCATCCCCAGGAATATAAAGGCTATATCTTAGGAAACGTGGCCATGGTACAACCTAGTGTTTGTGGGTATGAGCCCCACACCCAACACAGAGGGTCACTGCAGGGAGCCCTTCCAAAACCCTGCTCCAAACCTGCCCAGGGCATGTGGGAGGGAGTCAGCCTGGCACAACCAGCACCTGAAGTCCAACTGATCCCACCTCAAACCCCTCTGAGATGTGCTCCATTACTTGTTCAGATGAAGGGGCAGCATATCAATGATGGATTTTCTTATATGGACAATCACTTAATGTTGGTGCACCTGCACTGAAGGATCAGCAAGATGCTGCCAGGGAGTGAGGAATTCCCTCTTAACACCTCTGAAGGGCCTAGCAGGGAAGGCAGAGGGCCAAGCCAGCTTCTCAGCAGTACTGCTAGGATGATAATGATTGCCAAAGCAATGGCCCAGCTGCCTTAGAGGACCTTCCTTCCCAAGGTATGGAAGGGAGCATGCATCAAAGCACCTTAGCCTTGGGAGCGGGTGTGGGATGAAAACAAGGGCAGGAGGACCTGGCAGGCTGAGATTAGTCTAGGAAAGCCAGTGGCTTTCTGGGTACTAAAATGAGCTGTGAAAGGAGAGCTGCCTGCCAGCCTTTGGGGAGGGCTGGGGCGCACACGGGGAGCAGGCAAGCGAGACCCCTTCCTTTGCATTATACACCTATGGGGCTGCTGCGAGCCCCCCCTGGGGAAATAAACAGCTCCAGCTTCCTGCCAGGTCTTAAACCTTTGCAATGAGAAACTTTTTTTTTTTTAAAATAAGCAAGTACAGGGAATTCCTGCTGTATGCTGTCTTACTGCGGGGAAACGCCTGGCATAGGAAGGAGCAGTCACTGGTGCCAGGCCAAGCGCTGCCGCAGCACGGCTCCGGAGCGGCTCTGTCGAAAGGGCCGGTGTTACTGCAGGGCGATGAAGCTCACCACCTGGCTGCCATGCTCTGCTCTGCTTCTGCACGAGGCTTTAGGGCCCAGGATTTCTCTGTTGTGTAGGCAGGAGGCCAGGGAGCTGCTTACCCCAGCAGCCATCCAGCTGGGCTCGCAGAGATGGGGTCCTGTGCTGGGACAGAAAAGAGCTAAATGGGCTTTGGCCCAGCACCTCGCATCAGTTCTCCCATTCGGAGCAACCTGATGTTGACCCACCACTGCAGATATGCTATAAAACTCAAGTGAGGGTGGAGGACACCATCCCCTGAGCCTGCAGCATTTTCCTTCCCGAGCACAAACTCAGTTTGCCTTGTTAGAGCTGTGGGTCTGTGAAAAAATCAGTGGGAATAAGCTTGATAGACCTGCTGAGAGCCCAGCACCGCACTGGGAGAGCAGGAGCCAACCTTCTCGGGGCTGTGGGAACCTCTGTCCTGAGGTCAGCCTGATGGGGCAGGGTGATTTTTCTGCCCTTCAGAAACAGTCACCACTTACAGCAACAACCCAGTAAATGTCTATTTTCACAGAAGCCCCTGGGGGCGGTGGAAGATTGGGATGGAGAGGGAGGTCCTTAGGTTCTTGTTGGTTTTCATTGAGCTTGATCAACTCGCACATGAGCCAAGCAGCCTCGCGCAGCTGGAGTAACCCCGTTGATTTACATGAATTCCTCCAGACACACACTGGGGTTTATGCTCTACTGGCATTTGCATTTCTACAGTCTGGACTCAGGCTGGGAACTTTTATTGGGTGGATTCTAGCAAAACAGAAGGCAAGGAATAAAAATAACTCTCTTTCTGGGCTGGGTTGATTGCTCTTACACCGGCATAAATCCAGGCCAGCTCTATTGATTTTTAAGGAGTAACTGGGTTTATGCTGGTGTAGCTATGTCCCCAGAGCTGCATGAAATGTTCACAACAAAACCTGAAATTACGTGGAACTAGCAGAGCTTCTCTGTTTTGGGGTTTCATTACAAATTTGAATCTCGGACCAAGCTTGTCAAAAGATTCCTTAAGGTTCATGAACCTTTCAGTCAAGCCTTGGCCTACAGTCAAGCCGAGCCTGAGCTGATTTATAGCTTTGCATGGAAATAATGTGAAATCAGTGGGTTTTGTTTGGTCTTGAAGCTGAAGCTTGATGATTGCTAGCCAAGCTTGGCTTTCCAGAGGTCAGTTCTCTTTGAAAGTCAAGCTCAAACCCGAGTCTGCAGTGGGAGCTGTAGGAGATGCTGTCTAGATTAAAAACACAGGCTAGATTTGCAAGGGTAATGAGGGCAGTGATTTTTTTGCACAGCGCTCTGAGTATGAGAGCAACAAGGTCTGAGCTGCACTGCTGCTCCGTGCTCGGAGTTGGGTGAAAAATCAGATGCAATTCATTAGGACATAAGGGCACGTCAGGATCATTTGCTTCAGCTGCCTGCTGAAGTGAGCTAAGTACTATTAGTCCTAATCTCTGACAGTCCCTGCAGTCGCCTCTTGGAGAGGCAGGAGATAGCAGCGTTCCTCTGATACTCCACTTCGCACTTCAAAGATGGTGTAGTTCCCGCTGGTTATAAATTGCCTGCGGGATTAAGATTCACAGGCAGCAGCGAAGCAGTTGACAGTGTGGTTTGGCAGCGCTGAGCCGGCAGCACATCCCTCCTCCCTGGCCAGCGCCGAATCCAAAGCACTCACGGCAGCCCCGGGGAGGAGAGGGATGTAAAGCTCTCTTAGCTGTGCGGGGCCATGCTTGGAGCTAGCCCAGTCTGCCTGCCTTGTCTCTTTTTGTGGCCAATTTGGGGTGAAGGTGGCCAGGAACAGTACCTTCCCCATCGTCCATAGCGTTGGTGTAGAAATGGCCATCGCTTGGTAGTATCTGGCTCCACGAAGTGCAGTGTGACCCATGGCATGGGCCAAATCCTGCTGTGGCATGGCTCCACAGGAGCAAGGGCTTTGCCTGGGCTTGTGTTTGATCATCTGCACGAGAAGACTTGTGATCTCTTGGGAGCAAATGAGAGAGCCTGGTGTGGGGCAGGGGAGGGAGGCATTTCTGCACCAGAAGCCCTGGTGCAGCAGCCCTGGACTCCATGCCACCATGCAGCCCTTTCCTCAAAGGCTTGTGGGATGGGGAACACAGTGTCTCCTTTGAGAAGCTCCCAGTCAGGTGGTTTTTAGTGTGATGTTGTTATTTTAATGATCTGGTGATGCCTGGAGCATCCAAATGTAATTAGAGCCTTCTATGTCCCAGCCCTTGCCAGAAAGAGCTGGCCTGGCTGTGTCCCGAGCTTGCCACTGTGGAGGCACTTCTCAAACTGACAATAAATCAGGAGCTGAGGTCTGCTGGGAGGCCCTACAGAAGATACTGCATACCCCAGACAAGCTCTGAGCACCCCCCCCAAACAAGGGGCTGTAGTTGCAGAGCTGGGCCATCCTTGCCTGCTCATGGAGCTATGTCCTCGGCAACTGTCCTGCAGTGATGGAGAAGATCCCCAGAAATAGGACCCAACTGTAGGGCGCTAAACCCAAACCCTCCGCTTCCCCGATCTTGTCTGAGCAGCATCACTGACCACCTTCCTGCGGGACTGTTTAGTTGAACTTCTTGGATGGCCGGATAAGTGCTCAATAACAGCTTGTTGAGATTGCTCTTTGAATAATGCGATCGCCGTGTCCTGGCTGCTTAACGGCAGTTGTGTTTGAGCATTTTGGGGACTGAGATTCACTGGCAAAACTATGCTTATCTAATCTGAGACTAGAGAGCAACATGTAATCTTCCTGGGCAATCAGAGCTAATGAGAGCAGTTCAAATGTTAACTTTTGGCCAGTCATGCACAGAGTAAACAAGCCAAAATGAGATTAATTGAAAATCAATTGAAGGGACTTGACATGTGCTCACAGAGATGGCCCAAGCAAAACTAGAGGCTAAATTCAATGGATAAATAACTCATTGTGAGTTATTTGCTCGGCTCTACTTAAGTGGTTGATTATGTGGGTCTTTGGTTAATTGACTTATTGAGTGGCTGGCGTGGGTTTTTGGCTGCTCACTCACTCCCTGCACGTTTTTGCTATTAACTCAGCTGTTTGATGGAACAAGTAGTCTATTGTCTATTTTTTGCTGGCTAGGTTGGTGTTTGGTTGGATATTGGCTCTTGGGCTAATTGAACACATGTGCTGCTGGCTGTACGGTGGCTTGCTGGGTTCATCACTGGCTCTTTGTTTCGTTGCCCGCTTGATGTGTCGGTGGCCCAGTTTGTCACAGATCGGATGCTTGCCTACCTAATTGACTACCTAATTTCCTGCTCCTTTGCACTTGCAAACCAGGTTCTCGCTTCCCCTGGTTGCCGTTGCCTCTTCCATGGTGCTTGGGCTTCTGAGCTGCAGTGGGGACTCCTCCTCCTTGGCAAGACTCATTCATCTCTAGGACATCTGAGAATTGTCACCGGGAAGGATGGACGTTTTCTGGAAGTCCATTCCCAGCTGTAGTTGTGTTCTCCAGCCCTGGCATGGCTCCATCCTGACCTTTTACTTTTTCCATTGAATTCCTCATCACTTCTGCTGGGAAATGTGGCACCGGAGCTTTGGGGTTAGAAACAGGTGGGATGCTGGCTCAGAGGGAGACTTCGGCTCGAGCGGGAAAGGGGAGGGAAACAAGGGGAGCAGGGGAGAAGAGACCTGGGCAGGAAATGATTTCTGGAAGTCTATTAGAAAGCTCAGTTGATTTTGACGGGCTCTCTTCATGCTCTTTTCTTTGCTTTTGGCCCTGATCTAACTTTAATTTTGGGGTGAAAGGATATTTTTCCACTGTGGTAAGAACCGCTCTGTAGAAATGCATGCTGGGTAGCCTAGAAATCAGCATCATGCAGTGAAATGTATGCTAGAGAGCAAAGCCAGGAGCCAGCTGAGGGGACTTCATGAGGGACAAGGGTGGGAAGGAAGGAGAGCCTTCCTTGTGCTCTTCCTCCATGCCTTGCTGGAGCACCTGAAAGCCATTAACACAGCGGTCCCTCGGGGCAGCCTGGCTGGGCTCTGGCTGATGTGAGAGGTGTTGACTGGAGCTGAAGCTGACTTGACAAGGCCCCAGGGAGACACTCAGATTAGCTTGTTTACAGCTCTCCTGTTCTTTCATTTCATCTGCCTGCCTTGTAGAACACTCACAGAGGAGATGGCAGAGTGTGTGTCCTGTTTGTCTGGGGCAGCCCAGCGGGATGCTCGGCAGCACTGGGCAGCTGTGGCATGTGGGGGCAATGCAGGTGTCCCCCACAGCCCCTCAAGTGTCTCTGAGTGACCCTGTCCCTCAGACTGAGCACAGGGAATTAACTGACTCCTGCTGTATGAGCCCTCCAGGTCAAGGTTAAAGTCATGGCCGGGGTGGGAAATCTGCTCTGGGAGCATCTGTCCCTCAGATGGTCCTGCCCTGGGCTTTGCACCCCTCAGAGACCTCATCCTCAGACAGGCCAGCCATGGCTCAGTGGATCATCCTGAGGGATGCTTGGTGCTCCTCTCTGACACATCATGAAACCCATGGTGTCTGGGCAAAAGCTGGCTGCTTCCCTGAGAGCGCTGGAGGAAGAGCATCCTCCATATCTGGGCAGTTTCTGTTGCCCCAGCCTCCTTCTGCAATGCCACACACAAGATATCCCTTGACTTTTTTAATCCCTTGCTCCAAATACTGGATTTTCCTGGAGAGAAGCAGCAGCAGCAGCAGTAGGTTTGGCTATCAGCCCTGGTGCTGCAGAAGGAGCAGTGCCCTCTGTGCAGCACTGCTCTCTGGCTCAGTGACAGCAGACAAGTTTTGTCCTGTGATGCCCAGGCCTGGTTTCCTGCTGGGGAGAAGGATGTCTGCGCCCTTGGGCAATTCCTTGGCAATGGGATGGAGGAAAGCGGTGGGATAATGAGGTACCACTGAGGTCAAGCTTTCTGTTTCAGACCTTATCTTGGATTTCTCCAGCTGTACAGTGGGCAAAACCTCCTAGGTGAATGCAGTGGATGCAAACCTAAAATTCAAGAGTCCCCTTGAGCAGCCAGGCCCCCTCCGCAGCTGTGTGTGCCCAAAGAGCAACAACTTGTGGACCTGGAGAACGTGAAGCTCCTGGCTCCCACCACAGACTTGTCAGTAATGCCCATCTTGGTGCACCTCTGCAGAGTCCTGGGCCAGGTGGGGTGAGAGCAGGGATGAGGAGCACACCTTGCACGGAAAGATCTTGCTCCAGCTATTTGGTTGCACAAGGAACGTGCGTGGAAATAGTTCTTACATTAGCAGTCAACTCATCTTTTTCTCCCCACCTGTCTCATTCTTTCTCTTTTTCCATTTCTGTGGCTTGTTCCCCAGCAGGCAGCCTGGGCTGGGCTGGCAGGAGCTGTTCTGGGGCACGCTAGGGAGCGAGGGAAGGCGCTGCCTGTTTAAAGCTCCCTGGAGGTCACCGAAAGGTAAGGGAACAGAATAGGCCAAATTCTACACATTTTTGTTGCTGTCTGAAGTTTCTCCTGTCTTGGAAAACGCCTGCAGGGCCATCTCGCTGGAATCCTGCAGAAAAACACGGGGCTTTGGGAGGGCAGATGAAATGAAGGTGGTTCAGGGGATTTGGATTTGTTTGTTTAGCTTCTTGGAGAGGCAGTGAGGAAGAAAAAGGTGAGCGATGGGGTGATTCCCACTTGATGTCGGCTAAAATGGAGAAAAAGGCAGGAAGGAGGAGTAGAGAAAATGTAAATAGACTAGACCAGCAAGGGATTACGTGCCCCCTAATCCTTAGGCTTCAGTGGGCCAGAGATGCCTCCTGCAGACCTGGTCCTTGGATCCCACTTGTGACCATGAGATGCACCGTAGAGCATCCCTGTAGGCTGCCCTATTGCTGTGATGTGAGGATCAGTCCTGGGGTGATGCTCTTAGAAAAGAGCCCATCCTGGAACCCGGGCCAGTGCACACCCATACCTCGTGGGATACCCAGCAGCAGCAGCAGGTTCTCCCTGCCCTTGCTGTATGTCCTGGTCCTGCTGAGTTTGATGCAAATGCAATCCCTGCCACGTCTTGTCCCTTGCCGAGCTCACAGCTTGTTTTGGCCCCTCCATGGTAGCACTGGAAAAGGGGAAGGGAGTCTCTACCCATCTGTTTTCCAAGCCAGGGGAGAAATATCTCATCTGTCAGCAAGGCTGCTGGTGGATTTTTGTCTCTCAGCAGCATGGGCTGGAGTGGCAGGTGAGGGTGGCTGTGCAGGTGCTGAAAGGCGAGGGGGTTCATGCACCAGCACCACTAATAGTTTAGATTCTGAGGCAGTAACACAGTGATGCTTGTCACGGATGCTGTGTCTGCACTGGCCACGATGTGTCTAGATTTATGCAGCCAGTTTCCTGGGGAGTAACGCGGAGCCTTCTGAAATGCCGCTGCGAGGGCTGGATTAGCTCCTCCTCGGTAGGTTTACTGTGATAGTTTGTGCAGATCAAGTGATTGGTGATTAAAATCAGACAGGATCTGCCCAAAGAAAGGGCTTGAATTCACATTGCCAAGCCAGCACCCCCGCCACCGGGCCAGCTGAGATGCAGCAGCTGGATCAGCTCTACCATGTTTCTGCAAGCTGGTGGCACCCAAGTTCCTCTGATGCTGGCACCTCTGTCCTCCCTGGCTCCCCTCAGCCCCTGCCAGGGTGTTTTCTTTAGCTGTTTCCCCAGCACAGACAGAAGCATGTGGCTCTGCTCTACTGCAGCCTGGCTGGACTGGTCTGAATTAAGCATTGAACTTCTTTACAAAGCTAAGCACCATCCAGAAAGATACTGTCAAGGATGGGGATGCAGAGGGAGACCAAAGATGCTCCAAGGTGTCCTGGAGCTGGTAGAGTTTGTGAGTGCTCAGCCCAGCACAAAACATATCAGTTACCCTGGGCCTCTCAACTGAGTTTTTCAGCCCCAGTGAAGTGAGGACAAGTATTAATGTATGGATTCTTGTTCTATAGCAAGGAAGAATTTTCTGGATGAAAGCTTTAATTAGATTTGTTTGGACCATGTTCACATGCCTCCTGGGTTCACTTTCTGTGAATACTTTAACAGTTTTATTGGCAGGAACATTTGTGCAAACTGCAAATTTGGGGTCAGCATCTCAGCTGATATAAATCAGTGCAGGCCTCTCCAAGGCAGTGGAGGTACACCAATTTACACCCACAGAAAGGCAGACTCCCTAAATGAATATTGAGAAATTAGTCTTGGAACATAAACTTGGAGTGAAAATGTCTAAGTGTTTGTACTGGAAGCCTTATCCTGAGGCTGCAGCAGCTTTCAAATTGCAGCAGGGAGCATCAACCACCGGTCGGCAGGGATCCTGGCATCCTCCAGCATCTCCTCACCTCCTCTCTCTCCCCAGATTGCAGTGCTCTGCTCCCAGCCAGCCCTTCCCATACCGCTTGCCCTTTTGTTACCACCATCCAGAGTCAGCTCCATGGTCTGGACTGGCTGCCCCAGGTGCATGTAGAGCCCTCACCCTTCTGGGGCTTGGTCCAGCCCAGTTCCTGGCGGGGGCTTTGGGGGTGTTGAGTTTGGAGGCTTTGAGGGATGGAAACTAGGGGGGATGGGGCTGAGCCTGGGGATGGCAGGAGAAAAAGGAGGCGAGGGGCCCTCTGATTGCTGTCTCCTGGAGGAACTGGAGCATGCCCAGAAACAATAAATGTCCAGCGATGATTTGATGCGAGTTAGGATGGAAAAGCATCACAGAGGGTGCGTCTGAGACAAGCTCTCGCTTTAAACTTCGGTGAACTCTTGAACAAATCCTTGTGCGTTTGCAAAAGTTGGGCTCCATATGGGCCAGGGCTCCCTGGAGAGGGGGTTGTTCCCTCCCTGGGGATGCAGAACCTGCTCAGGACACCTTTGGCCGGTGCTGCAGATGAGGAGAGGTGAGGTCAGGGATGGCTGGGCTGATGCAGGAGCACAGGAGGGAGCAGAGGTGCTGGATGCTGTGCAGAGAGGATGTGATTCCTCAAGTCCTCGTTATTCTGAAGGGCACTCAGGACCACACCTGGCAGGGACCAGGTCCAGGCCTGGCATTGCTGGCCAGATGCTTCTCTGACTGCAACAGTCTTTCCATCCAAAATGTTCCCTGGAACATCTGTCTTGCATGATGAGGGCTGCAATATATTGTAAGAATGAGCTTTAAATCTAGAGGAAGAGGCAAAAGCTAATTCCAGGTTACCACAGATAAAATTGGAGACACCAACCGTGTTCCAGGTCTTTGTGGGGTCACTGCCTGTCACCTCTTTGGTCCTAGGCAGTGATGGGGACAGAGCTCCCTGGCACAATACAGGCTATGAACAGGACTGGAAGGGGACTCAGGTGGGATTTGGGGCACCTCTGGGAGCATCAGCACTCGCACCCTTTCAAAGCCCCCATGTGGTTTCAGCATCCTTGGCTTGGTGTGGGGCTGAGCCCTCCTGGGAAGCCCCAGCTCCCTCATGGCCTGGCAGCAGGGTGCCTTTCCCTGTGCAGAAGCAGACAGAGCGGTGGGGCCAGCTGGGACCGGAGCCCCTCGGCACTGTTCCTCTGTTGCAGGAGCATCACGGCTCACCGGCTCTCACAGCCCTTTTTAGGCAAATCTTGCATGTCTGGCTGGAGCCCCTGGCTCCAAAACCCCTCTGTGGGGCTGCAGCGGGACAGCTCAAAAGACCAAGAGAGGGTTTTAATCCTTCACTGACCTAACCAGATTATTCTTGCTTCCCAGGCCAAGCATCTCGGAAAGGGAGGATGACATCAGGTGTGCAAAGCAGGCTGCGGGGCTCACAGCGCACAGATGGATGGTGGCTCCTCAGCAGCAAGAGAAGCCAGAGGTGAGGAACGAGACAATAACAGCAAAGCAGGAAAACCCTCCTTACAAAAAAAAAAAAAAAGTTACATTTCCTGATGTCTGTATGGGTCATACCTGGCCGTTCCCCACCTTGCCTGGCATGCTGAAGACAGTGGTGGGGAAGGGCTTGGGGAGATGCTCTGACTTCCCATTCCCTGATCCACTAGACACCCCAAATACTTTCCATCCCAGCAACTCTCACTCAGCCCAGTTATTTTTTAGGGGGCTGGAGACTGCTGGTCCTGAGGTGGTGGTGGGATAGGGCAAGGTGTGCAGAGCATGCTTGGAGAACGAAGGTCTCTGTGGAGGTGTGTGCACTACTGAGGAGCCTCTGCCCCATCACAGACGTGACAGCATGCAAAAAGCACCAGGGAGAATCCCTGGCATGGCAGGGCCTGACCTCCCCTGTGTCTGAGCCACCAGCACCACCCAGGGGTTTTCCATCGTGGCACAAAGGCGCCGGGCTAAGCTGGGAGCCCTCATCCCACCTGGTCTCAGCAAATGGCACTGGTGGCAGCCAGCCCCAGGCATGGAGCAGTGCTAAAATCAGTGAAATTAGCCCCATGCCCATAAATACCAGCCAAATGAATTATTCATCTCGCTGATCACCACTGCTCTGCATCTGGGGTGAAGGGGATCTGCTCCCTGCCTCCCCCAGCATCCAGAAAGGTGGGGAGTTATTCAGGAAGGGAAATCCCTGTTTAGCTGTGGGTCTGGGGTGCAGGGGGCTGAGGGGGGCACTGGGAAGCCAGGCCAGGACTTGTCTGTCGCTATCCATCCCCAGAGCATGGGAGTGAGCCCCGGGGTCAGGCAGGTAAAGGGCTCAGTCACCTGGAATAAGAGGGGGAGGAATGTGCGGGGACTGCGGCCTCACTGAGGGGGTTTGGGGTGATGGGGGTTAAGAGAGGAGGGTGCGAGTACCTCCCGGGGGCTTTATGGGGAGCAGTGCTCCTCTGGGAATGGGGTGTCACTCATCAAAACAACGATGCAGTGGGGAGAAGCAGCATCACCCCCTTCCTCTGAGGCTTTCTGGCCACAGGGCTCAGTGAGTGGCCCCTGACCGCCCCCAAAGCCACACCACGGAGCAATTTGCTCTTTCTCCTCTGGTTTCCATGCGAGACTGCCACAGCCCGGGGCAGGGGGCTGCACACGAGTACCCGTGTGTGGACAGTCCCTCCAGACACACCGAAAAGTGTCCTAAACAAACAGCCTAAGCCCTCCAAATCCACTCCAGCATCATTTTTTGGGGGGAGCAGAGGAAGGCCGGATGCGGGTAGCCCTGCCCTCGCACCCAATAAAACGTAGCTGTGTCTGGTTTGTATCTAAAGGGAGAAAGCGAGAGAGAGAAAGAAAAAGCCTCTCCGAAATGAGATTCCTTACATGACAGCGTGCTGACATGCTCCGGAGTGATTTTGGCAAGAAATGGGAAAGCTAAGCAGGAGCTGGGGTTTTTGCAGGATTGCGCAGGCACCCGGGGGGCTGAGGGGGGACTGCTGTGGTCCCCAGCCCCCACCCTCCTGCCACTCCTCACCACGGAGCTGCTGCCCATCCTCAGCACTGACCCTGCCGGGGCACTGTAATGCAGGATTTTGCAATTTTCTTTTTTTCCCCTCTTTTTCTCCCCCCTGCCCCTCCATCCCTGGCTAAGCCATCGGTGAGGGGGTGTCCAGCAGCCTGGAGCGTTGTGGATTTGGCGCATCCCGTGCGCGTACCCAGCTGGTGACAGGGTGAGTGGGCGCATGGGGTGGGTAACTCTGCCTCTGTCTGTGGGGGAAAGGGAGCAGGGAAACATCAGGCTGCCATGCAAAAAGCCTTCCTCTAACCCAATCACCCCCTGGGCTCTGGGGATCCCTTTGGGTTTCCCCCTTGGACACGCTCAGGGGAGCAAGTGCACACGAAACCCAAATTCCCAGGGAGCAGCTGCATCCCATCGCTGCCGAGGCTGTTCCTTCGAAACCACCGCAGGGGTGTAGGGCATCGGCTCCCGACCCACACCCTCGCAAGCTGTTTTGCATCACGCGCCTGGTACCCGCACGCCGGGGGAGCGCGTTTTGGCGCGGGGCTTGTTTATGAGCTGTTGGCTTTGGCCGTGTGCTCTCTCCTGTGTGTTAGCCATGGGGCCGCGTCCCTGCGGGATGGGGCCAGGGGCCGCGGGCACTGCTCCCACCAAGACACGGGGGGCCGGGGAGGGTTTGCAGGCGCTTTTTCAAGCATGTGGTGGTTGAATATTTATGAAGTAGGAGAGCAAACCAAATGCCGGTAATCAAAGGAAACTGAACCTGATACTTGCAGTTGCTAAAAGAGTCAGGAACCGGTTTCTTCCCGCTGGCTGCAGGGCGGGAGCAGCGTGTCCCCCGGGATGGCGGGGCGGGAGGCAGCAGACAAACCCACCGTCCAGCTCCATCCCAGCCGGGCTGGTGGAACCCAGAGCAACTGCACAGCAGCCACACTGATTTACACACCCGCTGCTGCTCCAGCCCCAAAATATTCATCTCCTCCAGCAGGATCCAGCTCCCAACGCCTTTTTGGAAAACTCAATGCTGTCCCTGCATGGGTCTCGTGCAAAGAAATCGCGGTTGCTCCTCTGCCTGCAGGTGTCTGGGGCTCGGGGAGAGCTGCAGCCGCTGCTACCAGGGGTGTAGGTAAATCCCTGTGGTCCCGATCCAGCTGGGAGAGGAGGAAACCTCTGGGCAACTGTTCCCAACTGGGCTCAGTGTTTCAGAAATGCTGGGAGCTCCATGCCCCAGCCGGCGACTGCCTCGCCAGCAGCATCGGCACAGGCAGTGCAGGAGGCCAGGGCTTGTGCAGCCGGGGTTTATTTCTTCAATCTTTCTGCATTTATTTATTTTGTTCTATTTTAATTATTTTTAATAGTTTCTCTAAGTGCTCCCTGGGGCCTTTTTTCTAATTTAGGGACTCAAGGAAAGCTGGAGCAGAAGGGAAATATTATCAGCCAAGCTGGGATTTCTACCACATGCGGGAGTTTTGTGGCAGGTCCTCCCCCGTGCCCGTCACCACCCTCCACCCACACTCGTACGCTGCCAAAGCCAAGAAAAGGGTTTTCTGCAGTCACTCAGCGCTGGGGAGCACAGCAGCCCGTCCTTTCCCCGGCCCAGCTGCTACCTCTGCCTGTCCACCAAAACTTTGCCAGTGACTTGCCTGCATCCCTGCTCTGGGGCCACCAAGAGGATACCAGTAAGGACCTGCCCACCCATAGCAGGAGGCGGTGCAGTGGGTAATGCTGACTTTATTCTTTTCTACACCAGAAAGAGGACCTTAAGTTCAAACATTCCATATTTATGGGTGCTGCGGTGTCCTCCAGGCTTCTCCATGTTGATGATTTTGGAATCATCCTGGTAATGCCTTGCTACCCCCAAGGCTGACTACCCCCACCCTGCAGTGATCACTGTTACCTTTGGACACAGAGCCCACACTAAACCATTGCTGTCCCCCAAGGCTACTGGTCCATCTCCCCCACTTGCCGAGTGGGCCTTTCCGAAATGCTTTTGGAGCCATTTAGGGATGTGCCAGGAAGTTTCACCCTTGGGGATTTCCTTACTGAAAAATGCTGTAGGAGCAGGGAATATCTGTTAATGCTCCATGTCTCTGGCAGTGTGGAGGATAGAGGGAAGCCTGGAGCCACTCGGCAGTGGTACCCATGGCTTGGCAGGAGCTGGGCACCAGGCTCGGCTGGGATGCCACAGCTCAGCAGCCACCACTCCCAGAGTTTCAGTGGATCCAGCATCATGTCTTGGTGGGCTTTCTGGGTCCAAAGCCTCAGGATTTCCAGCCCATCTGGGGAGTGGTTTGCTGGGATGAGTTTCCAACAGTGAGCCTGCCCAGCTGCTGGTCCCAGGGGATGTGGAGGGAAGATGGGCAAATCTCCCGTTTCCCCATGCTGCGGGCACAGCTTTGGGCTGCTTGCACCATCTGCAAAGAGGTGATGCCAAGAGTTTTGTGTGGTCCATCGTACCCAATGTATGGGAAACATCTTTGGGCCTGGGGGGTGGGCTACACCCACAGGGGGTACCTGTGGCAGGGGCTTCCCTGGGGTGGCCGAGCTGGAGGTGCTGCTTTTGGGGCGAGCAGCTCCCAGCAGCTTTTCTCCCGTGGGCTTGCAGAGGCAGGACTTGTCGTTCCCTTTCCCCCTGCTTTCTATCTAAACAAGCTGTCAAGCGTTGAGAAGCCGCCTCTGCATGGGACCAGTCCCACGTGGGCGATGTGAGAGAAATGTGTTCCCCCCTTCCTGGGGGCCAGGGCTACCCCAAGCCCCAGCCCCACAGATGGGATTGCCTCCGGAGCCACCCGGAGAGATGAGCCCTGGATAACCAGGAGTGGTTTGCAGACACAGTGCCCTGGACTGGGAGGTGTCCCTGCCTATGGCAGGGGGGTTGGAACTCAATGATCTTCGAGGTCCTTTCCAACCTAAACCATTCTATGATCTATGACTGAAGAGGTAGAGGGACCTGTGGCACCCCATGTGGCACCCTTCATGGGTTAGGGTCACACACACACACACCAGTACTCCCTGGGGACCCCCAAAAGGCAGGGTTCCAATATAAACCAAGGGAGGTGACATGCTGGTGTATGCTGAGGACCCCTCTGTATCTACACATACTCCTCCATCCCCCCTGAAAGCCCGTGGCCCCCCCAACCTGCAAGGCAAAGCCTGGCTGTACTGGGGTCCCCAAGCTGCTCCCCACAGGAGCTGGGACTTGTGCAGTCCCCCCGCAAGGCTGCAACAGGCTGAAGTGCACAGAGCAGGAGGTGAGGAGGGGGTTCTGCCAGCTCCCCAGGGCGGCTCACCCCTCTCCAGCACTGCTCAAAGCCCAGGTGATGTTAAGGGGTAAAACACCCTGGTTTGAGTGGCCGCTGTGCTGCCAGTGGGTCTGGCCACAGGCTAAGGCTGGGCAGATGCAGGGGAAAACCTGGGGGGCATCTCCCAGGTGGGCAGGGTACCCCAACGCACCTCCCAGCCACCTCCACGCACCCGGTGCCTCCAGATGGGTTGGGACGCGTTTCCCCTTTGATCAATCCAGACCTGAGTTAGGTGGGTTTTACTGCCAGCTCCTTCTGCTGGGTTTTTACGAGCCCCCGCCCAGTGGGGTCTGCAGGGGTGCAAAGCTGCCAGGAAAATGCCTGGTCTTGGCATGCCAGAGCCAACGGGAGCCAGGAAAAGCAGTGGGTTGAGGAGCAGCATTTCACCTGTCTGCCTCATCCCGTCTCTCATGCGATGGAGAGGGAGGTGTACATCTCTTCTGAGTGTCCTGGCCGGGTCCCTCCCTTTCCCCATGGCCTCTGCTCCCACTCCCACCTCCTCCACTTCACTCTCCTTCCCTGCAGTGGAGGGAATCTGGCCGAGGAGCCCAGATCTGACATCATCCCACGAAAACAGGAGAGTTTCAACATGTACGATGGGAATGGTGCAAACACAACCCATCTGTTGGAGCTTTTCAATGAGTTTCCATCTCGCTCTCAGCTCCCCATCCATCCTCTCGCCTGGGGCTGGCCAGTGCTGGGATGTGGGTCACATCACTGGGGCAGCATGGAGCGGGGAGGGCTCAGTAAATCACCTTCCTAATGGGAGACGATGCTGTGGGGGCTCACATGGGGGCTCTGACCTGGGGATGCTGTCAGGAGGGTGTGGGATGCTGGAGGCACTGCCAGCCCCTGCCAGTGTAGGGACTGGGCTAACTGGGAGAGCCCCGCAGCAGGCAGTGCTCCCGAGGACAGGGTGTGCAGGGATCCCACAGGTGTGACACTCAGGGGGAAGGGACAGGTTTGGGTCCAGGCAGGCTGGCAGCCCTTCGTCCCCTCCTGCCAAGGGAGGGTCAGCGGGGCACAGAGCGGGATGAGGAGGGGAGTACGAACAGCACTGCAAAAAAAAAAATACCAACAATTTAATAAGATGCAAAAGACAAAAAGTCTCCCAGCTGGGATTCATCAGGGAGAGCTTTCCAGGAGTAATAATAAGGAAAGCAGACCCGGGCCAGTGCAGTAATGCCTTCGTGCTGGCCGGGGCGAGGTGTGCGCTTGGGAAAGCAGGTTGAGCAGCTGAGCTCCCGCAGAGTGGGGACCAGCGGTGCCCCTCCAGCGAGGCAGGAGCCGCTGGGGCAGCGAGTGCCCTGAAGAAGGGCTGCCTTGGAAAGCCATTTGCAGGCAGCTGGAGCACGGGCTGTAGCTCTGCAGGCAGCCCCTCCACTCAGAGCCGCCCCGGCGGGGCTGGGGGCTGGGGAATGGGCTCCTGCTCCTTCCCGTGACTGGTGGTATTAAGCCTAAAAAGGGAATTGTTGGAGTCTTTACCAAAGAAGGAAGGCTGGCTGTGCTGCCTGCAGGCAGAGCCGGTGGGAGGGATGTTGTGGCACATCTCACAGGTTTGGGGGCTCGCTCCCCTGCTTGTCCTGGGCTCCCTTTGAATGCATGGGGGCCACATCCAGCCCAGAGGTGCTGTGGAGGCTGGTGCTGCGCACTGCCTTCCTCGGGGCTGCCGCAGGGCTGAGCCGCCCAGATCCCACACATCCCGTGCAGTGGGTGTGGGGAGGCAGCAGGAGACAAGACCTGCAGTCCCCTCCGTCAAGTCACCCCATTCCTTCCCTGCCTGTGCCTGCGTGTGTTTAAGCAAGGCTCCCACGGGCAGAGGAGAAGGAGCCATACCCCACCTTTCTGCTCCTCCCACGGCCTTCCTCCACCCTCCGTCCTTCACCATCCACCTTCCACTCTCCAACCTCCACTCTCCATCTTCCATCCTCCACTCTCCATCCTCCATCTTCCACCCTCCATCATCCACCCTCCATCCTCCATCATCTGTCCCCCACCTTCCACCCTCCATCCTCCATCATCTGTCCTCCACCTTCCACCCTCCATCCTCCCTCCTCCAAGCCCCTTGGCACAGGTAGGGCAGCAGAGGAGAGCTCTGCCCTGGTGTGCACAGAGACCTTCCACTGCTCTGTGCCCCGTGGAGGGGTCCTGGCCCCTCTCCCCAAGCTGGCAGATTTATTTCACATCTCCCTATCCCTCTGTCCTTGTCACCATCACCAACCAAGTGAAGTTCAAAGAGACAGGCAAAGCATCCTGTAGCTGGAGAGCCACGCCGCGCGGCTGAGTCCTGCCCTGAGCAGCGAGTGCTGCTGCCGGGCAAAGGTCCCAGTAAGGACCAGCCAGAGGCTCTGCCTGGGGCGAGGGCTCCTGAGCTATTTTATAATGAGGGGTTGAAGTTCCTGATGGGCTACAGGTCAAATGCACAGTTATTAGGACTTAGTAAATGTGGTTTTAACAACCATCTGGCACTTCTTTTATATGCAATAACCATCCCATTACATCGAAATAAAATCCACATTTAAGGCACTTAATTGCACAAGTGGCCTTTAGCTTTTTCTCTCTCATCTAATAAAAAAAAACCAAACCTTTCCCATTTCCATCTGTCACAGCAGAAGAGCTTGGCTGTGGGTTTCCAGCCTCCTCTCGAGGCTGGGCTGGTGCTCGTGGGGTGTTTCAGCCCCGGGGGAAGGTGCTGGAGCCAGCCAGACTCCCCATGGTCCCCAAGGCTGAAGGGTCCCCAAGGCTCCGAAGGCTTCTCCCAGGGCAGTGGTGGGGTCAGTCACCCTGCAGCCTCTCGGAGGGGTCCCCAGCATCCCTGGGGATTGCATGGCCATCTCCTGATACGGACTAGAGCAGGGCTAGAGCAAGACTCATCTGATAGCTTGAACAGAAGAGAAATGCCATCTCACAGGGATTTTGAGATCATTTTAGTTTGGCTTCACTCCAGTCCCGGGCAAAAAATCTTCCCCTCAGCCCAGTTTCTCTCCAGGAAGGGCAATGGGATGAGAAATGCCATCGCAGCTGGCCAAAACATGTCTTTTGGTTACTGCAAGCCGTAAGGTGATACAAACCCAACTCAGCAAAACAAAAGCCCTTCCTGGGACAGAATATCAAAATCAGACGCTCTGATGCAGAACATTTTTCCCTTCCCCCAGGAAAGCTACAGCAATAGGGTTTTGCAACATGCTTCAGAGGAGCTACATCTCCCAAGGGGAGAGGAGTAACCCAGTGCAAGGAGGCATCCTCAGCGTGGGAGATGCTCACAGCTCAGATGGGTGCATGTATCCTCATCCCATCATGCCCATCTTTGGTAGATGGGTGCCTGTAACCTCATACGGGTACCCATCCATGCTGTGAGCATCTCCTGCGTTGAGGCGGTCAAACACATTCAGGCTCAATAATTGGGGGATTAAGTAAGATTGGTGGTACGGTGCTGTGGAAACAGAGCTGATGGGCATCAAGTCTCAGCTGGGCTTTGTAAACCACCAGCGAAGCTGTCCCAACCCCACCTCAGTGTCACCCAAAGAGAAGCCGATGTCACGTCACAGCTCCAGTGCAGAGGGTGAAGCAAGGGCAGCCAGGCAGAGCAAGGAGCAGGCTGCCTTCTTGGCGGTGGCTTCCCACATCAAGCAGCTCTGCAGCTCCTTGCTTTCCCCCAGTGAGGCCAAGAGCCTTGTCCATGTTACACCAAATGCCCCGAAACCCAGGGAGAGCGGAGGCGGAGGGATGGGTGGGAGCTGCTCCGGCTCCAGGGGATCCTCCCAGGAAAGCAAAAAGCACAAGTTCCCAGTGCCCTCTGCAGGAGGAAGCACAGCCCTTTTCCCCAAATTTTGGGGCCTTCCAGGAGGGCAGTAAGCAGCGGGATGGGTGTCTGTCACACATGGCTTGCTGTGTCTCCCATGGGACAGGGACCCGGAGGCCCACCTGCCTGTCCCCGGGGGCTTTTTTGCACATGGATGGATGCGTGCATTGCTTTGCTGCAGGAACTTGGTGTCCCTGATAGCACGGCTGTGGCCATTCCCAAGAGTCACCTGAAATAATCAACACAGGGCAAACAGATGGTGCTATTTATTCACAGGGGAATTCCCAGGGGAATAAATAGCTTGGTTAACTGAGAGGTTTGGGTTTTGCACAGTAGAGTCGGGGCTTAACCTTACACTTGTGGGTTGTTTTTTTTTAACTTTTATTTGGTACTTAGGGAAAAACATGGGTGAAAATGAAGAGGTGGAAAGCAGGGCTCCCCTAAAGCAGGGATCGCTGAAACGATCCCTTAAACCTCGCACGTCCCCATCGAGGACTCTGAGCGAGCAGCATTGCACAGATTTACTTATTCACTTGCAAACGCCTTTCCCAAAGCCTCGCTGCTGCCCCAGGGAGCTCCCTCCTCACCACGAACCCCATGCCGGGAGCGAGGGCATCACTCCCGGGGTCTCGCGGGTCTTGCCTATGAAGCTCATGAGAAATGCCCACTCCAGGCTGCTGGAGGTCACCCACTCCCCAGGGAAGCATGCAGTGTGGCACTGCCCTTTCTGCCCCTGCTTTCTCTTTGGCAAGCAGCAGAGGAGGAGCCGGTGGCTTTGCCAGAGGCTGGCTGTGGTGGTCAGCTCTAATTAAAAGCAGGAGGTTATTGCTGGGGGCGATGAGAGAGGCTGACACCCACTGCCAGTCACTTGGGGTGGCAGAGGTCACTGCATCCCAGGTGGATTAGCAGCCCCACATTGCTCGGTGGCTGTTCTGTTGAGTCCCAGGGTGTTTGGGGGTTTGCCGATGCCCCAGCAGACCACTGCCCTCCCCTCAGGGGTGTAAGCGCCTTCCCACCATGGCTGCAGGGAAGATGGAGCTGATGGGCCAGTGGGGAAATGGTGCACTGGGGCTCCGAGACCAGTGGCGTGGGCAGCTCCCCAGGGCATGGGCTGGCACAGCACGGCACGGCACAGCACATGTGATTCTGCCCCTCTGCTCCGCCCTGGTGAGACCCACCCTGCAGTGCTGCCTTCAGCTCTGGGGCCCCCAACATACGAAGGACATGGACCTGTTGGAGTGGGGCCAGAGGAGGCCATGAAGATGCTGCAAGGGCTGGAACTCTCTCTGCTGGGAGGACAGGCAGAGAGAGTTGGGGCTGTTCAGCCTGGAGAAGAGAAGGCTCCAGGGAGACCTTAGAGCTCCTTCCAGTGCCTAAAGGGGCTCCAGGAGAGCTGGGGAGGGACTCTGGATCAGGGAGGGGAGTGATAGGATGGGGGGTAACGGTTTTACACTGAAAGAGGGGAGATTTAGATGAGATATTAGGAAGAAGTTCTTTANTGAGGGTGGTGAGGCACTGGAACAGGTTGCCCAGTGAAGCTGTGGAGGCCCCATCCCTGGAGGTGTCCAAGGCCAGGCTGGACGGGGCTTGGAGCAACCTGGGCTGGTGGGAGGTGTCCCTGCCCAGGGCAGGGGGGTGGAACTGGGTGGTCTTCAAGGTCCCTTCCAACCTAAACCATTTTGTGGCTCCACACCACGACACAGACACAGCACGCTCCGCGCCTTCCCGCCTCTTCCCCTTTAAGGCGCCATGACGCGCTGAGCGCCGCGAGCGGCCCGGCCAATCAGCGCAGCCCACATCCTCGCCAGGGGCCGCCCCCGCCCGCCGCCGGGGGGGACCGTACCACTCCCGCCGCCCAGGGGAACCGCCGCTGCCGCTTCTCGGCCGGCCTCGCTGCCGCCCGCTCCCCGCTCGCATCCCGCCCTTCCCCCGCGCTCTACGCCGTTTCACAGTTTCGTGGTGTTCGTAGGCGGCGCCCGTGGGGCTGAGACCCCCTCGCAACAGACGCCGTCCCTCCCGCCTCCCCCGTGGCGCGGAAGCGATGGTGCGGGCCGGGGCGGGGCGCGGGGCGGAAGCGGCGCCGTGGCGCAGGAGGAGGGCGGCATCATGGCGGCGCCGGGTGAGGCGCGGGCCGCGGCGGGGAGGGGAGCGTGGGAGGGCGGCGCGACGGGGAATGGCCGTGGTGTAACTCGCTTGTCTCTCCTCAGGCCCGCGGCTGCGCCTGGCGGCGGCCCTCAGCCTCCTCCTCCTCCTCCTCGCCGGTGCCCGGGCCCTGGCCCCCAGCCACCGCCTCACCGCCCGCGACCTGGCCCGGCTGAGGGCGGCGCTGGAGCGGCCCTTCACCGACGTGCAGGCCGCCTTCTACTCCATCGTGGGCCTCGACAGCCTGGGGGTGCGGGTGGCGGACGAAAAGGTGAGCGGTGGGGGGCCACGGTGGGGCCGCCGGTGCTGCCCCCCACCCCCAGCCCTCGCTGCGCTGCGCTGAGGAGCGGTGGGCGCAGCACAGCAGCAAAAGATGAGGCACGAGGAGTTCATCCAGCGAGCTCTGCCTTCCCAGTACTGTCAGGAAAATGTTAAGCATACGTGCGTTGTGTTCTTAACAAGCATCAGGGCAAATCACTGGTAATTACTGGCAATCTTTTAGGGGCGCTGTTTGAATAAATTGCATCTTTGTCTGGGCAATAACGTGCCACGGGCTCTCTTACACTGACTGCCTCTAAATGGTGGTTTCAGGGCTCGCTGCTCCATAGCCTGGTGTGATATTACTGGAGCTATTAATTTGCTTCACTGTTTCATGGAAAAGCTCTCTGCCTGTGGCATGTTTGCTTCGCTGCCCTGTTAAATAGAGCTCTCATTGTTTCATTTCAGTTCCAGCGCTGAATTCAGCCAGGTCACTTGATCTTGCTATTTTTGTGTATGAAACATGTCTCCTTGCGTGCAGTCTAGAAACAAAGGCTTGTGGTATCAGTGTGATGCTTACTGCCCTTTCATGCCTTTAAGCATTTCTAGTTTAAATGATGCAGGTTGTCCCTGCAACAACCTGCTTACGTAGGCGTGCCTATTTACATGCACTGGTATGCTTACCTGTGCACCTCAGCTGTAAACATAAGTTTGTTCTTTCCTCATAAATTCAGCTAGTTCAGTGATTCTAAACCACTTGGACTTACTTTCTCTTCAAGTGTTGTGCATTTGCACCACAAACTCCGAGGCTCCTGAAGAGGTTGTGGTTCACCACACTGCACACCTCACTGTGGCCAGTTACTGGTCATCTGTGGGCTGGGCTGAGACCTGCTGCTTTTGTTTATGTCGGTGTGGCTGGGTTTTTTAATAGTTCCTAGTTTTGGCAATGGTAATACAGCCTTTGCTTATGCAGGTAAACAGTAATTATTTATTTGTTACTCGAGGTTTGTGGTGAGACTTTTTCTCTGGACAGTGTGCCTCTTCACAAGGTGACACTATTTAAAAGGTAGAGGTAGTAAAAATAATAGCTAAGCATAACACTTGAACATGTATCAGGGAGAGTAAAGATAGGATGAGGGGCCGTGGTTTTAACTGAAAGAGGGTAGGTTTACATTAGTAAGAAATTCTTTAATCTGAGAGTGGTGAGACACCAGCACAGGTTGCCCAGAGAAGCTGTGGCTGCCCCATCCCTGGAGGTATCCAAGGCCAGGCTGGACGGGGCTTGGAGCAACCTGGGCTGGTGGAAGGTGTCCCTGCCCATGGCAGGGGCAGATGATTTTTTCCAACCTAAACCATTCTGCAGTTCCTAGGTAACTGTACACAAAAATCCTGTCCTACTTGTGAAGAACTATTCTCCACATACATGAATCACTGGTCTCTTGAGTATGAGCAGTTAAATTCTTGGTTATTTTCTGGGTCAAATGGATTCTTAATGATCAGTCTGTCTAGTTGTCAGTTAATAGTGAGCTGACTACAAGTTAATGAGCAGTCTCATTGCTTGCCTTCATACTGTAGCTGCTTACCCGACTTTTCTTTCTGTATGCTTTGAAATTCTATATTCTGCATCCATTAATGATTGTGTGTGATATACAGCTGGGAAGGAAGCTCGCCCACAGAATTTCTGTTCATCTGTTCTCTGTCCTGGGAGATTTTCCTTACTAAATATACCCATGGGACTTTTATTTTGATAGGTTTTATAATTATACTCAATTTAAATTTCAGTTCTGGTTGCAGTAGAGTTTACATGAAAATCACTTATCTCGCTTAGCAGGGACCACCTTTGTTTCTGTGCAGCACTTAGCAGAGTAGGATCTGGGGGGGGTTTTAGGCTCTGCTGCTTCGCAAGCATTGATAGGGATTTCGTTTGCCTTTTTTTGGTATAAAAGTGCACAGTACTATACGTGAAATTGTCTTAGAGCATCATCTAAATCTCTCGGTGGCTTAAGTCAAGACTGTTGCTGTAAGTTAACATCTGTTTCTTCGCAGGCTGCGTGCAACTTCATCAAATCTCACGTGGACTCCAGCAGTGTCGATTCCCTCTTCTATGCTGCACAATCCATCCGGGTCCTGTCTGGCTGTGAGGTGAGTTTGGAGCCCTGAGCTCTGAAGACAGATGTTACCAAGGAAGTATTTATCTCTTTCTTGGTTTTATTTTATGTATAACTTCTACTTTTACTTTGTTTTAGTGGGTTGTACTCTGTTGTCTCTTAGGTAAATAACTTATGAAGTGTCTAGGAGTACTCTCTACAAGGCGAAGTGTAAAGATACAAAGCAAGTATTTGGTTCTGAGGGGATGTTTCTTGATTAAACATTGGTGGGGAAGAAAAAAGGAGCCAGCACATTTTAATAGAATTCCCAGCAGCTGTGTCAATTAAAAACTCTTTGGGTGGATGATAAACTGTTTGGATGTAAACCTTGTGTTGAAACACTGCAATGATACAAATGCAGCCCACCCTTGCTGAATTGCGCGTGGGTTATCCAAGCCCCATTCTTCATCAGTACCACTGGCTGCTGCACAGTGATGTGATGCCAGATGGAAAGTAGTAGCAGGTTACCAGGATAAATCTGAATTGTGGTTTATCCTCACTAATTGGTAGTTGGCAGCAAAACTTAGGGATTTAATTAATTAAACTAAAAGTTAATGAATGATAAAGGGCTTTCTCCCAAAAGCTTGTAGTAGTTCACCAGTCAAGTGTGTGGCTCCAGGAAGAAATCAGTGGCGGCTAGGTGGACTTGTTTTTTCAAGTATGAATCAATGTTTTCCCTGTGTTTTTCCTCAGGTTACCATTTCAAATGAGACCAGGGAGCTGCTGCTTGCAGCTGTCAGTGAGGATTCCTCAATCACCCAGATCTTCCATGCCGTTGGGGCCCTGAGCGGCTTTGACCTTCCTTTAGCATCTCAGGAAGCACTTAGTGCTCTTACTGCTCGTCTTAGCAAAGAAGAAAATGTGCTGGCGTAAGTTTTTCAGATGGAAATGATTCATTGTTGCATGTATATCCTCTAGGCAGTTGGATTTTTGAGTAGAAGTTATTTTAACACTTAATTTTTGTAGTATAGATGTAGTAGAGTCAGTGCTATGTTTTCAGTTGGTGTATTTGTCCAGTTCGTTATTGTCCCTCTGGGGAAATGAAACATATGGGTTTGGGTTATTTTTTGTGTGATTTTGCAAATGAGTGTATGTATTCGGTTTAGTTCAAGAATAGTGGTCAGTAAAGAGGACACATCCCAAAGAAGCCTCCTCTTTTAAAAAGATTCACAACAAATTTTTGACTTAATACCCAGCCATGGTTCTGTGTCATTTATGGTTGCGATAGTCTTAACGCTCTTCCTCAGTCCTGTTGTTTGTAGGTTGGGGTGCCTGTACTATGAGGTGGAAAAAAAACGCAGTAAGCAGAAGGAATCTTGGCATTCATTACCAAAGAATGAAGTGAAATTAATTAATTATTTCACAGAATTGCTGTGAAAGGAGAGAACAGAGCTTTCCTTAAAAGCTAGAGAAGAAAGGGAAACTTTAAAACTTGCTTTGTTGACCCAAAAACATGGATTCCTGGAAGCCTCAGTAGCAAGTCTGGGGAATCTGTGCTATACAGGGATCAAAGTTTGGTTTCTCCTCTGCTTTTGAATCTATGAGTTTATTCTAAGTTTCCACTAAATCACTTCAGATTCATTGCCTTGAGTCAACTGAATGCAGTACCAGCTGTTTTCCACTTCATTCAGAATAGAAACTGTAGTTGCTCTGATTTGAATGATGCTTGGCTTTTAAAGAAGGAAAATCATACAATTGTTTGGTTTTGTTTGTTGTTGTTTAAGAACCATCCAGGCTTTGGAGACGGCATCTTACTTGTCCCAGCAAGCAGATCTAAGTGGCATTGTTGAAGAGATAGAGGTAGGAACATGCTATGCTCTGTAATTATTCAGGAATTTGTTAGACCTCTGTAGTGCTAAAAGATGTATTAAAGTAAAACACAAAATGAAAAATCAACCTGGCTAATTCCTTGCGTGTATGATGTGGGTTGACTTGGCTCTTCCTTTCAAGCAGATATTTCTTCTGAACCTTTAACTGTTTCACGGTGGACTTGAGACACAAAGTTTTGACTTTTAAATATAGTTAAATCCACTAAAGGCTGAAGTTTTCTTTTTTTCCTGTTTCTAAATTACTATTACAAAATACCTCAGTGATCCCATACAGATACTCTTAATTACAGGCCTAACAGTTAATTTCTGTGGATCTACTAGAACGGAATTTTAATAACTCTTTCTGTCAGGATCTTGTTGCTCGCCTGGATGACTTGGGTGGAGTTTATCTGCAGTTTGAAGAAGGAATTGAGACTACTGCACTGTTCGTTGCTGCTGCCTATAAGCTGTCGGACCATGTGGGTACGGAGCCAGCGATGAAGGAGGTCTGTGTCTGCCTCTTCCTCCGTTGCACACTGTAGCTCACAAAAAGGACCTGCCTAGTCCCTGTTGTGCAGGGCAAGAGGCCGGTATAACAGGGTAGAGTTTCTACTGGGAAAAAATAATGAGCGCACTCACTGAAAAAGGACATCTCGGAGGGAAAGCTGAGTGACAGAATGTAGGAGGAAATTTCACCTTCAAGATCACAGGCTGAATTTGGCCTGGTTTTTGTTTTACTTTCTCAAATGTACAGAAGGAAATTGCAAGTGAGGCCTAGCTTTTCTTTGTTTATTGAGACAAGCTGTTGAAATAAAACCCTCTTGTCTCAGAGTTTGTTCTGGTATTTGGCACTTGTCTAGTACTTTCCAGCATTTCAGAGTGTTTTGCAAATGTTATTTACCTGTGAGGAAGTGCAGGCACCCTAGTTTGGTACTAATGTTGTCTCCCTTCTGGGCACCCCGTACGCCTACAGGAATCCAGATGCAAAAACTTGTCTGCAATGAAAGACTTGGAAATTCCTTTTGAGCTTGATTAAGCTAGAAATCATTACTGCGAGCTATCCACTTAGTACTTTTTTTCCACAACAAGTTAACTGAGTTAGATGTACTTTTGATTGAGAATGGCAGCTCCCTAAAGCACAAGCCAAAGTGGCAGGGTTGAGACCGAAGCCAGTGTAAGACATCTGAGTTAATTCCTGGCTCTCTTCCATGCTGCTGCCAAACAGACTAATGCAAAGTAATTTTGATGTCATTTTTGAGGTGGTGATTCTGCTACACACAATTCAAACTGTCAGCGTCCAAATGATGTTTAAAAAAAAGACCAATTAAGGAAAATCATTTAGTTTTGTTTCAGAATTGTGCTGTCAGAAGTGCTATTGTTGGGGCTTAAAGCTTTCTCTCTTGTGAATGGTGAGAGTGCCTCCAGAATGCCACAAACTCTCTTTAAAAAATAACATGTAGTATTTGCAAAAATAGCTCCCCCTTGCCCCCCCTCCCATTTTAAATGAGTGTGTCAGTTGCTGATTAAGGTCTGGAGCTATGCCATGCCCTCCATGTAAATGAAAAACACTGCAAGATTTGCACTATGCAGGGGTTTTGTAGCATCTGTCTGGATGCGTTCTCTAGTTATGTCATGTACGTTGGTGCTCATTAATACAAGTAGGAGGCTGAAAATTTGAGATGCAGTGGATTTAATTGAAAAGTGTTCTTTGCCTGTAGGTTACTAAGTTGTATGCCTATTGCTTTATTTGGGCTCGTCTTTGATTATTCTCATTTCTGATTAGAATTTAGCCCACAATCTTGTGCTTGGATCAAAGTACAGGTAACCAAACCCTCTGTTTTCCAGACTAGCAGGGAGTAATAGAAGAATCTGAATAATATGGCATACCCTGCAGAGTGTGGCTCAGATACCCTAACCCTACAAAGTCAGACTGCGAAACCAGCTGGGGGATGCGGTCCCACTCGTACTTCGGAGAGAACAAATTAGCTTTGGCACATCCCAGAGCCAGAGCTGGCTCTGTGCTCCTGGTGGTACTGCTTTAAAGCTAATCCTCTTAGCTTGAGGACACTGCTGAGCCTAAGGGGATAAGCCTGCATGGGCCTAGACTGGCGCCTTCCAGAGCCATTAGGATGCTTTGCATCACCTCTCGGTAGCCTTCCCAGCTTGGCAGGTAGCCAGGACATCTAGCCTAGTCTTTCTCTGCTGTATGAAGACACTTGTATGGCTCCTGGAGCCAGACTGTCATTTTGCAGCTGCACGCAGTCTGGATATGCAGCTGATGGCATCTTCCATTCTGAAACACCTAGTTTGAAGAGGTAGATCCCAATTCTGTTTTTGCAAGTTTTCAGCACAATTACAGTGATTGTGGTTGGAACCTCCCAGCCAAGAATAAGAACGCTAATGTGATATTCAAAACGTAGCTAATTTGGGGTTACCTCATAACTTGAGTTATTTATAAAGCAAATGGGAAATTAAACAGTCTTTATGAATGGTGTTTTTATTAATTACATTATACTGAGCCCGTTTGCAATGTTGCGGTAAGCTGCTGGTGCTTAAATGTGATTTGCTTTTTTTCTTTCAGGATCAAATTATTCAGTTGATGAATGCAATTTTTAGCAAGAAAAACTTTGAGACGCTCTCAGAGGCCTTCAGCGTTGCTTGTGCTGCAGGTTCTTTATCCCGGAACCGCTACCACTTGCCTGTCATCATTGTCCCCGATGGGCCTGCAGCTGTGTCTCACCATCAGCCCGTACTCAGGGTGAGTCCTTTGCCTCAAATCTTAACTCATCTTTTGGCTTAGTCTTTAGTATTGTAGCTTTGGGCTGAACGTGTAAGGTGATGTCTTTCATTTTTAGCTCCAGGACTCAGGTTCCAGTAGAACTGGGGGTTTAGTGCTCTTATGAAGTGATTCTTAGGAACCTCTGCTTACCCAGGGCTTACCAGGCACTGCCTCAAAAAGGCACTGTGTGGTAGTCAGCTCTGCTGGTTACAAACTTTGGCTTTCCTGGTTATGTTAAAAGAACTAGGTGAATCAGATGCTGGTCAGGGGAGAATTCTGGGTGTTTAATGCAGAGGGGCAGTGAGTCCCCTGTGCTCCTGCATTCCTTCTGGGATAGCATTTCACAGAAATTCTTGTTTTTCTGTTGTAGCTACAAGTGACTGATGTTATGTCCCAGCCTCTGACGCAAGCTTCTGTAAAGCTCGACTACGCCAAGTCTGCATCTAGCAAAGCCACTGTCCTTCAACAGACAGCATTTGCTGTGTCAGGGTAAGAAAATAATCTTGTTTTTACAGTTTGTAAGACAAACAGGTGTTACTTAAACAGTGTTGGACTTATTTTCCTTATGTTTTCTTCCACTAGAGGAATGTTTGTATGATGGAAAACTCAAAATGCTGTAGTTGCATTTGGTTGGTAGCGGGGGACTAAGTGTGTTTGGTAGTGATGGTGAATTTCTGTTGCTTTTTCTTTTGATTGGGAGTGGGGAATTGCAACATTCTTCTGACTTCAGAGACACTTTTAAGAACTCCTTTCCTGCTCTACTTAGCCATGTTAGTTTCCTTGCTGCATTTGTCTCTTTGCCTGCTTAATGTAGCATATTTGGAGACATCTCGGTAGTAAGATGTTACCTATTTGTAGGTTGCTGTTAGTGTCCTAGAGGATACTAACACCTTGCTGCTTTTGTTACAGAGATGTCTTTGAGCTGAACTTCATGAATGTGAAACCTGCGAGTGGATATTATGATTTCTCTATCAGTGTTGATGGAGATAAGCGATTTATTGCTAACAAAGTTGAGGTGGGTATGCTTTTTGGTGGCATTTTAATTCTGTGCCTATTTGCTGAAACAGCTTTTTATTTATATCTGTTAAGGATGTTGCCAGTCCTATGGCATTTTTATCACATGTTTTTCTGTAATGCATTGGATTTTGACTCAGGATTATGACCAGTAACCAGATTAATATATGATCAAAAGATTTGTGCAAATTTCAAAACTGATGTCACTTAGATGCTGATCTGACAGCATGCGAACAAAGGCTAACAGTGGAAGTGTTTATATAGCAGCCCAAAGTAGCTATGCATAAATGATTTTTAAGAATGTTAGTTCTTCAGAGCATTCAAGATTTGAGTCTGTAAATCTCAAGGTTTGGCTGGCAGTTGTCTGGCGATTGCCTCATGTATGGAAGCTGACCATTTGTTGTTGCCTGTTTATATAAGCTCTAGAGCCCTAGAAAAGAGTCAAGGGGGTCTCTCAGCATCTCCTAACTGTGTATATGGGGATGCTTTTGTAGTAGAGAAACAGCGACCAAAGCAAATGCAAGTGAAGTCTTCATTTCATGTATACGTACCCCCTTTTGGTGGCAAGATCTATTATATCCCATCTTTCTGAAGAAGAGTTTATATAAAACACTCAGAGTTTTACTTTCCTCAGGTTTGTTACAGTGAGAATAATGTGACCTCTGTGACTATTCATATAGTCACCTCAGTATCAACAGCTGAGAATGCTTTTCTCCAGTGGTGTCTATTCTCAGGGTTAGTTTTTGCTCTCAGTTGCCTATTTAAGGAAAAGATTAGCTTTTCAAGTCTTTCAACATAGTCAGCTTGGAGTGGAGGAAGACACTTATTTACAACTGCTGACCTTTACTCTGTGTATCAAATTGATGTTGTCATTGTATTAGTAATGGCACTTAGGAGTGTCAAAAGGGGATTGATTGGTCCTGCTTAAGCTCGCTGCTGGCACACAGAGGTACCGGTAGGAATGCATTAACGCTGGAGCGGCTTTGTGTGAACCGCTTCTAATAAGACACATTGTTATGGGGGAGGACTGCTGGGGGAGCTGCTTTTTTTCCTTACTGTTATTAGCATTAATTGTCCTTAATGCACCATCGCTTTGACAGTAATGAGCTAAACCAGTGGGTTATTACTCCAGGCGGAGACTGCATTTCCTGGCATTAAAATATTTGAGAGATGTTTGTGTACTGTTCAGTTGGAGGGGCTGTGTGCAGCAGCTCTGAGTTGCCTTCACGTAACTTTTTTTAAATGAATATTTCATTAGTCCATCTTTCTTTGCTCCCATCTTGAAACAAACTAAGCCTTTACTAAAGTTAGCCTGAGTAGTCTACATGTTAATGGATCCATTTTCAGGGGTAACCTCTATCTTAAATTACACTTTTTGTTGCGAAGGAACTGCCAAGATTGTTGTGTTTGAAGTCTGACCTGAATAGTTTGGTTTATGGTTTTTACATATTTTTCCCACCGGTTCCCTGTGAATTATTTTTCAGGGTGAGGGTGTGGGGCTGGTTCACATGAACAAACCTGTAATAACAAATTATAGTATATGTTGAAAAATATCTTGGCAATGAAACTTTAATTCTCCGGGGGAGCGTTTGTAAGCTGTGAGAACAAATGTGCTAATTAAAAACTACAGACTGCAGTAACTGCTTATGTTTGACAGAAGGACTGAAATCAGTCAAACTCACCAAGGTTCACTGCCTAGATGGTCTGTGGTTTGGGACTGGGGAGAGGGCAGGGAGTCATTTCTCTGCTCGGGGTTTATACAGCACTTAGCACAAAGGAGTGTGATAAATGGCAGGGCCTTATTGGCTGCCCTGCGCCAAGTGATAAATGCTGTGACTCCGAAGGATGGCTTGCTGAACAAAGTCCAGGTCTGCAGGAATGCTTTGGATTTTGCCTGCCGGTAATAAAATCAGCAGAAACCTGTTAGGCTTTAGGAGCCAACAAAGGCATAACTGGTTGCTGTCCAGAGACCTCTCTCGTCTCAAATTGCTATCCCGTAAGCAGAAGTATATATGCATGTGCAGTTTTAAGTTGTATTATATGTGATGGAATCTTTAATAGCTAGTTTCTGCTAGTTTAAAAGGAAAACTAGTTGGATCTGGATAGCTGCCCTTTGGAGAACAGTCCAACTAACTCCAATGTGACTGAGAAACTGGTGTCTTCAGAGCTGGCCGCTTCTGCGAGGAGGAAGGGGATAGGTTAGGGTTTGAGACTGATGCAGGAGCCTTGTTGGAAGGTAAATTGCTGTAGATACTTCTGTTCAGGTTCCCTCTTTGGGGAAGGGGACAGAAGAGCTAAAGCTTCTGCAGTAAATTTGACTGTAATTAGTATATGTAGAGTGCCCTGAGTAACTTTCTGTTGTGCTTTGTTGCAGCTGAAAGTAAAAGTTTCCACAGAAGTTGGGATTACCAATGTAGATCTTTCTACTGTGGATAAAGATCAGAGCATTGCGCCAAAGACAACCAGGTAAAACAACTCAGGGTGTGTGATCTCTTAATGGGCAACTCTGGCTCTAGACTGGAGGTCTTCTGAGCTTTACCTACTTCAGCTAAAGCAAAGGAATCTTGTATTGGAATAACTGCAGAGTTATACCTATGCTGTTTCTCTTAAACCTGTGTGCTCATTTGGAGAATACTGATTATTTTTGTAGGTGGTTTTCCTTAATACTGAAGGAAGTACTAACAAGCCAGGCAAACCGAGTCTTCTGTTCCTTTGTTGGCACCTCTCCATAGTGAAAGCAAGTTAGAAGAATTGTGTTAATGTTGGTATTATTGGGGTTTGGTAGAGATGCTCTGAAGCAACATATACACTCTATTTGGGGGGTGTGGCTGTACCATTGCTAGGTGTACTTGAACTTAATGTAATGAGTTTTTTAACTGACATCAGTTGTAATGTATAGAATTTGACATAGCTTGCACAGCCTCACTGAGGCCCCTCTGTGTGTGTTGATACAGCCTTCCTGTGCTGAAGTTTGAGTGTCTGTTTTTTCTGTTCTGCTGTCACACCTTTGGTTGTAGCATAGCCTTGGCTAAATGGAGTGTGGGGCGTAGTATTAGCAAAACCTCCTTCTGCTGTTCCTTTGAATCTTACAACAAACTACTGTTTTACTTGAAAATGGGCCGGGTATGTAGCTCACAAAAATCCTTCTAAAAATTTCATTCATTTCTTTTCATTAGATTTATGGTGGAAGAGAAAGACATGTTAGTTCACCTGACTTTTTGATAAGATAGCTCATCTGTGCTGAGCAGACTGCAGTACTGCTAGACAGGCTTGCATGCCTCAGCTTCTTTGAACGCCAGGCCTTCTTTTGGAAGATCACCTCAGTTCTGTTTGGTTTTTTCCTCCTAGGGTAGCTTACCCAGCCAAAGCCAAGGGCTCATTCACTGCTGACAGCCATCAGAATTTTGCTTTATCCTTCCAGCTGATAGACGTGAACAGTGGAGCCGAACTCATCCCTCACCAGGTTAGGACAAATTTTTGTTATTGCTGTGTCACTGAGATGTTCCATCTTGAAGCATCTGAGGTGACAGTTGATCTTGAAAAGATTCGATAGGTTTTGAGAAGCCTTATGTTTCTGACAGAGTGTGAAACATCACTGATCTTGGTAAATGGAAAGTGGATTCACTTCATTTGTTTGGGCTGTATGTTAAATGATGCCTCTTCTGGCTCTAGTTCTGTGTCTTATTTAACTCAACAAAGTGAGTGCACGTAGTCTGCACTGTAAAAGCACACTTATGATTTTCTTTTAATATAGATTGTTTGCTGATAAAGTCCTTGAATGTAGACTTTCTTTAAATTTTTTTCCTGTATAAAATAGAAAAAAAGGTGGGGGGACAATAAGAACCATAAATGCATACATCCCTGTTGTGTTTGCTGTTGCATATACCCTGTTGAGTAACATTCAGTATATTGCCCCGTACCCCAGTGGGCCACTGGACAGTCTTGGTCCTGTGTTTATGTAGTTACTCAGAGACGTAGAACTATACACCCGGGCTCTCAGTTTATACTCCCAACTTTTGTTAATGTTGTGCTTTTTGATTTGGGGGTAAATGTCTCATTTCACTGGCATTTGTAAACGCACTGTGAGATATTCCAGAAATATTACAATCTTTCCTTTCAGACTTTTGTCCGACTTCACAACCAAAAGACTGGCCAGGAGGTAGTGTTTGTTGCGGAACCAGATAGCAAGAACGTATACAAGTTTGAACTGGATACCTCTGAAAGAAAGACTGAATTTGACTCTGCCTCTGGTACCTACACTCTTTACTTGATAATTGGAGATGCCACTCTGGAAAATCCAATCCTGTGGAATGTGGTACGTAGCTGGAAGTGTGGTAGTGTGGTTTGAGATTACTGGCAGTCTAACAGGAGGGCATGGTACAGGCTTGGAAGAAAAAAGCTCAAGTGTCTTTGTTCTTTATAGTGAACCAGAATCCTTTTGGCCATTTATGGACTCTAAGTTTTGCTGTTCATTTCAAGTTTTTAAGTTAAGCATCAAAGCAAGACTGATATGAACATTCACTTCATGTGGTGGAACAGCAACTTCAGAAGGTTATGGGTTTGATAGTAATTTCACACCAAGCACCTCAGGGTTTAGTCTTTCTGTGCTTGCTATGCTGAAAATAAGTCTAACTTAGTGAGGGGTGAATGGCATTACTGCCTCTGTTGAGGAGAAATTGCTTCTTAAAAAATCTGGTGGCTTTTTCTTAGTTTCCTTTAAAAATCATTTCAATTGTAGATTGACACATAAGGAAATAGGCCACAGTAATGGAGTAGGTTTTATAAAATTTTTAGTACATTAAGATCAAACTTCATGAAGCTCCATGATTTCATTTCAGGCTGATGTTGTGATCAAATTCCCAGAAGAGGATGCGCCATCCACAGTCCAGTCCAAGAACCTTTTTGTTCCCAAACCTGAAATTCAGGTAGAGTAAAAATCAAAAATTATGTGTGGAGGTGGGGGAGCTAGTCCTACTAGTACTATTTGTTCTCACCGTAATTTATTGTTGAAAAGTCATCTCTCGTTAAAAGAAGATAATACTGTGTAAGTAATGTAATTGAAGGAAAACCAGAGTTACTGCTTAATGGAAAGAAATGTGTTGCAGTCCTCTGGAATATGAATAAATAAGCTGCACACTACCTGTGAGAGAGAAGTTGGTGTCACTGAGAAGATTCAAACATGTAAGTTTGACTGGATAAGCACCACAGAAAGCTCTCTGGTCTGAAGACTTTTCTTGCTTCATTCCAGCCATCTGTGCTGATGACAAGCTAACTAGTGCTTCTGTGAGTGCAAGGAAAAGTTAACTGTGTAAGAGATCAAATGTGCAGAGACTGGAGTAGACACTACTTTAAAGAGTCAGTCTTTGCCTTAAGAGGAATGCTTATCATCCAAAGGAACATCTGGGAACAGCACCAGGGCTGCAGCTGGTCCTCTGGGGAGCTGAGTAGCTGCTCTGTTGGAATACTCCTACTTATGAGTTGGTTTTGTTTGTTTGCAGCACCTCTTCAGGGAACCTGAGAAGAGGCCTCCCACTGTGGTATCTAACACTTTCACAGCACTGATTCTCTCCCCTCTGCTTTTGCTGCTCATTCTGGTGAGTGAACTGGGCCACAGAAGAAGAAAATTTTTTTCCTTTCCAGTCCAAGGTTCCATAGGAGGTTGGCCAGCTAAACTTGGTATTAAAACCTTGGTTAATCATGACTAGCACAGCAGTGCTGCAGTCGTAGCTAGCAAATGTCAGCACAGGGCATTGGTCTGGTGTTGTTTCTTTCTTAAACTGTTGGGGTTTTTTGGGTTTATAGTCAAAACAGCAAAACACTGCTGCCAAGTAGAAGTAGGTGGGGTGAGTTTCTTCAGTGTGCTTCTGCTAGGGATGTTGAATAGCAGTGGGCAGATTAAGTTATAACTAACATTAGACTTCCACAGGTAAAAAAGTAGTGATTCCGTCTCGTGCTTAATATATTCATCACATCTGTGTTACCTGATCCTGTCAGATTCCCATTTATGGACATAATTGGTATTTGTGTGTCTGTAGTTGAAAAATCTACTGCTACTCACCGTGTCATTGGATCAGTGTTTTGAACTTAATGCAATACAAAAATCTCATCTACTCAAGTTAAATTACTCCTTATTTGGAGGATGAAACCAATCCCTTGCTTGGCAGTAATTTCCCATTAGCTAGTCTCACTGAAAGCTGGTATTTGGATAGTCATGTCCACTGGTCTCTGGAGTTCACAATATACATGTTGTTGACACTTTAATGAAAAATCTCATTGCTACTGCTCCTGTTTTCCATCCTTCATGCCCTTCTCTTTTGTGCTCTAAAAACTGAAATTGTTTTTATGAGCACACATCGTGTATCTGTAGCTGTTCTGCTGAGTCCAGAACTAAAACCTTACAGTTTTATCTCTTTTTAATTGAAATTAATTAAGGTGGATAGAAATAGCAATGTTTATTTATCTGGAAAATGTAGATTTGGAGCAATACCCTCTCATCGGTTTAAGAAATATAATTGAGGAACTGCTTTTGGTCAGTCAGAAGCAGCAGGAGAAATTTCACTAAAGGACCTCAACAGTGCTGTCTTTCACAAAATTACTCTGTCCTCTTGTAGTAGGAAACGAGTGCTTCTGTAGAGAATACACTGTATTTGTTGAACTTAAAGCAAACAGGCTTGAAAGATACTGAAGTTTAAAATAAAAGCTCATGTTTACAAGGCTGTTGTAACTCAGGTTTTGTTTTCTTTCCTTTTAGTGGATAAAGATAGGTGCCAACATCTCCAACTTCAGCTTTGCTCCCAGCACCATTGTTTTTCACATGGGACATGCTGGTAAGTGTCAGAGGCTTTCTGCTTTGTTTGACCTCCTCACCTGGGAGTTACAGATGAGAGCCCTGGCGGTTAATGGGCTTGCGGTCTATTAACTATAATGACATAATAGCATAACATTTGTTCTCTTGTTTTCATCTGCCTTCCTGCTTTTCATGATTGTTAATATGGTGATAAACCTGTTTTGGCCATCAGCTTATAACAGCGGTCATTATCCGGGCTCCTCTCACACACCATTTAACTGTACTTAATAGAACTTCTTGTTTCTAGAGGTCACACTTTCTTGATTGCGTGTTTATCCTTTGTAAGCAGGGAGTTTCTGAGGGGATTGAAACCTGCGGGACTGTGTGCTACTTCTTGTCTTTAAAGCTCTTGCTGTGAAAGCTGCTCTTTTTCTTTGGCTGGACCAATATTTTTTTTCACCAATTTTATTGCACCCTTAGTTGCACAGTTATTTACTGTCTTGACAGAATTTCAAAAACATAGCAGGTTGGGAGAACATTGGATCTACTGTTTCCCAAATGATAGCGTCTTGCTTAATCTAAGCCAGTTTTCTTGGAAGCTTTGTAAAGCTGTAAGCTCCTACAAATGTGCAAAGTTTAATAACCTCTGTTGAAATCCAGAGTATCCTCCTTCTTTTAATAGCCATTAATGTCTATAATATATCCATAATTTTGCCACAAGAGGGTTGGTTCCAACCGCATCACATTTTTTCTCCAGTATGGAGACCCAGAGGCCTTCTTCCCCTGGCAGTAATGTATAGTCTTTAGGTCTGCCACTTCAGAGCTTCAAAGATGAGATAGAAACCCAATGCTTAGGCCTGGCAGTATAACATAACGATTGTTCTGAGGATAACAAAAGGTTGGTCTTCGAAATGCAGTTTCAGCCATGGGCTCTGTCTTATTTTCACAGCAATGTTGGGACTCATGTATGTCTACTGGACTCAGCTCAACATGTTCCAGACTCTGAAGTACTTGGCCATTTTGGGTGGCGTCACGTTCCTGGCAGGCAACAGGATGCTGGCTCAGAAAGCAGTAAAACGGTAAGCCAGGGACGGATGCGTTGGTGGGAGCTGCTTTTAAAATCAGTGGGGAGGAGAGCACATTGATGCTGTCATATCAGTAACTGATACAGTAATGAACGCTGCTTTTGGTTCTTGGATCTCGTCTGTGGGGATGGGCTGCTTGGTCCCTCTTTCATGCCTGTTCTCACAATGAGGGCTTGAACTGACTAGGGCAATGAGCTGCTCTCACTGAGACACTGCTAACTGCTCCTTCAGAGAGAATGGTCCATGTGGCCGCTTGCTGAAGTGATCAGGCCCACAGAGGAAGCAAAGGGTATATGCACTTTGAAATGAGGAAACCCACATTTGGCGAGGTGCGTTCACTGACAAATGTGGTTTTACTGCATGATAGATCAAGCTCTTACAATATTGTTAGATAATGAAAGCCACTATAAATGCAGAAGAAGCCTAACTCTTCTGTAGCTGTGTTTGTGAGATAAGTTTTAAGAGGAGGAAGGTGAGGTGGGGGTATCTTACTGCTATCTTCCCCTACCTAAAGGTGGATTATAGAGAAAGGGGAAGCAGATACTTACCGGAGATGTGCAGCAACAGACAAAGTGCAACACAGGCAAGCAAAACCAGGGAAAACTCTGGTAAATGTTAGGTATACAACATTAATTTCTGTACTGGCACTGGACTGGTTCTTCACACTTGTGTCTTCTGCCACGCGGTGTCTTGTGAATGTGCCATGGCTTAGGCAGCCTGCAGGCAGTTTGCTGACCCAAGCTTCCAATACAGTGTGTTAATTAGAGGTCGAACCATTCCCTCTCCTTCACTTCTGCCATATGGGGTTTCCATGTGAGACTTAAATTTTGTGCTAATGTAGAATTTGGCTTTGAAGATGATCTTACTGACCTGCTTTGCCATCAAACCTGTGCTTTTCTTACTTTCTCCTTTTTGAGCCACTAGGAGTTGTTTATCCTTGCATACCTATTTGCATAGATATCCCTGGGTTCTCACTTTTTTGATTACACTGTATTAAAACCAGGACAAGAGCTGTCAAAAAACACAAAAATATCATTTTCAGGGCTTTTGCATTGATTTGTTGTCTTTAAAACATCTCTACTTGCATGGCTGTAGCAGGGGAGATGGTTATTGTAATTAACCCTTTCCATACTGTCCTCACAGCTTTCTCAGCCTTGCTCCCTTGGATGACCGCCCGTCTCCACTGGGCACTTTCTCTTGTTAGCATAACAGTTCCTACTGAGATTTTGTTGCCAACGGGGCTATGTTGTGTCATTTAATAATATTTCCTTTTTAATGTAAAGAGTAATGATAAAATCATTATTAATTACAGATTGCCTAGGATACAGATTTGGGGGAAAAAAGAATACAATGAAGCTTACTTCTAAGTGTCTTCGCTCAACCAGGGCTTCTGTTAGCACATAAATGCAGGTGGTTGGTTCTTACTTCAAAACACTGCAGGGGGTGTCTGTATGCTTTTTCACTGTAAATGACATGAAGCTGCAACTACAATGGCAAATTTGAAAGTAAAACTTCTACCTTAGGCTAAAGTTAAACCCTTTGTACGTGCCTTTAAAGTTCAAAAAGACATCTTTTTGTTAACGCGCTGCTAGCCTGTCTCAGATGTTGAAGTGCAGTGATAATTAACTAGATTGCACTTTGAGGCAAAGCTGCTGTTCCACTGTGGAGGCAGCTGGCGGGCGTGGGAAGGGGACTGTATAAACCATCTTTTTACAGAAGTTACCAGAAGGCCTGGTTTTGCTTTTTGCATTGCTGTCACTGGCTCCTGTTCCTGCAGCAGGGCTGCTTTCCTCCTTCGTATCTTCTCTGAACCTTTCTTCCTTTCTCCTTTTGGCAGGATCGCTGCAGAGCAGAGCAGTAGGTTGGCAAAGTATAGAACGCTGCGGTAAAAGGGGGTTTTGCTAGTGACCAGCTCTTCTAGAAGTAAGGGCCTTTTTGGAATTTGCGTTTCCTGGGCATGCTGCCTGTTTCATTGCACATCATCGCTCACTCCTTGTACAAAAAAGATCCCTGAGCTGAAGCTGCTTCCTTCCAACATTGGTTATTGGGCTTAAAGTCAGTCCTTGTGTGTCCTTGGCTAAAGCTGTGTTTGCATATTAGCAACACGTGTCCTCTGAGACTAAATTGCCTTTGTGTGATTTCCTTAATCATCTGAAGTCTGTATGGTAATATGTGCACATGTGAATATGCTGTCTTGGGCACCAACCAGCTATCAAGTGATGAAATAAACCTAGTTTAAGCAGTATTTTTCCTGTAAATAAATTATTAGTAATGTCAGCTGGAGGAGAACATGAGGAAAATGGCTGATACCTGTGCTGTTTCAGCTGCCAGGCACTCTGACTGCTGAATTATATCCTCGCTTGGGGTGGCGAAGGCTCTGTGTGTAGCAGAGCTGGGTCAGCACCACCTCATTCAGCTGAGAACATAACCCACTCCAGGGTTCACGCTCCTATTAGACTGAACTGGTCACGATGGCTCAGTCAGCGGCAGCAGCAGCAGCCAGTCCCCTCCATTCAATACCATCATCTGATAGGTCTCCATTATCATTTGCCAGTGCAAAGCCCTTCACTTCCTTGCGTTCTGCGCAGGTACGGTCCCAGTTTGCTATAGCCACAGTGGCGTAGGAGGCAGGACTGCCTGCCGCTCTGCATGCTGCCCAGTTCTGAATGTGTGTGTGTGGCTTCATTTCTCCTTCAGTGCGCTGTTTTATTTTGGGGAAGGGAGAGAGCATCTGGGACAAGTCCTGTGATGAGGCTGAAGTCACTGTACAACGTGCTGCACTGGTACATCTCATGAGCGTCTGCTTTCTCTCATGTTCGTAGTCAGTGCTCCAGGCACACACACACAGAGTGCGTTGAATGGAGCTCAGCTCTTGTGGTGCAAAACAGAACCAGCATGGGTGGCCGTGTCACAGAAACCATGTGCGCTGTGTATAAGCTCCTGTCTGCAGATCAGATAGTACAGAAGATGGTTTCGTGAAGATTACCTATGGAGAATTTGGCATCATGTCCCATAGAAAAACACCCTGTTACGATCTCTTCTTTCCCTGGAGTGTTTTGAGGTATTTGAGCACAGAACAAGCTATGACAAGTAACTGGAGAGGAACTGGAGATGGCTGTCGCTTGTTCTAGTAGATGAATGCTGGCTGCATCCCAGCAGTGTTTGCTGGTGCTGTTCTGCTCCCTGGACGCTTCTTTTTGCCATAGCTTTGGGCCAGTTGTTTTCAGCTTTTTAGTGGCCTCTAACCAAATGCTTCACGAGTGTGTTCTCCACAGCTTGCATGTTTTCTGTTTCTCAGCCTGGTATTTTAACTCCTTAATTCCCCATGGGCTGTGACTAATCTTGGAAGATCTTGCAAATAACTTACTATCTGCAAACTGTAAGTTAGGTTTTGCTGCCATGTGCAGTTACAAGCATTTGTCCTTAGTGCTGGGTTTTCTGATGCCCCAGGTATGTCAGCCAAGACTGTATTGTTACCAGCTTCTAGGGCTGGACTGTCAAGCGCTCAGCATCCGTAGCTACGCCTGTGTCTGGCATCTTGGAAGGGAAAAGGACCCCAAAAAGATGGGTCTGCTGTGCCTGCGTTAGACTACTTCATCTTGGGATGTGAAGATCTTTTCTTTGTGTTTACATGGACCAGCTGGTTCCAAGTGGATAGACTGGCCCTTTTTAAAGTAGAAGAGCGGTTAAGGTACCTGCAGGCTTTGCATTCAGCCCTGCTTTTTTGTTCAGTTCTGTATTTTACAAGGCTCATTCATCCCTTTTGCACCAGAAGTTAACTTTCATTTTGTTGACCATTTCCATCCTCCTTGAATTCAGTCCTCTGTTCCACTGCAGTACTGGTTTTATCACTCTGACAAGCTTCCTTTGAGAGAGAATTAAGGGTCTCTGGGGACACTTTTACTGGGCAAGGAAGTGCTTTGTTGGCTGGAAGAGTTAATTTTTTGGGTTTTTCTTTCCAGGACACACTAGTACGAGAAGAACAGAAGAAATGGGGAAAAACAAAGCAAATGCCTTCAGAACAGAAGTGAATAAATAACTGAAAGACCTGAAGAAGGAAGGCAGAAGCAGACTTTTTTTTTTATATTAAGTCAAAAGGGTGCCAGTTATACTTTTTTAAAAATCTGATTTTCATTGTTGTGTTCATGCTACTTGTGCTTTTCATATGAATCCAGAAAATCCTTTCTTCCGTGGATCCTCCCCCCTTTTTCTCCCAGGACATTTGAATTTCCTTTAGAAAAAGAGGAAAAAGAAAATATAATTCTGCCTTTCCCCAGGTGCCCTCTCCTCATCCTAAATGATTTGTGAATAAAGAGGAAAGAATGGTCCTGAATTTTGTTTTTTGGCTGTCTCAGAGGCTCTGATTGGAAGTTGGGCTCACATGAGAATGAAAAGAGCTTTTTCTGGTGGGTAATTTTGTGTATGAGTCACTGCTGTGTGAAGCTTCCTGTTCTTTCATGTCCTTTCCCAGAGGGACATGTTTATTGGGGGGGACTTCCCGCTCCTGCCTGTCCCTTGTGTGACGCTGTCATCTGCATTTCTCCGCTAACGGCTGTTCTCTCTGACTTCAGGATGGCGCCCGGCCGGGCTGTGCGGAGTTGCTGTGGCCCCTGGGGCTCAGGCAGGAGGAGTGCTGGAGCCCTGGCCCATGGGGGGAGCCAGCTGTGGTGCTGGTGTGCCTGGCTGTGTCTGACCCTGGCGGGTTTGGTGGGTCCCTTGAGTGGGTTTGCTTTCTTTCCAGCCTCTGCAAGTAACCTTTTCACTCCAAATACGAGTTTGATTGAGGTTATTGTCTCTGTTCTTCTATGAAACAGAATGGCAGGAGTCTGCTCGTTGCCATGTGGCCACATTTGAGTTATTTGACCTCTAACTTCTCAATTAATTACCACCTTCAAGACCACTAAGCAGTGTTGAGGCAGCAGACTTGGGCTTTATTGATGGACACGTTGATAGTGATAACCAAAAGCCAAAATCTCCTGATGAGCAACTTCCATGTGGGAAACTTAACAGTTGCTCCCTCCCGTGCATCTATGTGTTGGCTCCTGTTTGTCCCGCATCAGACTAGTTTCTTTAAAAGCCTTTTGGCAAAGGAACTTTATCCAATGTCTTTTGGAGATCCAAGAAAATGATATCAACCAGCAAGCATGTGGATAAAGGGTGTGGAGCCAAATCCTCCAAAGAACCTCACATGTGTGAGACATGACTCCACTTTATAAAAGCCATCTTGCCTCTTCCCCACTGCTGCTGTTCACACTTAGCTCACTGTGTCTGTTCTTTGTAATAGTTCCCACCCCTTTGTTCATTGTGAACATTATACTGGACGCCATAGAGGTTTAATGAACTACTACTTTGACCTCCTCTGCACTCCTTCAAAAACCTGATCTCGTGCTGCATTCAAGTCCTCTGGGACTAAAGGCGTTTTAAGCAAGAAATAGTTAAGCTACTATTTGTAGTATTTTACCCTGGAATTCCTTTTCACCCGGTGAGTTCTTTTTGAGCTTCATATTTTGTTCCTGCTCACTTATCAGCTTTGTTTTATAATTTTATTTTTTTTTTTTTTTTTTTTTACTAGTGCTTCATGCTAAGAAAGTACTTTCCCTGTGCCTGTAGAGCTCTGGCACATTATCCAAGGAGAGCACAGATGCAAAAAGAAAACCATGGAGTGCTACTGTGATGTATCTTCTCTAAGCTGTGTGCGTTGCTATTGATTTTCTACCTCCTTGGCTATGCATTAGGAAAGGTTGTTTTTATTCTTTTGGCCTTTTATTCTTCAGACATTTTCTGGTTTGCTTTATTTGTTTTTATATTTAATCTCCCAGAGTTTGAGCATTTGTTTCCTCATTTTGACGCAAACTGAACTTTCAAAGGAGTCCCTTTATTCCAAATAGCTGCACTCACCCAGGTGTTTAATCATGCAGACTTAGGTCCTTCCAAAGTGTTTTTGATGGGTCTTTTGATTTTATTGGGAGTATCCAATCTAGTATTTGCATATAGCTTTTATGCCACTTAACAGAATTTTAATTTATTTTTTATCGTTACCATGTTTACTTACTACTTTAGGAAGCTCCTTTGTTTTTTATAATTTGTTTCCTTGGAGCAAGTAAGTCCTAATGGCTTCAAGTGTCTCAGTTGTTACAGGACAGGTGTGCAAACACATTTTTAACCAGGTCCACTCACGTTGTTTTTTCTTTTGCGGGTTCTCTATCCAGCTGTACTGTGAAGCAGAAGGATGGCTTATGTCTGGCTGTGACAGCTGCCACCCTGCGGAAGGGTAACACATTACCCATTAGTGCGCCCACTGCTGTCACAGCTTCACTGATGTCCCTCAACATCCCCTCGTTGCTTCCCATCCTGCTGGGCAGCTAGTAACATTTTCATAGTGCTAGAATTGTTAAATGTGATCAGAGAGAATGGAATCTATAAGGATTTGGTGCAAGTATGATCTCATTTCCATGCATGCTGGAGCCTGCTGTCCTAAAACATGGTCACCTGTAGAAAAATGAGATGGAATCTACTGCAGACTAACAAGGAATTGTTCGGGTGCAAGAAGGTACTATTTCAGAGCCCTTAATGTGTATTTGCTTGCCGCTGTGTTTCCAACCTGGTCTTGAGTTATTGGTGCTGGACCTGGTGCCTGTGTCAGCACAGCTCTGTGTCGTCCTCTGTGCACTTGACTGCTGTCTTTGAGTGACATCTTCCATTCTGGGCCCAGAATCAAGAAACTAACATCTCAACAGACAAAGAGCCATCTTGACCTGCTGTTGGACAGGTTTATTTAGAACAACTTTTATTTCCCCGCTGACGATGGGAAAGCAGACCCCATCCTGATGTTATTTACATTTCTGAAGACATAATTATTACACAAACAATAGGAGAATTGGGGGTGATAGGGAAGGAAGTAGCTGCATGAGATCACTTGCTTAATAACTTACTTCTCTGAAAACATTTACAGTTGTAACTCTAGCCATGGTGGAGTTCAGAGCCACTGGAGGCACGTTGAATTAAAACATAGTGACAGCCCTGATGCACAGGGATCTCCTTGAAGTCTAGCAGAGCTGTAGCTTCAGGTTGAACACCTCAAGGCTGAGCAGTAACTAGCTGAGCTTTTTAGTGTTCAGTTTTGCTGCCAGGGCTCTGTATCGAGGAACTAGACAGCAGCAGCCCACAGTGGTGTTTCTAATGGGTGGTAGACGTGTGGATTCATGTCTTACCTCGCCCGGATCTGAGCTGCGTGTGTGGTTGTGCCATCAGCATCTATTTAGAGGAGGCTGTAATCAATTTACTAAGTTGCCTAAAGGTGCCTTTTGGTGGCCTCATGTTTATTAATCAGGCCCTCAAATAGAATGATGACTTGGCAGAAATTTTGCTACGCTTCGTGATTTGAAAGCTTTAATTAGTAGACAATATGTCCCCAGGATTACAAGTGTATTGGTTGTTTTATCTTTGTATGTAAAGCAGCCTGAGGTTAAACCACAGAGGTATTTTTTTTTCCTGATTCAGTACACAGACCAGTATTTAGAGAGGGGCGTTAAACTGTAAAGACTGAATTCAATTAAGTGGTGCATCAGAACTGTGTTCCTTTGAACAAATCTGAGGAGTGTATGCATCAGTTTCCAGCTGGTCACATCCGGGAATGTCTTGATTGCTGTGAAGGGCTTACTGTACAGTTAGATCCATGAGCTCTGAATTATTCTAGACAGAAGCAGGAGGAAAAGAGAATTATAAGAAAACTTTGTGAGGGCACACAAAAGTTTTTTCATTCTTTGGAGGCTTTTCCTAGATGACCTTATTTGTGGAAAGGTAACGAAGTCAGCATGGCAAGAGATGCTGAAATGCCACACTCTCCCAGCTGAATCCAGAGGCTTGATTTATGTCATTCTGATCTTCCCTTCCCAGCCCCCTTTTTTTTTAGTATGCACACAGGTCTCTCCACACCCCTTTATATTGTGTTGGCTAGGGTTGGACAGGCTTGATTTCTATGGGACAGAGGAGTAAGATGAGGTTGCTTCAAACAGGGCAACTGACATTTGTGCAAGTGAAGGTATTCCCAAGGATGGACTGTCTGCTGGCTGTCAGCCCCCTGGGGCTGGCAAGATTTAAAGCGTAATTCAAGTTCCAGGTGACTACTTTCAGGAGTGAGGGGTACAGAAAACAGTAACACCTCCTCTCCTATTCAGTGCAGAGAAAAACTGAGATGTCCCAGGGATCTAGAGGCAGGTTCTGCTCCTGAGGGAGGACTTTGTCTGCCTGTAGCCTAGCTCAGACACTCAGGCTCACCATCTCAGATAGCTTTACAAGGCTGCTTTTGGTTGCTGCAAGCATGTTCCCAGACGTGCACGTGCAGCTTCACAACACTCATGGTCTATCTGTTCAGACTAACAGGACTTTAGGTACTTGACAAAATTGATTGGGAGTTTTTCCCCCTTAAATCACAGCAAGCGCCCTTTTTCATGGACGGCAGTGGGAGCTGACTTTGCTGAAGGAGAGCCTTCAAACCGCTTAAGCAGTGCAGCAGCAGTGTGCTATGTACAGAATTTAGCGGGGAATGGTACTCACCAGAGCATGGGGAGATGAAAAAGGGAGAAGTATTTACATGAGCTTAGCCAAGGTGCTGGGAAAACCTTCTAGCCGACTGCTGTTGATGTCCTGAGGCCTGTGAAAGAAGAGAATAGGACAGTGATGGTATAATTGGGATTGAGAGAGAAATTCTTTTTTTTCCACTGCTATTTTACTGAATTATGGCGTTGAGAAGGCAGCACAATGATATGGTGCTGTGTGTGGTGTGAGCTGGCTCAGGACAGGCTGTTCCTTATCTGCACCCTAACTTGCCTGCGTAAGGGAAGGGCTGGGTTATGGGGTCAGGTAAGAGATTCATTCTTTCCCTGAGCGTACCTGAAAGATGATACTTAATCCAGTAGCTTCACATCTGGAAGCCAGACAGCAATAAGGACCTTGTCTTATTCCTGCGGTGAGCAGATAATGAACTGATTCCCACCTACCTTTGATTCTGCAGCATGGCTCCCAGGAAGTCCCTTAGTACCATCTGTTGGTGGTAGCGGCTGTCCATCAGGATGCTGTCAGACTGGCGCCTTGTCAGAAATTCATGCACGCCTTCTCCTGGGCTGCTCTCACTGCTTCTATTATGCAAAGATGAGAAACATCTTTGTTTCAGAGATGCTTTTTAGTCCCTCGCTCAGTTCGGCTCAGGCTGAGCAGCACAGCAAGGGAACCTGCTGGGTCTGAGCCTAGGGCTGTTGTGCTTAATTTCAGTAAGAAATTGATCAGCAGTATTTGCTACTGTCTTGGAGGAGGGATTCGAGCTGGCTTGCATCTGACTAGTTGGTCTTATTTAGTGGCAGTCACTAATCTATCTAGCCAAAGCTACCTGAGTGGTAGCGGAGGGGCTGTTTTCTGTGTTCAAACAGGGATAACTCATTCCTACCAGTGAATGATCATTGCAACTACTATTTGCGAATCTTACTGCTTGTTGATATTATGGCAGAGCTCTCAGCTGATCTGATGCCTATAGCCTGGGAGGAAAGGATTAATTAGGCTGCTTAATGATAGTTGTGATTAGGGGGATCCAAGACATAGGGATGCGGGATGGCCTTCAGGATGTGGAACAGCAGGAGAGGTTGCTTCTGTTGCAGTGGAAGGCAGCTATTTCTGCTGCATGCATGAAAGAAACTGCCCAGTGTAATAAGCAAAACATTAGCCCTAGGACAGCAAAGCACTGTGGCTTACCCAAGCCGCTTGCCAATGATGGTCTGTAAGAATTTGCGGGCGGAAATCTGCCCCAGGAATTTCCGGTAGTTATCGGTGAATATGGCATCAGCATGGCGCTGCATCCTAGGGGTGAAAGACAAGGACGAGGTGTACTCTCTGAGCTAGCAATGAACTTTCCAGGAGAGAAAGGGGTGTTTCAGATAGCAAAATACACCAGATGTAGCACTGCTGAGATCAGGAGCAGGAACGCACAGCAAATGCCTTTTGGTATTGGACTGCATTAGTGTTGGAGAGTAAAAGGATTTAAGGGAGCTCAGTCCTGACATGGAGGCAGCAAAATAAAATGTCTGTTAATCAGTATCCACACTAAAACAAATAAGGAGACCTGCCTGCAGACCAAATGGGTAAGAGAACCAGTGGAAAGGAGAAGAACCACAGGCTGGGAGAGGGCAGAGCTGGAGCTGTGACATTCCTGTGCACTGGGGCAGCACTGTCATCTCCTGGGAGGGCTCTGTCTGGGATGGGGTGGCAGGAGCCTCCAGCAGGTCGCTAGCCTGTGGTTAAACCCAGGCTCCCAAAAATCCACAGGTAAGGGAAGCACAAGCTGCTTGGGTGGTCCCACAGTCGTAAGGATGAATCCTCTGCTTCAGACATAAATGACCATCCTTCATCTCCTGGTGGGGGTGGAAGGGAGAGGCTCTAACAACCGTACAGATGGATTCCCAGAGCTGGGTGGAAAACTGTGTTCCCTGCAGGAGTGCTGGGTGTGTGACGCTGCACTTGTCAGTACATCCCTGCTGCTGGGGGACAGCTCTGAACATGGGTGATGGTGAGAGCTGGCACAGCCTCAGCCTTCTGCTGCAGTTGCAGGGCTCAGCTGAGTTCTCCCCCTGGAGTCTGGACTTAGTGGTGCTGGTGGGAATAAGTGACCTGCTGGTCTGTTCCTGGGCTGGGGGAAGACCGTAATCAGCGTACTCTTGCTGCAGCAGGGCTGAGAGGTGAGGTACAAACCTTTTCTCAGCAGGGTCTGTTAACAAACCCTCCTCATCTTGATCTTCTGCCGTGGGGTTATGGCTCTGCAATGGGCTGCTGTGCTGTAGCTGGAAGTTCACGGCCTTGCCAGCAACTGGCCCTGGGCTGTACCTGCAAGACAAACCCAAGGCATACTGCGAGACGTGCTCAATTGCAAGTCAGGGATCAGTCTTCTTGATCACTACTCCCTCTTCTCCTGCTTTTTCTTTCTCCTTTTGCCATGCCCATCTCATCGGTAACACAAGTGTTGTCCATCACTCTCCCCAGCTAGAAACTGCCCTGAAGCTATTTCAGCAGCGAAAAGATGGTTGATAGAGCTGCCTCAAACACACTTTCCCCTCCCTGAGCTCCCAGCGTTCTTGAGCAAAATTCCAGTAATTCTGGTATTGTTATGCCATGGCTTTGGCACAAGTCTAAAGCATTTTCTATGGGACATTGCAAATCCAGATTATAGAACCCAGTGGTCAATTTTGTGCTTCCATTGATTTGTAGAGGTAGGAAGTAATATTACAACTTATAACAGTCAGCAAGGAAATACTTGAAAATATTAATAGGCAGCTGTTAAGTTCATGTACTAAAATACCTGCAGTTCCGATTTCAATGCAGGTAGCCTGCAGGCACAAATTTTAATCAATGATGGAGCTGGAGGTGCTGCCTGCTTCGGAGACTGCCAGATTTCCCTTTATAGGACCACACATTCAATTCCAAAACCAACTGCTTGGGCTGAAATCTTCCATGTCAGGTGCCTGCCTTCTTTGGAAACTGCCCCTAGGCTAGCAGTGTACCCAAAAAAATGGGTAAAGAAATAGGCTTACCAACTCATGAACGGTCCATCTGGCTTTCAGAAGTGATGGCAAGCTTAATTTGGCACGTGCTTATTTTGCACAAGGTCAGAGATGAGGCAGGGAGTGACAGCGTGGATAAAACATTCATTAGCTTACCTGAGAGCTGGGTAGAGAGGAGAGGAGATGGAGCATGCAACTAAATGCAGGAAGAGGAGCAGAGTGGCCTTATCCAGCATCTTCCACTCTTTGGGGACACCTGAAATGCAGAGCAGTCTGAGTCAGAGGCAGGGAGATGCTCAGCGCCAGGAGAGGAAGCAAAGTGCTGCCTTTGTGTTCCCAGTCCCCCTGCTCGGTCATTGGCACAAAGGGACTGGAAGCGTGCCTCTGCGTTTATGGTTATGGAGCTTCCCAATGCAGAGATGTCTTGACGTGGCAAAGTCTTTGCTAGGGCGTGCAGTGGTTGTGTGTGACTCCTCAGGGAGCTGGTGTGTTCCTTGGGCCAGGGGGCAGGGCTGATCAGTAGGGTTTCACACTGCAGGACCCCCTTATTGACCTGTCCCCCCGCAGTGGTTGAAGAAGAGCTCTCAGGCTGGGATAGCCCTGGGGACCACTGCACCGGCTGTAAATACCAGTGTAAGAACACCTGGATGCTGGAGGGCAGCAGTTAGCAGGGACTGCCAAAAGCAGCCTCTGCCTGCACAGGACCATCTGTGACCGGCCCCTGGGACCTCTCCTGCCCTCCGCTCTCCCGGGGACGTGTGTCTGCCCACATGGCTGTATAGCACAGGTCTGTGCATAACAGCTGACTGGGTTCCCTTGCTGGCTGTCCGGAGATTGGGGAGAAACAGGGAAATCTAAATAAAGTTCCCGGGCAGAGGTGTAGTACTGGCCCGGAGGTAACCCTGGCAAACCCATTGATCAAAGGCAACAGTGCTGAGCTTGGTTAGCCGAACAAAACACAAACTGCTCCTTCAGTTGTCGTGTTTGGGGAGAGGAGGGGCTGAACCAAAATACATCCCTTTGGGAGAGCTGAACAGCCACTTTGTCTAGAGGAGCCCCTGCGCAGCTCTGAGCACCGGTCCTGGGGCTGGCTGAAGTGCTGCGAATGACTCAGGACTGAGTCGTCTGAGGTCGCACACCCTGGGGAGCTGAATGCGATGTTTATGTCATTGGAAGCGAGGGACAATAGGAAGGTATTTCAGTGAAGGCTCTTCCTAAGTTTTGGTTGAAAGCGATTGATCTTTTGCTCAAAAAAGATTCTTTAAGAATGTGGATAGAAATCTTTAAAATATCAAGTTTCCCTGTTCCCTGTCTTATTTTACACAAGAAAAGAGCAGAAAGATGTTTGATCTCTGGAAAAGGAAAAAAAAAAAAAAAACTCTAGATGTTTTTTTTAAAAAAGAACATGTTTCAAATGTACAATAATACTTTGTTGCAAAGAGCAGTTTCCAAATTGAAAGGTTGGGCTTCTAATTTCCCAGGCGAACTTTCTGAGCTGTGCATTTTACAGATGGTCATGGCAGGAGGGGGACCATTCTGATGGCAAACATCAGCAGTGAACTCTGGTTTTCTGCTCAGACATAGCAACCCACTGTTCTGAAAGTAGATCAAAATACTGGGAGAAGGCTAATTAAGAACTGATGCAAGTGGGTCCAATCTTGATACAGTGGAAGTTAATAACAGAATTAGTGACAGTATCACAAGTGCACAGACAGGCATGGGAAAAGGAAGTGCACTAACAAATGGGGTTTCCTATCACACATTCATTCTCAGCCTGGTCCCTGTTTCCAGCTGCTCATGTTCCCAGAAGGGGGACTAGCAGCTTCCCCATCTGTTCCCCTGGGAGCAGCGCCGATGCACCTGGCTCTAGCAGAGCTTCTTGTGAACTTATGGGTGGCATCCCCTGCCTCCAATACCTGGTCTCTTACGGAATCGCTTGGGCCCCTCAGAGAGTCGAGGAATGCTCAGAAGAAGCAAAAAAGTGACTTTGAGAAAAACTCACAGATCTTCTGGTTTTAGAGCAAATTTCCTGCCTTTTTTTTCCCCCCCTTTTTCATTTAAACTTGAAAAAGCATTCCCTGTTTGTGCCTCTCCCCTAAATATCTCCAAGACAAATCCCAAATCAGATCTTTCTAGACAGAGGAAATGATCTAAAGCATCTGTCGGGGGGTACCAGGAGACTGTGGCACCAGCATCTATAGGGAGTGCCAACCAGGAGATTTAGTCAGTACCAGGAAAGATGCTGTGTGAGCTGAGAAGTGAAATACCAATGTAAAAGAAAACCTAGCCAAATGTTATATGCTTCCCTTTTTTCTTCCTAGGATACAGCCCTGAGTACCACTTTCTATATCTGGTTTCTCTTCTTTGAATGCTGGGGTTTTCTCCAGAATCACTTTTTGTCCCTTTGAGATTTATTTTTTTCTTTCTCTACTATTAGTTTCTTTGCAATGTTTTTTTTTGTTTGTTTGTTCATTTCTGGCTTTCCCTTTCTTCTCCTGTCTTGCTTTGTCTTCTGTCCCTTAACTACAGTTGTCTTCTCATCCCAGCTTTTGGGGCATTTCTGTCTCCCTTTTTCCCTCGGGAAGGAGTCTGAAATGAAAGTCCTAACCCCTTCCCAGAAGTGTCTGCTATTTCGGAGGAGAAGCTGGGGAATTGAAGTCTCACCCTGCATACAGGCAGTTTGACAGCTCTGCAAAACCTTGTCACCTTCGAAAATCTCCCGAGGTGAGGGACATCTTACTTTCCATTCTGGCAGCATGTGAAAAAAATTATTAATAAATAAATTCCCCTTAAGATGAAAAGCTTTTAGCGCCATTCCAGCAGATAAAGCGTAATAGCTTCGTTCCATCCTGTGCAATGCTAACAGCACCATTGTGACAATGATGTTGGAGAGATGGGGTAACTATCTCTTACTGTTTCTGAAACCTTAACCCGATCAGTCTTAAAAATACCACTATGTAGATGAAATGAAGCTTTTACTGTGCCTGCGGTTTTATAAAGTTCAGACTTTTATACTATGAAATACTACATTAGAAAAGCTGAAATCCTTTTAAGTGCCTTATGCTGCCTCATTGTAGCTGGCTTTGCGTTATCTGTAACACACCATTGTGTTTCTCTTCACACTTTGGTTTGGCTCAAACACAGTTTTATTGATGGGTAAGTAAAACAGCATTCATTGTCCAGGGTAAAAGGGACTTGCATCAGTATAGCAAAAGAGGAAAACTGTGCTACAGCTAGTTTTTACAAGGCTCATCTGTATTATAATTGTATTGATTTGCATTTATCCTAAAGTTCAATTATTATTTCATTCTATAACTTGGTACCAAAAGATCTTGTATGGTACAAAGTATATTGTACCTGGCAAAGCTAATTACTGATGACAGCTTTGATTGCATTTTGGCGTAATTTAATTGTCTTAAATTTCCAAATAGACATTATCTTGTTATATGTATATACAGAGACTCGCACTTACCGTTCCCTTAGAAAACAAGTGCTTCCTAGATCGGCTCCTGCTCAGGTGTCTTCTTTCCTGTTGCAAATACAACTTATTCTCTAGAGCTGCTTCTGTGAGCCCTGCTGGGTCCGTCCTCTCCGCGCAGTGCCTGGGCAGGACACGGGACGCGTGCTGAGCGGGGAAGACACTCTCAGATCTCCCCCCAGCTGTCCTCTGGCTGCCAGGGAGGTGCATCTCCTCTTTTTATACCTGTGCTCCCTCAGGAGTCCTGTGGGCTTCTACGCGTCAGAGAATCAATTATCCTCCTGAATTTCAAAGGCTGTGTTTAGCATCCTCCTTTTTGTGCGTGCAAGGACGCAGGCAGGGAGGTTGTGGGCAGAGGGTTATGCCTGTAGTTGAGGGTCATTTGCACGCTTTCTCTTTATCGTTCAAAGAGTGAAGAGCAAATAATAACAATGATAATCTGGCAAAGTGAATGATAAATTTGCTTTGCAAGATAAACTTCTCTTTCCCTTTGCAATTGCGTTTTTTCCTCCTACTCCACAATGAGAGAGAGTTAACCATTAATACTTTCTCGCACTGCCTGCTCAGGAGGGTTTATCTTTTTGCTATTTTCTTTTTCTTTGATTATCAGCCTTTTCTTCCTTCTCCTTTGTTACTCACACCTGCCAGCGTTAGCGGGGCAGTTCATGCTTCAGTCCCTCGCAAACATCACAGCTTCATATCAAGCACACAAAGCAGCTGGGGAGCCCTACCCCGTTCATGTGCTTGGGAAAAAGGCGAGGGTCTTCCCTGGGGTGCTGCATGCGCTGGCAGCTGTTTTCATTCCTGGAACAAGGTTTATGAAAGCCCCATTAAAAAGAACACATAGCCTTGGTGCCACGAAGACCGGGACAGTTCAGAGGAGTTAAAAATGAGGTGCCAGCATGAGTTCCACCTGCCAGATTTTTAGTATTGACTTTATAATGCCCAGAATTGATGGGGACCCAGACCTTCCTGTCTCAGAGCTTGCGTGACTCGATGCTGGGAAGAAGTTTCAGCAGGTGAGATGACTCATATCTGCCTGCTGCCGAATACCTTCACCTTGCACCAGAGCACTCATCACAGCTATCGGTGGCAGAGGTGGATTGTAGGGAAGGACGGTGCATCTGCTGTGCACATGGGTGCCTGCGTATGCAGGGGGTCAAAAGCATTCAGCGCTGGTCTAACTCTCTGCCATTGCCTCTTTGCTTCTTGCTGAGGTGAGAAATCAGTGCTGTGAATATGGCTCACTTAGTGAGCCTTCCAAACTGTGGGCTCTCAGTAAGCAGTAACCAACCATTTGGAAAGGCTTGAGTGAGCTCAGCGTGCCAAATGACTCTGTGGTGTTAAATAACAGTCGCTCTATACCAACACAGATGTGCATCAACACCTTTGGGCTCTCCCTGCTTTGAGTGCTCCAAGAGCTCATGCTCCCTTTGGTATCAAATCAGGACCAGGCCACTTTGCAGAGAAATCATGAAAAAGGTTTGAACAGACCAAAGCAGGAGCTCGAGCTGACCCTGAACTGAGCAGCTGACCCTTCTAGTGGCATCGAGAAACAGAACAGCAACGTGAAGAGAAGCAAGAACTACTGCCTTCCTCCAGTTAAAAACAAAGATGGCACCAGCCTGTTCATGGAGAGAGGAGCTGCTGTGCAAATTAGGCAGGTATATCACTTGTATCATCTACTTGTGAACACCGGAGAAGGGGATTTCTGGGTAGCACAGAGAAGGTTTTCCAAAATATCTCTATTGGTGCACACAGCCGTGCGCTGTCTCTGCAAACTGGGAAGGGATTTTTGTTTGCTTTTTTGAAACAATCTGTTCGTGTTCTCTCATGTGTGAGGCCGGTTGCACCAATTTTTCAGCATGAATTATTTTTCTTCCACTGTCTTAGTGCTACACTGGCTGAACAGATGAATCAGACCATGTTGTTAAACCAGTCGAGAGCCTATGCTATTTCAAGGTATTATCCTATAGCATGGTTTTGAGCTAATTCTCCATCCGCCTGGCCCATCGCCTTACACAGAGCTGCTGTAAGATACTGGGCAATATCTCTCAGATCAAGGGGAATCGGTCTATAATTGACTTGTTTATAGCTGCTTGCTGCCCAGCTTGGATTAGGAGGGCTGTGATCCGCGTTCATATCTCAAGTGAACTGCATTCAAAGAAGGCTATATAAAGCTCCATCGTCCTAGGGGTTTCCTTGCGCTGCCTGGGTTGGGTTCCTGTCATGCACAGCTGGACCCAGCAAGACTCACACAACAACAATTTCTCTTTATGACTTCAGATTAATTGCGGGAGGCAGCAGAAATTTCTAAAAACCCTCCAGGCTCTGTTGGGTGTATACAGCTTACAAATTCTGAAATAGCATAAATAGAGCTGCTTTTCTGTCCCTGGGATCTCCTGTCTTAGCTTTAGTCAAAACCTTCGTATCTTCCCAGGGCCCAGAAGGGTTATTTGTGGAGCTACTCTGCCAGACTCCTTGAGCTCTCCCTCTGGCTACTGAGGCTACTTCTGCTGCAGCAGAAATGGCTCTGATCCCCACTGCTGCCAGCAGTTCAGCCGCGGCTTGAGTCCCACAATGGGTGCTCTGGCTGCTAACGGCTCTGAATGAAGGTGCTACAGACTGTGATAGGATTCAGTGCTGTTTGGAGCCAGTTTTGCATCCATTTGTGTTGCACTGTATATTTGATCTGGCAACTGTGGTCTTTGTTCTCGGGGTCATTTTTTCAGTAGGGTAGTCACGCACAGGACACACAGGAGGGTGCAGTTCTGCACAGCCTGAGAGCCGCTCTGTGCATATCAGTGGCATCCAAAGTCTAAATGTACTAGTTGTGTGACAGTATTCCTCATGGGAACTTCATTTTAGGGGTAGTATCAGTAATAATCTGTCACAACAGATGATAAACTTGTTTTGCAAAATGAACAGCTTTTTCTCTTTAGAATATCTCTTGATTTGTCGCTAGAACTGTCCCCATTTCTCCCCACCTTTCCTCCCTACCACAGCTAGTGTTGTCAGCATCCACTGGCTGCCAAAACAGGTATGGAACACTCAAATTACCTCCCACAGATCGTCTCTTCAGGTTAGCAGTGCATAGTTGGTAACTATCTATTTGTGCTCTAAACCCAAGACCACACCAGTGCAAGCCCAATGGAGTCTATGGCCAGGTAGGAGCTGCCACAGGTACCTTCTGCAGCTGGAACTCCTGGGTTTCGGAGTCACATCCATGCAGACCTGAGCTCCCGAGGGTACTTGGGTGAAGCACACGCCAGCTGGTTTTATTTCAGTGCCAGTCCTTCACTGACAAAGGACACAGTGTTAGGATCCTGCAGCAATTTCTCAGATATTGATTTCCTCTTAGCTTTACCTCCTCCAGTTTCCACGCCATGCTTTAAAAAATTGCCCCTGTCTATTCCAGGTGAGCAACTTACAGCTTCAGATAGGCTGAGCAGCATGTGAAATGGTGCTGCTCACCTTGTGAGGTTGAAACTAATGACAGTAAGAAGTAACTCATCAAATGCCAAAAAAAAACCCATTCCATTTTCTCAGCTATTGAAAGATTTTCTGCACTTCTCCAAAATGGCACAAGATGGTGGCTGTTGGTCCTCAGCTTCTCCAATCCCTACCACTCCTGAGAGAGCCCCGCACAACTGTTCTCTCTGGTTTTCTTTTACTTGCGAGATGTGGTGGTGACTAACTTATCGCAAATGCCCAAATGGTAAATTAAACAGAACTGCCTAAGATTAGAAGTTATTTTTTGCCTAGGTTTGCCACCTTAGAGGACACATTTTGGTTCAAATGTCTTATCCCAAGTGGCAGAACTAAGGCACATTATAAATAAATTGATCATCAATCATTTAATTACATTGTCGATTACTGGTGTGTACACAGTAACTTTCATTCCTAAGCTCTTTGCAAAAATGCAATCATTTCTGTGGAAGGCAAGCAAACAAAAATGAGATGAGAAGGACAAGATTTGGCCTGTGCTGCCAGTTTCTTCTAAGGAAGAAGCAGAGGACCCAAAACTTAAACCCAGCAGGTGTGGCGAGACTTGCCATTAGAAAATTATATGAGACTTTGTCCTTCCAAGGTGGAGAAACCAAGTGCTGGCATTTGGATCTTCAGATCCTCCAGACTCAGTCCTTTGAACATCAATAGATTTCCCGGGGAGAATTTTCCCTTGAGGAATTCAGATTGGTAGGAAGCTGAATACAAACTTTTATCAAAATAATCTCAAGGAGGGAGTTCCTCTGGATGAGAGCACAGTTTGCACTATGAGAATGAGTCTGAAACAAGGGATCAGATTAAAAATAGACAAAATAAATCAGTAATTCAAAATGTGCAAGAAGTGCTATCAGAAAGGACTGTCTCACAGTGTTAAAAGCCTGCTTGAAAAGCCTACTTAATCTTCAAACATTAACGTATCACTGAGACTACAATAGAACAAATGGCACCAGCCTGCGAGATGTGTATCTGTCAGGAAGCCTGATGAGCTCTGCGGGTGAGATCCACTTATAGAGCCTGTACCTGTCTGGGTCTGTTTATTTCCTAGCAGAGCTGCTGGAGCGTTTCAGCATCGCCCAAGTGAACTGCCAAGAGTTTCAGCCAGATGTCAGCATGTTACACTCAGCTGAAGGCTTGAGAGTTACTGGTTCCTGAATTTCTGGCTCTCTAAATACCATCTCCTTCCTCTTCCAGCCCCAGCAGACAGAGCTCGGATGCCAGCAGTGAATCTCAGTAATTAAGGAGTTTGTCTTTGGTCTTGCTGCTGTTATTTCAGTTTGGAAAGGAGCCTTGGCTGGAAGGTTACATAGCACGTTACAGCCAGAATCAATGAACAAGGCTTCAGTCCTAACCCTGTCACTGACTTGCGGCAAACAGGCTCACAAAGGTCCTTCGGCTGCCGATTCTTGGGTGCCGGTGCCCCACTTGAGGACCCTACTCCCGATTTTTGGAAGCACTGAGACCTTCATACTCTGGGATGGAGAGGCAGTGTAGAAAAAGGGTCTGTGAACGCCCACCCTCTGCACAGAGAGCTCTGGTGACTACCCCAATGACCCCTCTTCCCATCAGGGCAGGCTGGGTGTTGGTCTACGTATTTTCTGTGACTTGGTTTCCCATCAGAATCCAAACACTGCTATTGCTGTTCACCTTGGAAAAGTGCTTTGAAAGCTTCTGATGAAAAACAGAATTTGAGTGAACTGTGTTACTGGTACTGTAAATGTAAAATGTAGTTTATGGAGAGGGAGTGAGGAAGGTCTCGTTTCCAGTAAGGGCTGAAAAATGAAGGCAGTTGTTACTAATTTTTTTCCTGGCTGAATAATAATATGCAACCTGAGGATGAGAAGACCTTGGTGCATAAGGATATGGTACACGTGCAGTGAATGATAATAAATAGATCTCACTGCAAAGACATGCAGGAAATACTGCAATGCAAACCAAAGAAGAAATGTAGAAAGAACTCAAAAAAGCTAAGGATGATTTGGATTTGGAGAAACACTTCATGCCTGAGCTCTGTCTCTGCTTGGAATTGGGTGCTGACAAAATTGCCATTTCCGCTTGTTGAATCTATTTTAGCTTTGAAACCCACTTACATCTCGTAGCCTTTGGAAAAATCTTCCCTTTTTTAATAAATAGCTTCCCTTTTTATCATTTCACAATCAGCTGAAACGAATGGGTCAGTGTGGTGCTGGTGAAAGGCACGCAGCCAACGCGGGCTAATGGCACCACCTGCTTGCGGTTCAAAGGCGGGATGTCTCCTCTGCAGAGCTTGGCTTTGCTGTCAAAGTGTTTGAAAGTCTCAGCGCAGGGGGGACAGACTGGCGTTCCCCACCTGCCTATTTCTGCGTAGAATAAATAGTGCTATTTGTGTTGGGGGAGAGGAGGAGAAAGGAAGAAATCGTACAGTATTGGTGCAATCTAAGTGTGTATTTCCCCTTTTGCCTGCAAACATCAAGCTGCGAGGATCAGAGCCCGGGGAAAGGTGTGTGTGGACAGCAGCCCCACCAAATTCAGTGTACTGGTTGTACTGGGAAGCATTTAATCTGGCCTTTTAATCCATACTGATAGGATCTCTCCTGACATTCACTTTCATGGAATTATTTCTCCCTCCTCAGTGTTTTTGTGTCCTAAATAGTGTTTGGGAGCTGAAAGGGCAGAATTTACTCCCTTTCCTGAGCTCTGGGTTTATCCTTTAGCCAGTACAGCCACTCACCAGGGGCAGTGGAAGCTCTGGTAATTATTTAGAGAGTCCTTTTTTTCTTAGGATTTTTATGCTGGAAGAGTTTCTTTGTACAAGTGTCTCTGGCCTCTGCAACTCACAGCCGTACACATTCTCCAGTTGTCTGTAAAGTCTTCTGCAGTAAAAAAGATGAAAGGGTTTTAATCCAATTGCTCAAAACCTTTGAAATTGTTTTCATTAATACCCATTTAATTCAAATGCTTGGTAGCAGCCTAGCAAATCCTTTTATTACAAATGCCATACCTTACTCCCTCAGTAGTTAAGTAACCGATTAGGTTTGCCCCAAAGTATTTAGGCGCTCTGATAATAAAGCTCTGCAGCAAACCTAACCTGGCATTACTGATATTTTAGGGTTAGGAAAAGGGCAAAACAAATCGGATTCTTTAAATACCACAAAGGAGCAAACCAGAGCACAGCCATTTTTCTCTTTGTAGGTCATCTTATCGAGACATCTCCATTTCAGAGCTGGATACTGAACCGGGACATTAAAAATTTTTAAAAAATATCCCCAGCAAGAGCAAAGTCAGAACTGCACGTCTTAATTGTTGCTACCAGAGCACTTCAAGGGAGCAGATCAAAACCTCACGGATAAAGAGAAACTGAAAGGCCACGCTGTTGATGGCAGGGATTAAAATGCTCACACTGATGTAGGGAGCGAGTACATTAACCCTGAGGTGTAAAGGCCCGGGGTGCTCTGCTGCCAGAGGGGCCGACCCGGGCCTGGCCGTGGGGACCCACCGCGGGGTCGGCACCCACAGGCGCCCACAGCCGGGGGCGGGGCCCGCAGCAGCATGAAACCGAGCGGCCTCGGAAGCCCTTCGGGAGCAATCCGGCCTCGCAGGTCCCCAGGCCGCCTGCAGGCCGCCCTTAGCAACGCAGCGCCTCGGGCGGTTGCTAGGGGCGGGGCGGGGCGGGGTGCACTTCCTGCCGGGCGGGAACCACTTCCGGGGCGGCGAGGCCTGGCCGAGAGGGGCGGTGAGCGGGCCGGGGGGGGGAGGCCGGGGGGCAGCGCGGGGGGCTCCCGGGAGGGTCAGGGTCTGCTGGAAGGGTCCGCTGGAAGGGTCCTTGTTGGGAGGGACGGAGCGGTGGCTTCAGCATCGCGCCGGCCCTCCCCGGGAAGCGGGAGGGAGAGCCCCGGGTGCAGGGGAGCCTGGCTGGCGCCGTGACGGCCCGCTCCTCCTGCTGCAGCCGGGGCTGGCCAGCGCTGCTGGCAGCAAGGAGCGGCACAGAGCCGTTCTCTCGAGAAGGGAGGAGGAGCTCTGGGTGTCCCCTGCTCTGAGGCTGCACAGCTGCTTCTCCTTGCAGCCCCCGGGCACGGCTGGCAAACCCGGCTGCTGGCAGCGGGCCCGTCAGCCTGCAGACGGGCTCCTCGGCCTCACTGACGGTCATGTTTCCAGCGGTGCCAAGCACACGCAAATCCCCCTGAAGCCAACATGAATTGGCCAGTCGCCATCCCAACACCTACTAAGTCATTTCAGAAATCCAGCGCCAGCTTTTTTTGTCTCATCCTTTGTCAGATGTTTTCATGTTCTGTACCGATGCTGTTGCTCTCTATTTCTACCCCAAGAGGAAAGTAATATATATTACTTGAAGTGCTCCTGTGGTTTTGTCTTATGCTAGTTATATAGTGTTAGGTCTTGATGCCAGCTGAGAAACACAGGACAGCAAAAAGAAAGGTTTGAGTCTGTCCTAGCTCTATTGAGATGGCTAGTTTATGGCCCTGATCCTGAAAACACATTGTTATTGGTCATAGGGCCTGATCCTGTGTCCAGGGGGACAGCCGTGTCATCTTCCAGTGGTGGCACTGAGCAAAAGTGTGAGCCTGCAGCCCTGAGTAGCCCCTCGCTGGTTCTGTGGTACAGCTCTGGCTTTGATACAGAGCCAAGTGCTTTTGTGTGGGGATAGCTAGTTTGCTGTAAAACCCTAATAAAGATTGAATATTTTTAAACAGATAGTCAAAATCAATTTCTGTAGTGCGGTGCAAGTGTTTGTGACCTGTTTCTGCTGTTATGTTCCAGTGAGATGGTTTGGCTTGTAAGAGAGGTGGTAGCTGCTGTTAGACCAAATGAGTAAGCTGGATGAGGGAAGCTTCCTCTCAGGGTATGAAATAGGAGTACCGATCTTTAATTGCAATTTAAGAACAATTACTTTAAACATAGCCATGTTAATAGGTGAGGTAGTCTGAGGAAAAAGGTGGTTGATAACCTGTGGAGAAGAAGAAATGTTAGCCAAGGAAGAGGTGGTGAAACTGTTAGCTGCTTGGGAACAGGGGGGAAGACTCCATTATCATACAGGGACCTGCTGGATTAGCTACAAGGCAGAGCGTAATGAGGTGGTGCTCCCGGTGAGAAAACTCACTTTGCAAGTTTTGCTTTCAGTGTGGAAGGCGACATGCATGACACTGAGCCCATGTTCCCCAGTGTTCAACTTTGGCCTGATTATTTGCGTTAGGTTTAGCCTCTGTGTGTGTGCAGATTTGGGCCTTGTGTTAAACACAGGAGTTGGGTTTTTTTTTAAAAACAGGGAAGTATTTTGCTAATATTGGTTCGGCTCCACTGATATCAGGAAAACTAATAGTCCGAATGTGGGTTGCCTGCTGGGGCTACTGTGCAAGCAAGGACACGCTACTATGACTAGTTGAAGCATGCTGTCAGGTCTTCTCTGAGCATATTTCATGGGGTAGTGCTTAAAATGGTAGTGGCAGCTGCTACCAGCCTGTGTGAGAGCTGTTGATGCTGGTCATGTCACCTGGGATTTGTTAGAAAATTACTAATACCCTCAAGGGAGGTGAAACAGAAAAGGGGAAAGGAGGGGAGACTTGCGGAAGACGAGTCTGGAGACTTTTTTGTTTTCATTGTATCTGTTTCCTTTTCTGGCTTATTTTTGTGTGTTGTGTTTCAGGTGTATGAATCAGGATTATCAGTAGGAGTTTGTGCTGAGAAAACTCTGGGTGAGTAATGAAGCAATGTCACTTCCTGCTCTGTTCGAGGAAGGGGGTGGGCAAGAATAACGTTTTCAAAAGATATCCCAATAAATAAAGTCGAGATAAAATGCAACTCAGGGGTAAAGTTTCCCATGATTCTGTTTCTTGCTCAGGAACTGCTGCCTTAGTGGATTGGGGGAGAGGGCATTTTAAAAGTTAAAAGCAGTTAGGGATGAGCCTGAGTGGCCCAGCATGTATTCTGGCTTCATGTACAGGTCCCATGCAGCCCTTGCTTATTGAATTTTAATCAGAATTTGAAAATTCTTCTTTTACTGAAGTACAAACGTGGAAGGGACCACAAAAGGTCACCTAATCATATCTCCTGATTCAAAGGCAGGATTATGTATACTCACACCCATCCAGGCAAATGCTTATCTGATCTGCTCTTCTGAATCACCAGTAACAGGGATTCCACAGTGTCTCTATTCCAGTGGCTGGTGGTCTGTGCAGTTGGGAATTTTTTCCTTTCTTTTAAAATTCAAAATAAGATCCTGTACTTCAGCTGAATTAAAACAAATTAAAACAAAATAATTACTTCTTGTAATTTATATACCACTCCTTTTACTATGCCCTCAAATGACATTTGGCTCTTATGCAAAGGCATTGAGTTGTTGATTGATTCTCAAATATATCAACTATAACTGTACTCAAATTATACTCTGAGTTTACTGTCTTTCTGAACTGGGTCACATCTGCAGGTTATAGAAATCTCCTCCTAGCATGAGAAATACAGAGACAGCTTTGGAGATAATTTCTGGGAAGCGGGTTACTACCATTCAGCTGAAACATGCACGCAGCACAATCTCATACCCAAGCTTTAGTAATATATAGAATTGTAAGTATCAATAAGTAATGCTGATTCAATAAGTACATAATGAGATCATACAGGTCAGGATAACTGAGTAAGACGGTAATCACAACTGAGTTCTGATGGCATCTCAGACTAATTGAATTTCCCTTTCGGGAGTTCCTGTGGCATACTCCAGCAATTCTGGCAGGAGAGTTCTCCGTTATTGTAGAAAGCCATTAGTCATTCATAGAATGAATTGACAACTCCATTAGCAAAAGATAAAGGAAGGAAGAAAGGATGGTCTCGTGGCTGAGAAGCTAGCTTGGGACCCAGGAGATCAATATTCAACTCTGCCACAAACTACTTGTGTGACTGTCACAAAGTATATAGGGCTTAGTGTAACAGGCCACTAAAGCCATGCTTAACTTCATGCATATAACTCTTTCCTTTGTCTTCAACAGATCGGCCTTCATTGTGGTTTATTTAAGTAGTAGTTGGTTTTCTACACCATCCGAAACAACAAGGCTGTGACCACATATACGATGTAAGTAAAAATTAATAATAGTCACCTTGCATGCATGATCAACTTCAGGGAGAAGTATATTCTTGCTTATTAAGTTTTTACTTTATTGTTTCATGAACACTGTTCATATTTTGTTTGTCTTGCCCTCATGTGCAAATGGACTAATACTAGCATTTGAGGACTATTTTCGTAGGCAGGTGGTAAACGACAAGGATCCAAATAAAATGCAAATTTCATTTCCCTCTTTGTTATGGGGTCTGTAGATCAAGGGTGTCTTAAAAAAAGCTGCATGAGGTAGTCTGTAATTTTTTGATAATGGAAAGTGAATGCCAGAAAGCACATTGCAAATAATTCCTCTTTTTTTTCCCCCTCTTGTAGTAACCAGTCTTCTTGAGAGCATTAGAGGAGAAGAAGGGTGCACTCACAATGGCTGCTGAGTTGGATTTCTCCCCACCTGAAATCCCTGAGCCCACATTCATGGAGAATGTGTTACGCTACGGACTCTTCTTTGGAGCCATTTTCCAGCTCATCTGTGTGCTAGCCATAATCCTGCCAGTTTCAAAGTCTCATAAGGCAGTAAGTAGTGCTCTTTAATATTGACATAGATGGGCAGAGTCAGAGAAAACAGGGTGGGAGGGAACTTTGAGCAGCTAATGGAGACACAGTGGTCTGCCCCTGGGATCGATGACAGTTTCATTGTTCATTCTCTTTCCTTCCTTCTAGCTTTCCCAACTCCAGCTTTTGTCTTTTTATTTACCCCCAGATTAGAAAGTCAGGAGCAAGTACCTGAGCCAGGGTCTCTCTGAATATCAGTGAAAAAAGTGTCCTGAAGCACTGGCAATGTGTGCTAAATGTACATGCTGTTGCTGACTGCACACGAGAAGGCTTTAGTTCCAACCCCATATTGTTATCCTTCTGCTGATTTGCTTTATGAATTGCCAGGCAGGGTGTCCCCTTTGCAGGACCTGCCTTTCAGGGAGTTACTCTGGGCTCTAGTTTGTGTGGGACTTTTGGCAACAAGATACAAGTGACATTTCTAGTATATTCTAATGCGAGGAAGGCAGTTTTTAGTCCTGATACCCAATCGTGTGCTGGCCAGTGGAGGGTCCTTTGGTGCAGTTAGTATAGGAGAAGGTTAAAGTGAAAGGTTGAGGTGAGCTACAGGACTCTGATTCCTCTAGACTGGGCCACAGTGGGATGACCTGCATCTACCTGGCTTTTCTGATAAAAGAGCTCCATGTGCTTGGTAACATCTGTGTTGCTGGGGACATATTTCAGTGTTCGTGTTCAGGCTGCAAGTTTGGTGGTTTGGTACAGATTCTGTCTAAATGTGTATGGTGTATTTCCAGTCACAACTCTGCATGAGAAGTTTTCTTTTCAGGCTATCTTTATTGCCACATTTTCTCCATCTTGTGCAGAGGAAGCATGGAAATTTTCAGACTATCTGGGGAAGGGAGTGCCTGAGGGTGACGTACAGTGTAAAGGATACAGTTCACGACCCAACTCTTTCACCTTTAACTATTGATGTGATGTGAAGTTGTGTTGATGTACTGGATTAGTGACGCTGCCCCAGCATGGGTGCATGCTCCCTCCTGCTGGTCCTGCTGCAGGATCTGCAGCTCCCAGCAGGTAGATGAAGCAAGTGGCTGCCGGTCACGATGCAGTGGCATTGCAAGACTTGCACTGTTATTCTGCAGCCACCAGCACCTGTCTGTCAGAGTCCATGGTTTCCCCTGATAAATTTTTGAGTAGCCTGATTCTTGAAAGCTGAAAAGAGTGAGAGCTTTAGTTTGAAGTGGGAAACTGAAGACCAGGCCCCCAATTAAAAGGATAAAACTCAAGGACCTGTTGCTGTTTAAGTTTGCAAGCATGCTTTGATGTTTGCATGCCCTACTTTTTATTTTCTCCATATGTATACTGTCCTCTTGATTTACTGTCCATATGACTAGTTTACAAGACCGTAAACACCAGAGGCTACCCCTCCAGATCTTGGGAATGGTGCTTGAGTCTGGGTAGGATATTGAGGAGCTTCTCTGTCTTGGAGGCTTCAGGCTTTGAAGTCTACCTTGGTTTGAACATTAGAAGGCAGCAGTGTTCACTTTACGGCAGCAGCGTACTGCATCCCTGAGTAATAACTGCACGCTGCTCCATTTCTCCAGAGCCTGCCAGCTCCCCATGCGCCGATTACAGCCTTTGGAAAGCCAGCCAAGTCTCCTTCCTTGGAAAGCCACACAGATGTGAACTGTAATAGCCCAGTAACTTGAGAGACGTTTGAACCAAGCTCCTTGATTAAAAGGATACTGTCAGATGCTTGCCTCCCCCTCCATTATCTGGAACGCTGTCTTGGAAGCTTGCAACTAGCACGTCTTGCTCAGCCATTTTTTGTGTGTCCTTTTCCAGTTGGCACGCTCTGACTGATAGAAACCAAGATGCTAAAGCAATATTTATACTCAAATGCATTTAATGAAAGGAGGCAATCTGCATGTGTGCGCTTTCTCAGATGAGACTGGCGCTGTTCCCTTGTGTTTTTACAAGATAACTAGACTTTATTTCCCATGGCTGAAATATTATCTGTCATCTCCCCTGAAGGAAACAAGCGGGATATCTAAGCATTCCTTGTTAGTCCAGGTGAAGAAAACTTTGCTTGCAATTCCCTCCCTGGATTTTGGGCTTGGTTTAGAGGCTCTGAACTTTACGTTCTTACTACTGTTTTGGGGAATATTTTTCGTCTTTCACATGATAATAATTAACATTTGGTAGAAATACCTGCTGAATGTTTCCACACACATTGGTGATTATATGGTATCTTCTCCTTTTCTTAATTTGAATTTTTTTCATTTAGTGTTGATTTTCTTCTTGCCTTTAAAGTTGGTTTTGTTTTTCTTCTCCAAAGCCTGTTTTAGACACTTAAGCTTCTAACGGCTTCTCTGGTAACAAGCTGTTTCTCTGCATAAACTCACACTCATCAAAAAGCACATGCAGAAGAAGCAGAGACGGTGCTGCTCAAGTCTCATTAAATGTGGACTCAGTTTGATATAGATATGTTCCAACAGAGATACCCAGCATTTGCTTCCTTTGGCTTATACACAGATTCCCAAAGTGAGCTGTCAGCAAATTGTAAAAAAAAGTTACTGACTGTTTCTTAATTGATTCTTGTAGGACTCGGACAGTTTTGAGCCTAAGAATTCAGAGACAGTGAAGAAGCCAAAGGCAACTGCTCCACAGATCAGCAAGAAACCCAAGAAGGAAACCAAAAAGAAACGATAAAGCCATGACCCATGAGCCTCAAAAGACAAAATAATCAGTTATAATTATGCTTCCTCGGAGATGACATCAAAGGCAACTAACTACATTAAATGGTTTTCTGGCATTGCCATGCTTTACCTTTCAGGGACAAGGGAGAAGGTACTTATAAGAGTGGAAGGGGCAGGGCTCTGCCATAGATTTCATACAAACAAAGAGGACTTCGCATATCCAGGACTTCGTTTGACATGATTAATGTGTCAGTCACCATTAAAGTGACTTCTGTCATTTCTCGTGGGTACAGAGGCCTGTTCTGGCTCCTCCATGCTGGCTAGGATTTGTAGTAGAGTCCCTGTGGAAGGTGGAGCATGGGTTTGCTACTTTGGATACCGGTTTGTGTTGTATTTTTTGAAGACAGAGGGATCAAATGGATCAAGGACACCACACTACACAGCTTTGTATTCATCTCTGTTGTCATCTAGTCTGAAATACATAGCTGCATTTTATGGCTTAATAATAATGTCTTTGTCATATTCTTTAATTCTTTAGGTAATAACTCATCGGATTCCAGACTGCTGTAGATGAAAGCTTTCATTTCCCCAGCGTCACTGCCTCTTTCTTATTCCCCACCCATGTGCTTTTCCTTTCTATTCCCGCCCTTGAAAGCAGGTACATTTCAGGGCATTGAAGCTGTGGTGGGGACTGCAGTGACTGCAAGGATCGGGGAACAATTTGGTTCTGGAAGGTGCAGAATTTAATGCCTGTGCTAATGGGTTGTTCTTGGAGACTTGGGAAGACCAGGTACTGCATGTTGGAGAAAAGCTGCTCCGAGGTGGGAGTCTCACAGCGCTGCATTGGTCGTGTATCACCCAGCACTGCCTAGCTGTACTGGTGACAAACCCTCTTGTCAGCTAGCTGAGTCCTAACCGTGTGCTCCATTTCAACACGGCTGAGGATTGTTGCGTTTGCAGACTCCCTCCCAGCCTTACCTGTTGTAGTCTCTTGCTGAATTCTTCCTGAAGTTAAATACGATCTCAGCCTGAGGAGATGTGGTATTTTAAGATCCAAGGGATGGCAAGCTGGCTGTGTAGCATGACTATATGGCAAGAGACATACACACTATGTTCCTTCAGGCTCTGGTTCTTCAGGCCCAGGGACAATCTAGTATTAGATTAAAATATGGCTAGACAGGACTGGAAAGAGATAGGCGGTGACGTAGCCACAGAGTCTGTGTAGGGCAGCTTGAGCTTCCTGATGCCAGCTCACATCTTGGTTTGTTTGATCACGAATGAGTCAATGGGAGGAGAACCTGCTCTTTTAGGCGCACCCAGGGTTCAGAGCGGCTTTGAAGGAAAGGGTTCTCTGGCAGGGCTGCAAGTCTGCGATCCTTTTTGCATACATAGACTCCCATATTCAATTCACAAACACCTTGTGAGCCCAGGTACGGTAGCAGTGTTGTGCTGCGTGTTCTCTAACAGGAGTTGAACAGCACATTTACAGGAACCATCAGTGTTGAGAATGGCCACGTTCTCTGCTCGCTATTGCTTTTGGTGGGTGTCAGATGGATCCCAGTACCTATTTGATTCTAACCTCTCACTGCTTCCCTGCTCCAGGCTTTCTGCTTCTCTTAACCAGAATGCTGACACCAAGTTGCACTGCTTAAAACCCAGCTTAGAGTTCTGCTTTAAATTCAGCATTTTCTTTTTCTTCTTTTTCTTTTGAGCTACATAAAGGCAATACTAGGAGGACAGAACAAAGCACGGGAGACACAAGCACTGTAAAGTTGCTTTGAGTTCTCAGTACAAAGAAACATTACAAAAATTTCCCACGCAAATAACAAAGAACAATATTGTGCTATGACTTTCCATTACGGACCTGTGTTCCTGTGTGTGATCTGCAGAGGAAAGAAAAGCGTTGCTATTGCCCTGGACAGGTACTGCAGAGCACATCTTCCATTTTAACAAATGAGGATGGTGGTTGTTTTATCTAACAACTCTAGCTTTCTGTAGCTTACCTAAAGGGGAGGGGGGGAAGGGTGTTAATGCTTTAATGGAATTGCAACTATTGAAAGAGTAGCACACACATTACCCGAAATATAGAAGTGCTTCTACAGCTGAGAAACAGTTAGGAATTAGCACTGTGTGGTTGTTACCTGAAACAGTAGGCTACTACATCAACATCTACACATAGCTGTTTGCAGGCTGGCTTACTCATGGCTAAGTAGAAATCCTGGCTATTGGGGTTTGTTTTTGCTGGGGGAAGAGGGATTAAGATAAATTTCCAAGTCTGTTTCTAACAGCTTGTTACCTATTTGAATGCTCTTGTTAGCTGATCTTACAGTATGTTTTTAAAGATTACCAATATCCCATGTATTTTAGTTTTTCTTGAAATGTGTAATAAATATAATCAGGATCTCTTTGTATAAAAAGAAATCTCTCTTTAAAGTTGTGCTGCCTCTTTCCATGCATTCATTGTGAAAGCTGCCAGAACTCTCAGACCATAGGAACACAAGGACATAAATAACCTATTCATAAAAATGATCCATTAAGGGAAAGCCTTTCAGATCCTTTAATCTGTGAGAAATTGGTTAGTTAATACTGTCAGGCATGTGTGTATCTGTGTTTGACTTGGAAGTAGCAAACTATCTCCCAGTTCAGCTTCACCTTCCTGGAAGGAAGGAGGAAATGGTGCGATGACTAAATTAATTTGCCTCTCATGAGAGATTTTGGCTCCAAGAGCCCCCATGAAGGTAGCAATAATGAAGGCATCAGTTGTTAATAATATGAGCAGGGGATTAGATGGGGATTCAGTAGGCTGATAATAGGGATTTTCAGTAGCCCCTTGGTGTGTGATTGCAGCTCAGGTTTACATGGCGGGAGCATGGAGCTGTCTGGTGGCTTTTCTTCCCTGTGCTAAAACCTGCGTGGTAGCCAAGCTCTGGCAAGCGTCTGTTGGTTCCCTCACAAGGAAACCGAAATGAGAGAAGGACTAGCGTGGTGACTCCTTTCATTCCCAAGTGCTTTTCTCCAGGCTATTTTGTAATTAACATCCCAAAGGGAGCTGAAGACCTCATTAAGCCACTTTTATTGAAGGGGAGGTTTTCAAAGGTCTGCCTCCAGAGACCAGCCAGTGAGCAGCACCCTGCTCTGCCACCCAAAGCCCAGGAGCTGGGCTGAGAGCTGGGTTTCCTCTGCTAATATTTGTTACGAAGTTCTTTCCCTCAAAAGGCTGAGCCGCAGCTCTGAAGAAACGTGGCTGGGAGTTGAGAAATCCTTGCTTCGTTTTTGATCGTGTTCAAGCAGCTCTGCCTCTCTGTCCACGCTCATCTGGAGAGCTATGGCCATCGCTGTCCCCTTGAGCTGTGCCACGCTCACAATGCATCCTTGTGCTCCTCCAGTGCAAGCAGCACAATCCCTTGAGACCAGCTAATAAGTAGCTCGTGACTGAAGTTCCAGTTCACATAGTTCAATTAAATCCCTGTTAATCTTGTTCAGACCTAATTTACTTTCATTCTCATACACACGCTTCTCTCTGCTTCAGAGAGATTCTGGTGAGGTTCCCTGCTGACAGGAACTGAGGAGCCCGAGGCCATCTTTGAAGAGGACTGATGTTTGCAGAGCAGCCCCCTTGTCGAGCCAATAAGCTAAGATTGTTTCCCAGCCTGCCACGAAGAATATGAAAATATTCCTTCGGTGCCTGGAGTTCAGGGAGGGACAAGGCTGGATCTGATGATGCTCCAGGAGAAAATAAGGAAGCCATAGGAGGGGAGGACCTGCTCGGTGTCTCTGTTTCACTGCTGAACTGTTCCCCTGCGTGTGTGTGTGAATTTTTGGACAGCCGAGAGCTGGGGTGCAGGACTTCTCTCTTACACACTCATACTTCTTTCAGGCAGAAGTTATGTTGTGCCCAGCCTGTGGCCTGCAGGGATCGAGATGAGTGTATTGATTTCGTTGTTTGTTTATTAATCTCATGAGGCATCAGAGACTGACTGCAGCGAGAAAGTGGGATGATGAATGGAGAGCGCTGGAGTACAGAGCATGGCTGCTTGTTTGGTGATTAGGTTGATTGCCAGCTTTGGCACTGGGAAGGGATCCGAACCTCCTCCTCGTTCTCATCCAACCAGAAGGGATGATTTGGTTGGGGAGCATTCCCTTTCTCTTTGGCAAGAGACATAGGCTGTAATCAATGTTTACATTTCTTAAATTGGCAGTTACTGCAGGTCCAAGGTCCTGCTCTTCTCCTCTGGTAGTTTGTGGCTTTTCAGCAGTTGTTTGTGGGTTTTTCTTCTGGCTTTTTGGTACCCGGGCCAGTGTGCAGTAGCTGTTCTAAATGTCTCTTGGTTGGGGCTGGCAATTGTAGGGCAATGAACTCAGCTTCCTGTCTCTCCCTTGAAATTCAGTTGATTTTCCAGTTTTGTGTTGAGTCTTCCCAATTTGTGCCTTTTCTGTCACCCTAATTCACCTCAATGCCCCCTCTTGTTGCTTCCACCCTTCTCTTGCGATTCTTCTGTCCTTGCAGCCAAATTTTGCCTGCCAGTGACAGACAGTGTGTATCACCTGTTACAGGGACTGATACAAAGAAAGAACACGTGGAGAAGCATCCAGGATGGAGAAGGGTGTCCCCTCGTAATCAGCCCCGTCAGCATCTTTCTCTTCCCTGATGATTTTTTCGACCAGCAGATGTAACTGCTGGGGAAGGACAGTGACCCTCCTTGGGAGCCCCAGCTGTACCCGGGAAGCTGTGCCATGCACATCAGCCTGTACCTGAGCCATGAGGAGTCAAAATGCTTAAATATTACACTTCCAACCTCTTGCGATAAGTCAGTGCTACGGTGCTGTGCGTGCTTCAAACCACCCGTTCCGACCCTGCTCCTCGCCAGCGCATGCAGATTTTGTCTTGTGCAATCCCAAACCTCTCCCAGTGCTCGCTTCCCTCCTCCCAGCTTCCCCGGTTTCATTTAGTGCCTGGAGGCCCCAGTGTGGTTCTGATGCTCCTTGCACCCTGCTTTGCTGGAGGCGTGAGCAGCCACGCAGCGGGAAAATGCCGTCCCACTGAGGACCGCAGCGACGCAGAGCGGGTGTCCGGAGCAGAGAGGCTGACTGGTTCCTCCGTGGCTCGAGTCCAGCCTTTTTGGCTGGTAGGTACGAGGTAAACCTGCTTTGGATCACATCTGCTTTGCTTTTTAAAAGCATCTGTTGCCTGGCTGATGTCTCTTGTTGAAGAGCTCAGCTCCCAAATGGGGGATGCTGTGGGTAGAGGGGGTTGAAGGGCTCTGGCTTCTTCCTATCTTCAGTTCTAGGCAAGGAGCTGTGTCCCTAGTACTGTGCTCTACTGGAATTCCTATTTACATGCTAAATGCAGCATTCCTGATTTGTGAAACCTGCACTCTGGACTGTCCCCTTGTTTCTTGCCAGAAGGCTGTCCGAGCCTCTCATGTGCCGCCCCTACAAGCGTCAAGTTCAGCCAGTCCCAGTTCATGGACCACAGAAGGCACCAGCACCGGCCTGAGACATCTCATAGGCGGTTCCCACTGCCTTCCCTTTGGCTGCTGCTTCTGCAAAAGCCATCCCAAGTTTGCAAATTCACCCCGCCAAAAGCCAAAGTCCAGAGTACGACAGGCACCGGCGAGCTCTCGCAGGGCAAAGCCGCTCCCTCCACTCACGGAGACAGCTCCAGACGCTTCCTGCTGTTCTTTGTGCCTCCGCTCCGGCAGTGCGGGCAGGAGCCGTGATGGAGCTTGTGGTGTCGCGTCCCTCTGGCTCCCCGAGGACACCTCTTGCACATCGGCACATGTGGGGTGGACCCACGCCGTAGTCGAACGGCTGGACCAGGGCTGCTGGGGTCTGCACGGGAGAGGGTCCTCATGGCTGTGGTCCCCACGGAGCGGCTACTTGTGCTGTGGCGGCTCCTTTGGGTGGCTGAAGTAGATGTCCCCAGGCACCATGCCTCTGCGGTGAAGGGAATCGCAGGGGGAGCAGTTTTTGAGAGAAGGGGAGAAGCTGCAACCATTTCTGCTCCCTGCCTCCCCCCCTTCCTTAGCTGACATAAACCGAGCACGGGTCCAAACATCATATGGTTTAAATTTTTCAGAGACAGACTTTGGCCTCCTTAGCCCGTCCCTCGCTCGAAGGACCCAGGCTGGATGATTAAGGGGAAACACCCGTGTGTCTGCTCTGGCTCTGCTTGGCGCGGGCTGCAGCCGCTTGCGGGCCGGTGCGCGGCCGGGTGCCGGCAGGGAGGCTGCCTGGGACTCCTCTGCCACCGAGGGACCACCACAGCCCCCGGAGCAGGGGTGCCTGGATGCGGCTACCAGAGCTTTGCGCTAGCCAGCCATCCCTCTGCTGCTCTGTTAGCAAAGCAAGCCACAGCGAGGGCTATAAACCTCATCTGGACGAGTTTCCGTGGGCTTTTCTGAAATGCTCTTTTCTATTGATACTAAGCCTGGCCAAAAATGCTAACATTTTGCATGCGGCTTTTCTGCTGAGCTGAAGCATGAAGCAGAAAGTGTCGGATTTTTGCCCAAATGACCTATTCCGAGATACCTAATTCAGATTGTATCGAAACGTTGTATTTTATCAGTCAGAAACCTGACGGGAAATGTTGTGCCTCTATTGAATGCGCAGATAATTTCCCTCCACAGCTGTTGGACTCAGTGCCTCCTTATCAAACATACGCGCGTCACCCCGTCAGTGGTTTCCCCACGGTCCTTTCCCCCAGGGAATTTTGCAGTGACACTTCCTGGCTGGCGCCGCCTCCGTTGCTGGGGTTAAGGGCCCCTTTTGCACAGCAGATTGTCACCATGCTGAGGGACACGACGGGTCTGGAGCTGTCCCGAGCCCTCCTGATGACTTCTTCTCAGCCGCCCTTTTTTATCCTACAACCCGCGGGACGCTGGTGTTTGCCGCTCGGTACTGATGCGCAGTGGGGGAGAGAATGGCCAGAATTAGCGTTTCTACCATGAAATATTGCCAAATGGCTCGTACTGCGGGAGTTATTCTGGTCAATCCCCCTTAGTAAATCAGCTCGTAACTGCGGGTTCCCTAACGGGGCTGGCGGTGCCGATCCTTTGCCGTCGCACACTCACTATTTGCAGGGCTGTAAAGCTCAATGATCGTAAAATCTCAGGGCAAGAGCCGCGTGGCTGCTTCTGCGTCTGTCCAGCATCTCAAACACAACCATTACATTATTAATAGTAATCATTTGTGCAAATATATTTGGAATTTGCAGTGAACAAAATGCAGCTAGCCTCAGGAACAGAATCCATTAGATAATACTTATTCATGCTTGCCAAGGGGATGCTTAAAAATAAATCTGGCTGGAGATGAATACATGTTTTGTTGTAAATCCACAGCTACGGTGGAGAGGTCAGGACTCAGATCAATTACTGGACCCAAAAAGCACCCTCTTACTTCGCAGGAAGATTTCAGGAGCCCTGTTGAGCAGTTTGATCTACACGCCTGGAGGGGAAAGGAGCCACGTACGTACTTACTCATGAGTGTGACAGCGCTCTGCCCATGGTAACTCTCATTCTTCTTTTTCCTGATGAAACATGCATAAAGGTCAGCAAGAAAGCACAGAAATACCTGAGCACGTCTTCATTTTTTGTTAGTATATCATTTCAAGATGTGCTGTAATTACTGAGGCACCAGAAATATTCAGTGCTACTTTTTTTTCATTGGAAAGTACCCAGTTTTCAGTTTCTGTACCCCTCTTCCTCTCCCCGGGGGTGGGTTTTATTGGTGCTATTTAAAAGTGAAGAGAAATAATTATCACAAGAAAATAAGTTTCAGGGAAGAGACTGAAATCCCTGGTTGGGTAAAAAAAAACCCACCAAATAATTGTGGATGAGACTGTTTAAAGATAAATACTTGGAGTGGGGCAGGAGAGAGGGGAAAGCAGGCGGCTGGGGGTGTCCGCCAGGCTCGGAGCTCCACGGCTGAGTCGGGAAGGCACGGAGGTGTGCTGCATTGCTTAAACTTAAATGTTCTTAAATCGCATTATCGCCAGTGCTGCATGTTTAATGTCAGAGTCCTGTGAGGGCACATTCCTGAATCCGAGCCCAAAAGATAAGAGGCTGGGTTTAGAGAGTATCTATTTGCCATTTTAAATTTGCACGTTGGCATCTTCTTCGAAGAAGCGATTATGTCGTGGACTTGGTCTGGCGTGTTAAACGGCACAGTGCGTTTGCTGTTTGCCTTCCAGCAACAGGCCAGCACCGCCGGAGATGAAAACTACGATTGTAGGAGAGCCTATAGAAAAGGAGCTGATTGCAAAAGAGGAAAACAAAATTCACATATTTATAAGTCATAATTGCATCTTAGCTTTGGGTCTGGATCCAGTCGAGGCTGAGTCATCCTAACCAGCTCCCCCGGGGCTGGGGCCGGGTCCCCGCTCCCCCGGGGCGCTCTCCCCTCCGGCAGCGGCTCTGTGCCTGCTGCGGGACTGCGGGTGCTCCTGGGATCAGGAGGGAGTGGGGAATGTCCCCGTGTCCCTGTGCAGGGGTGGCAGGGAGAAGGCGTGGGGGGACCCCAGGCATCGGCGTGCCCCCCTCTTTGCCCTACGGTATGTCTGAAGTATAAACATATGAGCAAGCAGGGTGATGCCCCGGAGCTGCCCCACGCTGCACGGTTAATTCCTTAATCCCACGTCAGACATTAGATCGAGGAATCCCTCCCAACACATCCCCATGCCAGCCCGATAGCGGAGGGGGTGGCTATGAATTAACACCCCCAAAAAGCCTCAGCACAAACCGGGCTGCGGTTTGATGCTCCGGCAAGGACCAAAGCAGGGCTGCTGCTCCCCACCCGCCACCCCACGGGTGTGCGGGGAGCCCGGGCTGCCTTCTCCCAGCCCTGGGAGGGAGCCGAGAGGCAGGAGGGAAAGCGGCGGCCCTGCCTGGCTGTAGGGACCTTATCAGCGGGCGGCTCCTCCCAGGGAAGGGCCCCTCCGCGATGTGCTGGCCAGGGGTGATGGATCCGTGTGTGCGTGACTCCTTGTTCCTGGTGACTCATGGATTCGCTGGCCTTCGCCAGTGTCATGGGAAATATTTTTTTAATAACTCAAAAGAACAAGGCAAGGAGGGGGTAAGGAAACAGAAAGAAAAACTCTGCCACATGGTTCTCTGAAACTTTTTAACTTCCCAAATTGTTTTTGAAGCGTCAGGTCTCACTCAGACTAATGGGGGTTTTCAGAAATCCCCGCTGAGTGGCTGTAAGGGTTGGTCGGTGGGGTATGCAGGGGACGATGGAGGCGGTGCTGGCTGTGGAAATACAGCCCATGGGTCACCGGAGCTGGCTGGCAGCCGAGTGCACCTCATAAACCAGCTAAATGGGGGTTTAAGGAGCAGACGGGTTCACCCCATTTCTTCCTAGAGGATAAAGTGACAGGGAACACCTTAGTGGATCGCTAATGGGGGAGGCGGGAGGGCTGCCAGCACCGCTGAGCTGGTCGGGCAGCCCCGACGGGCTCGGTGCAGGTGTTTTGGGGCGCCCGGCCGAGCCCTGAGCCCGTGTGTGTGCCCTGGCACTGCTCTGTGCCAGGGAAAGTTGGGCATTTTCCACCTCCTCCCAGCGCTGGAAGGGGAAGGTGCTGAGGAATGAGGGGAAGGACGGCTGGAACTGTTCCCTTGTGCCCACCCGCCCATGCAGGACTCAGGGGGACCCACACCTCACCCAGCCCTGCACGGATGGGGTGATGGTGCCAGCCGGGCACCGGGCACCCCAGGAACAGCCACAGCCCCATTCTGCATCGTTTTGGAGGCTGGCACCAGCTGCAGGGGTGACCTGCGGGTGTATTAATCCCCCCAGGTGTTTGTCACAGCACAGGTAAGTGACACAGTACAGACGGGGCAAATGTCCCAGCGGGCACAGCCACCGCTGCCCACCAGCACTGCCTCCAAAGGGCCTCACAGCTTCCCCAGGGTGGCCCAGGACATGGTTCATCTTTCCCCGCTTTTCCTCCTCACGTAAGTTTTGTCTCCTCCTGACTTCAGAGACGGGGGAAGGTGGATTGCAGCCCCCTGGGATGGCCAGCTGTCCCTCCTGGGGACAGAGATGCACAGATTCAAGTGCGGCATCTGACAAAAGAGTGTTTCTCCCTGCGACACGCTGTGCCTTAGAGCTGTTTAATAAAGCAAACCCCAAACCAGACGGGTTTCAACCTCCTGGAAATCACTCCTCTTTTCTGGGACCAGCTCCGGCTTCCAGGTAAACACACCAACGCAGCCCGCCGGGGCTTGGGTGGGAGCACCGACACCCCCCCCCCCCCCCCCCC